>CM074293.1:1042500-1050000 GCA_037194245.1 Opsariichthys bidens
CACCGTGACTCAGGGTTACCCAGGTGACACAACAACACACCAAACCCTCCAGACACACCGGAGCCCGGCTCACAGGGAGCGTTTCCTGAACGTTCTCTCAAAGTTCTGAGCAAACGTTCTTCCGGTAACGTTTATGGCATGTGGGTTCATCGTTAGGCGGTGTTTAATAAAGTTGGCACGAAAATATCATTTATTCAATGTTTCAGTTGGACGTTCGTCTAGCGTTTTTTAAATGTTGCCACCCGATTCACAAGTAACGTTCCCATAACGTTTGAAGAATGATAAAGCATCGCTTTGATGTCTGACATTTGGAACATCAGAGAACATTCAGGAACTAGATGAGCAAACTGTCATGTTGGCTTGACAACACCTTTTTAGAAAGTCCTGTATTCATGTTTATCATGCTGCTAGCATGATTTAGCACATCGTTAACATGTTTATCATGGTATTAGCATGTCTTAGCGTGAGTCTAGCATTGTTTTACATTTTTCTAGCATGTTTTAATACGACGCTAGCATGAACTAGCACGTTGCTAACATGTTTTCAGCATGATTAGAACGTTGCTAACCTGATTAGCACAATGTTAACATGAATTATCGTGCTGCTACCTGGTTTTAACATGTTGCTAGCATGATTTAGCACATCGTTAACATGTTTATCATGGTATTAGCATGTCTTAACGTGAGTCTAGCATTGTTTTACATTTTTCTAGCATGTTTTAATACGACGCTAGCATGAATTAGCACGTTGCTAACATGTTTTCAGCATGATTAGAACGTTGCTAACCTGATTAGCACAATGTTAACATGAATTATCGTGCTGCTACCTGGTTTTAACATGTTGCTAGCATGATTTAGCACATCATTAACATGTTTATCATGGTATTAGCATGTCTTAGCATGAGTCTAGCATTGTTTAACATTTTTCTAGCATGTTTTAATACGACGCTAGCATGAATTAGCACGTTGCTAACATGTTTTCAGCATGATTAGAACATTGCTAACCTGATTAGCACAATGTTAACATGAATTATCGTGCTGCTACCTGGTTTTCACATGTTGCTAGCATGATTTAGCACATCGTTAACATGTTTATCATGGTATTAGCATGTCTTAACGTGAGTCTAGCATTGTTTTACATTTTTCTAGCATGTTTTAATACGACGCTAGCGTGAATTAGCACGTTGCTAACATGTTTTCAGCATGATTAGAACGTTGCTAACCTGATTAGCACAATGTTAACATGAATTATCGTGCTGCTACCTGGTTTTAACATGTTGCTAGCATGATTTAGCACATCGTTAACATGTTTATCATGGTATTAGCATGTCTTAGCATGAGTCTAGCATTGTTTTACATTTTTCTAGCATGTTTTAATACGACACTAGCATGAATTAGCTCGTTGCTAACATGTTTTCAGCATGATTAGAACATTGCTAACCTGATTAGCACAATGTTAACATGAATTATCGTGCTGCTACCTGGTTTTCACATGTTGCTAGCATGATTTAGCACATCGTTAACATGTTTATCATGGTATTAGCATGTCTTAACGTGAGTCTAGCATTGTTTTACATTTTTCTAGCATGTTTTAATACGACGCTAGCGTGAATTAGCACGTTGCTAACATGTTTTCAGCATGATTAGAACGTTGCTAACCTGATTAGCACAATGTTAACATGAAAAATAGTGTTGCTACCTTGTTTTTAACATGTTGCTAGCATGATTTAGCACAATGTTAACATGTTTATCATGGTATTAGCATGTCTTAAGGTGAGTCTAGCATTGTTTTACATTTTTCTAGCATGTTTTAATACAACGCTAGCTTGAATTAGCACGTTGTTAACATGTTTTAACATGTTTTCAGCATGATTAGAACGTTGCTAACCTGATTAGCACAACGTTAACATGAATTATCGTGTTGCTACCTGGTTTTAACATGTTGCTAGCATGATTTAGCACATCGTTAACATGTTTATCATGGTATTAGCATGTCTTAACATGAGTCTAGCATTATTTTACATTTTGCTGGCATGTTTGTATTATGTTTTAATACATTGCTAGCATGAATTAGCACACTAGCATGTTTTAACATGTTGGTAGCATGTTGCTAGCATGTTGTTAGCATGATGAGCACATTGCTAGCATGAATTAGCACACTAGCGTGTTTTAACATGTTGGTAGCATGTCGTTAGCATGATGAGCACATTGCTAGCATGAATTAGCACACTAGCATGTTTTAACATGTTGCTAGCATGTTGTTAGCATGATTAGCACATCGCTAGCATGAATTAGCACACTAGCATGTTTTAACATGTTGCTAGCATGTCGTTAGCATGATGAGCACATCGCTAGCATGAACTAGCACACTGGCATGTTTTAACAGGTTGCTAGCATGTCGTTAGCATGATGAGCACATTGCTAGCATGAATTAGCACACTAGCATGTTTTAACATGTTGCTAGCATGTCGTTAGCATGATGAGCACATCGCTAGCATGAATTAGCACACTAGCATGTTTTAACATGTTGCTAGCATGTCGTTAGCATGATGAGCACATCGCTAGCATGAATTAGCACACTAGCATGTTTTAACATGTTGGTAGCATGTTGCTAGCATGATTTAGCGTGTTGTTCGTTAAGCTTTGCTAATGATAGCTTAAATCCTCTCAGGTCTTATCGTACAAAAGTTTTGACCCCCTTAACGAACGTTTATGGGATTTTTCGCAGATTTGATCGCCTGGTTTACGAAAAGCTCTCGCAGATAGTCTGACCTGAGTTTGGTTGCTGTAGCTTGAAAGCGCTCGGAGATCAAATTTAGTCTCAGAAGAAGAAGAAGAAGAAGCTAATTTAATTGGACAGGAAGTGTCCCACTCCACTCAGAGCAACTTTCATCTCCAGTTCTTTCTTTTTCTTCGCAGGTCCTCCACCTCCGTACAGCTACGATTGTGAGATGTATCCTCCGGATCTGCGTCCACCTCCGTACACACCGACTCCACCCAGAGCGGGAAACTACTCTCCGCCTCCACCCTATCCAGGCGACAGCAGGAAATGAGCCTGCCGTATTCTGCTGCTCCTGCTGATGATGATGATGATAGTTGCACTCGGAAACGCACAAAATCCCTGCACAACGCAGGACCAGCGCTCTGGGAATAAAGCAGAGGATTTCCACCGCAAACTGGGGATTTGTATATTTTTTTATGAATGCCATGGACATTTATGGTCTCACAAATCTACTGAACACTAATAAACGTCATTTGGAGACCAGGACAGGTCTATAAACTCACATGTGATTTGGTGAATGTGATGTGGTTTGTGCAAAATCAGTGTTATTTCTTTCAATGCAAATGAAAATACAGTGAAATGAACTGTTCAAATGGGAATAAACTGTATACGTGTTTTACAGAGTAACATTATATTCTCACACCGACAATGAGTCTCGATTAATCCACTGAGGAAATGATATTAATAGGATTATGAACATTTGTAGTCATGCACTACAGGTGCATGTCAGAAAAATTACGATTACGAGAGTTCAACTTTTATTTTTATGTCAGTCTTTACCTTTCATAATAAAAGTCTGAATGCTCTTTTTTTTGCAAGGTGATGCACTTATCGGACAATTTAATATGTTTATTCATTGTGGCCTTTAAAAGGTAATTTTCACATACAGCTGAGAAACTACATTCAAATACAAGTAGATTTGATTTCAGAAACCCTCTGAGTGTCCACACGGGGGCAGCAAATAACAACTACATTAATGCCTTTTTATTTATTTGTTTTTTACAAATGTGAAATATAATGCATGTTTTAGATGAGCAATAACGACATAAGATGTAGTGAAAAGCTAAAAAAAAAATAATAAAACCGATTATATTTTAAATTTTTAAATAATAAAGTAACAAAATTGATTGAAACTTAAGAGTAACATTTTTTCCGTTATTAGTTTATATTACTATATAAAATATATAAATACATAACATGTATGTTTCAGGCAAGCAGAAACCAAACAAGCTGAAATAAATATAATATAAAGTGTATTTAAATTAAAAGAATTGATTTTATTTTAATGTTAATTTACAACGAGAATATATTATTTGTCAAAAATAAAAATAAATACAAAATATATTTAAAATAAAATAAATTTATAAAATAAAGGTTGTAAATCGAATTGTTGTCGTTGATTTTATTTTAATGTTAATTTGCAACGAGAATAAATTATGTCAAAAATAAAAATAAATATAATTAAAATAAAAGAAATATATTTATAAAATAACATCAAATAAAGCTTGTAAATAGAAGTGTAGTCATTGATTTTGTTTTAATGTTCATTTTCAACAAGAATAAATTATGTCAAAAATAAAAATAAATACAAATATATTTGAAATAAAAGAAATATATTTATAAAATAATATATAAAATAAAGCTTGTAAATGGAAGTGTAGTCATTGATTTTATTTTAATCTTCATTTGAAACACGAATAAATTACGTCAAAAATAAAAATAAATATAATATTTATTTAAAATAAAAGAAATATATTTATAAAATAATGTAAAATAAAGGTTGTAAATCGAATTGTTGTCTTTGATTTTATTTTAATGTTAATTTGCAACGAGAATAAATTATGTCAAAAATAAAAATAAATATAATTAAAATAAAAGAAATATATTTATAAAATAACATCAAATAAAGCTTGTAAATAGAAGTGTAGTCATTGATTTTGTTTTAATGTTCATTTTCAACAAGAATAAATTATGTCAAAAATAAAAATAAATACAAATATATTTGAAATAAAAGAAATATATTTATAAAATAATATAAAATAAAGCTTGTAAATGGAAGTGTAGTCATTGATTTTATTTTAATCTTCATTTGAAACACGAATAAATTACGTCAAAAATAAAAATAAATATAATATTTATTTAAAATAAAAGAAATATATTTATAAAATAATGTAAAATAAAGGTTGTAAATCGAATTGTTGTCTTTGATTTTATTTTAAGGTTAATTTGTAACGAGAATAAATTATGTTAAAAATAAAAATAAATACAAATATATTTAAAATAAAAGAAATATATTTATAAAATAACATAAAATAAAGCTTGTAAATGGAAGTGTAGTCACTGATTTTATGTTAATGTTCATTTTCAACAAGAATAAAGGATGTCAAAAATAAAAATAAAATCAAAATATATTTAAAATAAAATAAATGTATAAAATAATATAAAATAAAGCTTGTAAATGGAAGTGTTGTCATTGATTTTATTTTAATGTTCATTTTCAACAAGAATAAATTATGTCAAAAATAAAAATAAATACAAAATATATATCAAATAAAATAAATTTATAAAATAATATAAAATAAAGCTTGTAAATGGAAGTGTTGTCATTGATTTTATTTTAATGTTCATTTTCAACATGAATAAATTACGTCAAAAATAAAAATAAATACAAATATATTTAAAATAAAAGAAATATATTTATAAAATAATATAAAATAAAGCTTGTAAATGGAAGTGTAGTCACTGATTTTATGTTAATGTTCATTTTCAACAAGAATAAATGATGTCAAAAATAAAAATAAAATCAAAATATATTTAAAATAAAATAAATTTATAAAATAACATAAAATAAAGCTTGTAAATAGAAGTGTTGTCATTGATTTTACGTTAATGTTCATTTTCAACAAGAATAAATTATGAATATAAATTATATCAAATAAAGCTTGTAAATGGAAGTGTAGTCATTGATTTTATGTTAATGTTAATTTTGCAGTATGTTCAGTGGATGGCGGCATTCCCGCTCCCCCTCCCGCCCGTTCCTTCCCGCGTCAGATGACGCGCGGCTCTGACTCGCCATCGCAGGCGCATCGCATTCTTCTGGGAGTAGACGCGAACCACACACCGACATTTTACACCAAACGGATATTTACTCGATAAAGCCAGCGCGGATTGTTGGAAACACGGAGACGAGCCGCAGAATGGGCTGTCGAGAGCTTTTCATGTTCCTGATGGTCGCGTCGTCGACGCTCGCGGTTGAGGTAAGACATCGACAAAAGATCGTAGCGACGCCGAACGCGGATCAATGTGACCATCATCATCATCATCATCATCATCACAGCAGAACCCGCTGAAACAACCGAGACCCGAAACTAAAAATCACTCTCGGGTCAGAACGAGGTTCAACATTTAACGATAATACAGATTTTTTTTTTCGGTCACGTCGGAAATTTCTCGCGATTAAATTAATCGCGACGTACGTTAAATTGACAACCAGACAACCATACTCCGTTAATTAATAATTAATAATTAATAATTAATATTAATAAGCGAACTGTCACGCTGAAGGTGATCTTCGGTCGCGCGATCGAACATCTAGCGTGACGTCATCACACGTTAAACGCTTTTCACGGTCAATGTCGACTGTGTTTTGATGAATGGAGGAATGTGTTCGGTGGCCCTTTTGGGTTGGGATCGAACAACACCGGGATCGAACACGAATCCTCTGGGAATCAAATGAGATCCTGTTGGATAATCTGGAACTGAAGTCAGGATTATGATTCCGTCATGTTTTCTTCGAGTAAATCAACCGCGTTGGGTGGAGAGATCGTTATTTTTATGACGTCGGGGGCGCGTTTGATGTTTTCGCGGCCTTTGGCGATGTTTCGTTATGACGTGAATCATTGCGTTAGGAGCGTTAAAGGGATAATTCACCCCAAAATGTAAATTCTGTCATTAATTCCTCTCCCTCGTGTCGTTCGACACCTTCGTTCATCTTCAGAACACAAATGAAGATATTTTTGATGAAATCCGACGGTTCAGTGAGTCTCTATTAACAGCAAGATACTAAAACAGGTCATGTGACTACAGTGGTTCAACATTAATATTATAAAGGATCATTTTTGTGCGATAAAAAAAAACAAAATAACGACTTTATTCAACAATATCTAGCGATGGACGATTTCAAAACACTGATTCGTGAAGCTTGACGAATCTTTTGACTCGAGTCAGTGGGCCAAAGTCACGTGATTTCAGTGAACGAGGCTTCGTGACGTCAGAAGTGATTCGCAATTCTTTGGCAGTTTGAATAAAGTCGTTATTTTGTTTTTTATCGCGCGAAAAGTATTCTCGTCGCTTTATAATATTAATGCTGAAACACTGTAGTCACGTGACCTGTTTTAAATATGTTTTACTATCTTTCTGGACATTGAAAGTGTTCATTATCAATGGAGACTCACATATTTAATTTTAATTATTTATTAATTTAAGAATTAATGACTGAAATCTCATTTTTGGTTGAACTATCCCTTTAATATCGCGAAATAAATTACGTTACATTCCGTTACCTGCTGAAAAACCGGCCTGTGTTGGTTTGCTGGTCTTATCTGGTTTAAGGCGGTCAAAACCAGGGATTTTCACACCAGTTGCATTTCGGCAGGGTTCCCCAGTCAAAATTGCGTTCAGTGGGATAAAATCCGCGTTTTTGGCGGGATTCCTCCGGTA
>CM074293.1:1055000-1087500 GCA_037194245.1 Opsariichthys bidens
ATTTTTCATATATTCAATGTGTTATTAAAATATAAGTGGATAAAAATTGTAAATCTATATAAACTAATGATTCATTTGTGCGTGTAAATCTATAAAATGTAAAAAACAATTATTATTCTATATCCAAAATCATTGTTTATTTAGTGTTTTTAAACTAGATTCGATAGGAAAAATGGTTCGATTTCTGTGAATCGGTTCATTTATCACTCTGAAATAAAGGCATTTTTCATACATTAAACGTGTTCGTAAAATATATGAGATGAAAAATTCAAATATAAATGAATAACGATTCATTCGCACAGAAGTCTTGATATGCAAAATTACAAACTTTTAGTAAAACTTGTTGCCAAGTGTTAAATTGGTGTGTGTGAATGTATGAAAATAAAAAAAAACTACATTGTTCATTTAGTGTTTTTAAACTAGATTCGGTAGGAAAAATGGTTCGATTTCAGTGAATCGGTTCCTTGAAGTGTTCGTGTCGTTGAATCAGTCACTCTTTGGCATTTTTCATATATTCAATGTGTTATTAAAATATAAGTGGATAAAAATTGTAAATCTATATAAACTAATGATTCATTTGTGCGTGTAAATCTATAAAATGTAAAAAACAATTATTATTCTATATCCAAAATCATTGTTTATTTAGTGTTTTTAAACTAGATTCGATAGGAAAAATGGTTCGATTTCTGTGAATCGGTTCATTTATCACTCTGAAATAAAGGCATTTTTCATACATTAAACGTGTTCGTAAAATATATGAGATGAAAAATTCAAATATAAATGAATAACGATTCATTCGCACAGAAGTCTTGATATGCAAAATTACAAACTTTTAGTAAAACTTGTTGCCAAGTGTTAAATTGGTGTGTGTGAATGTATGAAAATAAAAAAAAACTACATTGTTCATTTAGTGTTTTTAAACTAGATTCGGTAGGAAAAATGGTTCGATTTCAGTGAATCGGTTCCTTGAAGTGTTCGTGTCGTTGAATCAGTCACTCTTTGGCATTTTTCATATATTCAATGTGTTATTAAAATATAAGTGGATAAAAATTGTAAATCTATATAAACTAATGATTCATTTGTGCGTGTAAATCTATAAAATGTAAAAAACAATTATTATTCTATATCCAAAATCATTGTTTATTTAGTGTTTTTAAACTAGATTCGATAGGAAAAATGGTTCGATTTCTGTGAATCGGTTCATTTATCACTCTGAAATAAAGGCATTTTTCATACATTAAACGTGTTCGTAAAATATATGAGATGAAAAATTCAAATATAAATGAATAACGATTCATTCGCACAGAAGTCTTGATATGCAAAATTACAAACTTTTAGTAAAACTTGTTGCCAAGTGTTAAATTGGTGTGTGTGAATGTATGAAAATAAAAAAAAACTACATTGTTCATTTAGTGTTTTTAAACTAGATTTGGTAGGAAAAATGGTTCGATTTCAGTGAATCGGTTCCTTGAAGTGTTCGTGTCGTTGAATCAGTCTCCCTTTGGCATTTTTCACATATTCAATGTGTTATTAAAATATATGTGGATAAAATTGTAAAATACAAAAAAGCATAAACATTATTCATTGTTCATTTAGTGTTTTTAAACTAGATTCGGTAACACTCGGTTCCTTTTTGAAGTGTTTGAATCGGTTCATTTTGCATGTTCGCAAAAGTGTCGTTTTTCATATATTAAAACATGTTAGTAAAATATAAATAATGGTGCATGTAAATTAATATGATTCATTGAAGTCTTGATGTGCCAAATTAAAATCTTGTATTAAAACATGTTGCCAAGTGTCGTATTGGTGCGTATAAATATTATTTACTGTTCATAATCTAGATTTTTACCGTATTTTCCTGCAGTAAGTGATGATTTCCTTCAATCTTGCGGCCCTTCCTCCCCGTAATGATGAATCGATTCATAAGGTTGTCAGTCGGGGCTGCTTTTAAACCCCATGGGACGCGCATATATATGCCCCAGTGCATCCGTCGCCATGGAAACAGCCCCGCGGAGGGTCGTTAATGACGAGAGCGCCGCAAATCACGCGTCCATATCATATGACAGATGTTTCTAGTGGTTAGATTTGACCTCTGACCTTCACAGCCTTCCGCTGCACTGTGATTAACGCCGTCCCGGAGGAGGGGTAATGATGCGTTCCCCTTGACGTACAGGTGATGCACCCGTTGTTGCGTGGGAAATTAATACTACGAAACTTTCTGTAAAGCTGCTTTGAAGCGATCTGCACTGTGAAAAGCTTTATGCAAATAACAGCTGGTGTTCTCCTGATACTGCTAATACTGATTTAAATCATATAAAATAAGAAAAATGCTAAATATTTCGTAATAGCGATAAATCACACCAGTAATACTCCCAGCAAATACTGCGTAAAAACGGAAAATAACAAAACCTTTCAGCCCGTCATCATCGTGCAAACATGAAATATACAGTAGAAGTATACAGTACCGTTTTTATGTTTGTGCCGTCGCCCGTGAAACGTCGTTCTAAACACGCGGCGCTGACGTTAAAAAAAATGCGACTCGCATTTAATAACTGCTTTTTTCCCCATTCCTCCGCCCACTTATTATAATATTCCCGCCCCTTAATTTGCATGGTTCCACCCACAGCGCCCCCATTTTTCCGCGAGCGACAAAGGCGTATCCGTTCTAACGCCATGGCAAAAGTTCGAGCAAAGCACGCTAACTGTTGAGCTCTGAACACTAGCCTGCATATGATAGCAATAATAAACGTTAGTTTATTAGTGTAACAACGTTCGTAAATATTGGAAGAAGGAGGCGGGAACCGGCAAACGGTCAACAACTTTAATAATAAAATAAACAATAAAACGAAAGTAAAAGGGCAGCAGTTCCTCGCGGCGACTGCCGCCCACACAAACAAAATAAAACACAACATAAAGTCCAGGTCCTCTCTCGTCCTTCACTGCCGTCGCTCCTCTTTTATGCTCCCGGAGCTCCTCCGTGAGAGACACGAGACCGGTGTAGCGCGCAGGTGACGCTCATTATCACTCGCGTCACCGGCCTCGCGCCGTACCCTCACCGTTCCCATTGATGTCGACACATGCTAGTGACGAGTCGATCAACTCCACATCAACTCCATCAATTTATCCACGAACCGTTCAGAAACGTCTTCCTGAGTCTCTGCATCCGTTTGAACACTTTCCTCATTTTGTCTGCGTGAGATTCTCCAGCTTTGTTGTTGTTGAGCCGTTAAAGCTCCGCCCTCTTCTGGAGCAGCAGCTCATTTGCATTTAAAGGGACACACGCAAATAAAGGCAAATGTGACAAGCGATCATAAATGAGGGATTTTGAGCTGAAACACCAGAGACTTATTATATTAAATATTAGTCCATTTGTCTAATTGTAATGTTCGCTAACATTCTCATTCGAAAACACATTTATTTACACGAGTCGATTGAGTCCGTCAACAACATTCAGTGACTTTTTAATGTGTGCGTGTGTTTCTGCTTCCTCGCCTGTGTTTTGATCCGAAGGTTCTGTATCTTTCGGTAGATTCGTAATAGCGCCCCCTACCGTACAAAATGACAGGGATGGAGAAAATGATGGTTGATATTGCTTCCGTGTTTGTGTTTCAAATCGGGATCTGTCCTGTTTTCCGTTCCGTTTTAGAACGCAGTAATAGACGTGAAGGAGGACTGCGGATGTCAGATAAACAGCAGCTCAGTGTTTCCTCGTCTCGTGGGCTTCTCTCGCGCTATATTTAGCGCTCCTCCGGAGAGCGAGAGCGGGGCGCGGCACGTATTCCTGTCTCTGCTCTCCTTCAGATTTCCAGCCTTCCTCTGATTACTCCTGTGATGCTTCCATTATAGAATCCGCCTGGAGTTGTTTTGTAAATAGAGATGGATGTCGTTCAGGGTGTGTGTGTGTGTGTGTGAAATTACCTCCGTTTGTGGGTCAGTACAGTCATCCGAAAGCCCTTGCCTTGTGGCACTATCATGCTGTTTTAAAGGTCCTGATGTCGTTTCAGAGTCTCCTATAATAGACTCGGTCAGAAAACGCTCATTTCTTCATAATATCCACTCCAACGTCAGACTAAAACTCTATTTATTGTGCATCTTTGAAACTTTGCAGACCTTTTACATTTACAGACACACACAGAAGGGAATATTTGTAAAAGCATAATAGGGTCACTTTAATATCATATAAAATGTAGTTTATGTATCATTGAACATGGCAGAAGTTCTGTGTTTTTCAGGAACGGGCGGCTCTTTCTGCTTCCGTCTCCTGTTTACTCCCAGAGCGGACGTCCAGTTTTTGTGCTGAAGTACAGACGCGCATGCATGCGAGGCTCTGTGTGTGTGTGTGTGTGTGTGTTTGAATTCTCTCACAGATTCATCTAGATAGCGTTTGTAAGTAATACATCTGTTTGACGGCTGACCTACATTTGCAGCGAGGGCTGGACGGTTTTAAGGATTGTCGAGTTGGTGACGTCGACGCCGTCCGTCGTGTTTGTGCGTCTCAGAAATCGGCACACATGTACTGCTATTGTTTTGCTGCGGGATAAGGTGTGTGTGTGTGAGGCTCCTGTCTTCTGAGAAAAGCCCCCGGCAGAGACACTTTCTCCCAGAGGACACTGGGGGTTTATGGGTGTGAGGCTACCCATTACCATGGCAATAGATTGGGGGGGGGGGGGGGGGGGGGGGGTCATGGCAACAGTCTCTGTGGGAACAGACGTCTTGATTGCGTCGCTGTGTGTGTGTGTGTGTGTGTGTGTGTGTAAATGACTGGCCTGTAATCACTGTAACACACACCCACCCTAAAGATCCGGTATCAGCTAGGAGCGGATATTATCTCACACACACACACACACACAATCAGTGCACAGACGGGATATCAGCGCTCTGTGTGTGTGTGCGTGTGTGTGTGTTCTGCTTTCATGAGAACAAGCTGTATGCAAAGTGATCCACATTTGTTTTTTAACCACTGAATCTGTGTCCAGTTTACTCATGGAGCCGCATTGAGATCTCCATATCTCTGCGTTTGAGCCGTCGAGGGCCTTTAAAATGAAGACGGCGAGAGGAAAGTTTCTTAAGAACCAGAATCTAGAAGGATATTAAGATATCTTTAATACTTCTTGAGTTACAGTCATGCAAACTTGGGGCACGGACTCACGAGAAGTGCTTCCGTCCCATTTTTGGACGGTCGCCGTTGGCATATAATGAAACAAAGATGGATAAAGTCTGCGGATTTTACTAATAGATCTACGGATCTCTGTGTGGAGAGAAAATAATGACGCTGCCGTCTTTCTGAAGGCATTTTTACAGCCCTGTAAAATGGCTCCCGAGCTCAGATGAGAATTGTCGTTTTTACTCAGTACATCTGTGACATTTAATATTTTGCTTTTCTTCTTCATTTATGTATTTCTGATCAAAATGTTTAGTCGGGGACACACAGAATGACCCTCTTAAATCATGAGCCGGTACGAGGTTTTCAGTCGAATGTGGAAGTGGATTGATCTGGTTTGTTTGTTGGGTAACTGTAGTGTTCCAGTGCCTGATTACAGTAGTTAATCTTCAACCTTATAATTCAACATATTAAAGGCGTCTGATCAAATATTTGCTCACGGGTTGATTTTTCACTTGCATAAGCAATTGTATATGTTTTCACACACAGTACTCATCCATAGCTATTTTTATTTTTAAATTTTCTACCCATTGAAATATTTTAGAGCTGGAAAACGTTGTATAATCGTGATGAAGATTTTTTCCCTGATTCTCCTGGTCTTCGGCAGGAAGTTAAACGCTCAAACGCTCAGATCGTGTTGACATTGTCCAGCAGCTTTATCGGAGTTTATCCCGTATCCCCGGTTAACCCTGTGATCCCACACATGTCAGCGTGTCGGGATGCCATGTGCGAAGAAACACCTGAGGTGGAGGGATTTTAGAGTGTGTGTGTGTGTGTGAGTTAAGGTTAAAGATTATATACCTAGTTATATATATATATATATAAAAACAACAGAAGTCTATGCAACATTTCCATTTAGATAAGTAAATGTACATTGTAAAGCGTCCTTGAGCCCTGGAAAGGCGCTATATAAATAAAACTTATTATTATTATTATTGTTCGTGTTCAGGATTTGCAGCTCTGTGGGATAATCTCTGTCTGCTTGTATTAAATCAATACTTATTTGCACAATTCACCCTGAAATATGTTAACTTTTGTTTGCATTTACATTTATTCATGTTTTGTGTGTAATAGTACTCCTCTCACCAGGTTTGTAACTAATTTGCATAATGCCAGCCATTGGCTGAACAGCGTCTCTTTGCCCCGCCCACAATCGCTGTAGTCGATCTGAGACTGGAAGAGTTCGCTTCGAGTTGTTCATGTCGAGAAGACGCTGTTTTTCTGCTGCCAAAGCGATCGAGACGGTAAAACTGTGACTGTATCACTGCGAATCAACAGCTGAGATTCAGATATGATAATGAGCGTTTGGTTTCTGACCAATCAGAGCAGAGCGGCTCTCAGAGAGGCGGGGTTTAGAGACACCGAATCTTTGATCGAAGCGTTTCAGACACTGAAGCTGCAGTGGATATTATGAGACCATTAAAGTGTTTTTGATCTTGGATGAATGTGAATCTACTCTGAAACAATATTAGGATCTTTAAAGTAGATTAATAGGGGAATTTTAACTCACAAATGGCTATTTCTGCTCATTAAAATATCTTGGAGCGTTGATTCGTTACGGACATTTCCATGACTTTTCCCTCATATCCGTTAGTCAGTCTGTTTTCACTTGCATTTTTGATCATATTTTGGTTATGAGAGAGCCATTGTAATGAATGAAGGATGATCCAGAGTTGGGGTGCTAATGTTTTTCATATTATAAAACCTTTATTTTTCCGCAAGTAAAGATAGTTCATCTGTGTTGTCTCGTATCAGATGGTTCTCATACGCCGCTCTATTCATAACGCCACAGTCTGATCACAAATAGGACGTTGTTTTCTTGCCAACACGTTGGGTCTGCTAATAAGATTAGCGAGCACAAAACATTAGCATGTCTTCCTCTTTCTGTCCGTCTCGCCCTCCCTCACGTGTCTTTGTCCTTGCGACTGCACAATGCCTTCATTGAGCAGCGTTTCTCAGCCTTCCCGGTTCTCAGAACGTTCTGGCAGGTTATAAACAAACCTTCTTCCAGTAACGTTAACCGGGACGCACGATATATCGGCTGATGTATGTTCATTTTAATGTTATCGCTATCGGAAAGTCAATTGGAAAATGTGGCCGATATATTAAAGCCGATAAATAATGGATTATTTCCTTCGGCTGAGACACTTCAGATGTGCTCTGTCTGCCGTTATGGTTTTGAATGGCTTGAAATAGGATTGAAACGTATCCCTTCAAAAAGGAAAATATAGTTGCAGTGTGAGTCTGTCATATAGGCTACTTAAAATTACAATGATAATAATTTTGATGGTGAAACTTTTGTTTTTGTAATCAGGCTCTCAAAAATTATATAAAAATTCGGATTTAGATTTAATGGCCAAATTATCGATTATCGGCTTTTAAAATGTAAAGAATTATCGGTATCGGTCAATATTTGACATTTGTTTTTGTAATCAGGCTCTCAAAAATTATATAAAAATTCAGATTTAGATTTATCGGCCAATATATCGGTTATCTGATTTCAAAAAATAAAGATTTATCGGTATCGGTCAAAATGTGACATTTCTTTTTGTAATTAAACTCTCAAAAATTATATAATAATTCGGATTTAGATTTATCTGCCAATAAATCGGTTATCGACTTTCAAATATAAAGAATTATCGTATCGGTCAATGTTTGACATTTTATTTTTGTAATCAGGCTCTCAAAAATTATACAAAAATTCGGATTTAGATTTATCGGCCAATATGTCGCTTATCAGATTTCAAAATATATAGTTTTATCGGTATCGGTCAAAATTTGACATTTGTTTTTGTAATCGGGCTCTCAAATTATATAAACATTCGGATTTGAATTTATTAGCCAATATATATCAGTTATCAGCTTTCAAAATATAAAGATTTATCGGTATCAGTTAAAATGTGACATTTCTTTTTGTAATCAGGCTCTCAAAAATTATATAAAAATTCAGATTTAGATTTATCGGCTAATATATCGGTTATCGGCTTTCAAAATATAAAAAATTATTGGTATCGGTCAAAATGTGACATTTGTTTTTGTAATTAAACTAAAAAATTATATAAAAATTCAGATTTAGATTTATCGGCCAATATATCGGTTATCGGCTTTCAAAATATAAAAAATTATTGGTATCGGTCAAAATGTGACATTTGTTTTTGTAATTAAACTCAAAAATTATATAAAAATTCAGATTTAGATTTATCGGCCAATATATCGGTTATTGGCTTTCAAAATATAAAGAATTATCATATCTGTCAATATTTGACATTTGCTTTTGTAATTAAACTCTCAAAAATTATATAAAAATTCAGATTTAGATTTAATGGCTAATATATCGGTTATCGGCTTTCAAAATATAAAAATTTATCGTATCGGTCAAAATTTGACTTTTGTTTTTGTAATCAGGCTCTCAAAAATTATATAAAAATTCAGATTTAGATTTAATGGCCAATATATCGGTTATCGGCTTTCAAAATATAAAGATTTATCGTATCGGTCAAAATTTGACTTTTGTTTTCGTAATCAGGCTCTCAAAAATTATATAAAAATTCAGATTTAGATTTATCGGCCAATATATCGGTTATTGGCTTTCAAAATATAAAGAATTATCATATCTGTCAATATTTGACATTTGTTTTTGTAATTAAACTCAAAAATTATATAAAAATTTGGATTCAGATTTATCGGCCAATATATCGGTTATCGGCTTTCAAAATATAAAGATTTATCAGTATCGGTCAAAATTTGACATTTGTTTTTGTAATCAGGCTCTCAAAAATTATATAAAAATTCAGATTTAGATTTATCGGCCAATATCGGTTATCGGCTTTCAAAATATAAAAAATTATTGGTATCGGTCAAAATGTGACATTTGTTTTTGTAATTAAACTAAAAAATTATATAAAAATTCAGATTTAGATTTATCGGCCAATATATCGGTTATCGGCTTTCAAAATATAAAGATTTATCGTATCGGTCAAAATTTGACTTTTGTTTTTGTAATCAGGCTCTCAAAAATTATATAAAAATTCAGATTTAGATTTATCGGCCAATATATCGGTTATCGGCTTTAAAAATATAAAGAATTATCATATCTGTCAATATTTGACATTTTATTTTGTAATTAAACTCTCAAAAATTAAAAAAAATTCGGATTTAGATTCATCCGCCAATATATCGGTTATCGGCTTTCAAAATATAAAGATTTATCGTATCGGTCAAAATTTGACTTTTGTTTTTGTAATCAGGCTCTCAAAAATTATATAAAAATTCAGATTTAGATTTATCGGCCAATATATCGGTTATCGGCTTTAAAAATATAAAGAATTATCATATCTGTCAATATTTGACATTTGTTTTTGTAATTAAACTCTCAAAAATTATATAAAAATTTGGATTCAGATTTATCGGCCAATATATCGGTTATCGGCTTTCAAAATATAAAAATTTATCAGTATCGGTCAAAATGTGACATTTGTTTTTGTAATTAAACTCAAAAATTAAAAAAAATTCGGATTTAGATTCATCCGCCAATATATCGGTTATCGGCTTTCAAAATATAAAGAATTATCAGTATCGGTCAAAATTTGACTTTTGTTTTTGTAATCAGGCTCTCAAAAATTATATAAAAATTCAGATTTAGATTTATCGGCCAATATCGGTTATCGGCTTTCAAAATATAAAAAATTATTGGTATCGGTCAAAATGTGACATTTGTTTTTGTAATTAAACTCAAAAATTATATAAAAATTCAGATTTAGATTTATCGGCCAATATATCGGTTATCGGCTTTAAAAATATAAAGAATTATCATATCTGTCAATATTTGACATTTGCTTTTGTAATTAAACTCTCAAAAATTATATAAAAATTCGGATTCGGATTTAATGGCTAATATATCGGTTATCGGCTTTCAAAATATAAAGAATTATCGGTATCGGTCAAAATTTGACATTTGTTTTTGAAATCAGGCTCTCAAAAATTATATAAAAATTCAGATTTAGATTTATCCGCCAATATATCGGTTATCGGCTTTCAAATAGAAAGAATTATCGGCCAAAGTGTTGATATCGGTGCATCCCTAAACATGAATAGTTATCTGGTCTTTAATAACGCTCTCAAAACTTCAGAACAAAAACAGTGTTTATACATCGTTCATGGAATGCTTTATTTGGACGTTCGTCTAACGTTTTTAAATGTTACTACTTGTTGCAGAACGTTCAGAGAACATTAAAAAGTAACGTTCTGACAATGTTGCTTGAAAAGTTTCCTGTTTAAAATCAGTGTTAGAAAGATGGATTTCTCCTGTGACTCTAATCGTTTACTGACCTGTTGTGACCCAGGAAGAGTTTGTTTACTCAGTCGTGAGGCTGCGCTTTCTTACCGTCCTGAGAGCTGATAAAGATGGAACACGCGTCAAGGTTCGACGTGTTTAGACTGGCGTTCCGGTGTTATATCAGGCCAATCCTGCTGTTTTGGCTTCATCCTAATCCACCTCCTGGACTAAACCTGTCCTTCACTGGTGATGGGAACAGACTTCATTCTTTGTCAGGCCTTTTATATCTTATCTAGTGAAATATTTTGTTAAATGCTTTGTCATTGACTACATTTACATTCACATTAAATTCAGATTCAGCTCGTAAGCATGTTTTAAATATGATGTTAACATGCAGAACAATAGATTGTTTTGGATGTTGGATTTGCTTTAGAGAAGAGGAAGAGTTGTTGTCGTCGAGTGTTGTTGATGCCGTCATTTTACGCCACAAACGAGAGTCGATTCGAGGAAAAAAGACGAACATGCTAGTGGCGAGTTGATCAACTCCACAGCAACGACATCCATTTATCCACTAACTGTTCAGAAACGTCTAAAAGTTGAACTTCTTCCTGAGTCTCTCCATCAGTTCGAACACTTTCCTCATTTTGTCAGCGTGAGATTCTCCAGCTTTGTTGTTGTTGAGCCGTTGAAGCTCCGCCCTCTTCTGGAGCAGCAGCTCATTTGCATTTAAAGGGACACGCGCAAATAAAGGCAAATGTGACCAGCGATAATAAATGATCTGTGAAAGGTCCGATTTAAGGCTGCAGATGTGACGGTTGTGGTTTTGTTCTGCTCACAGGTGCCGTCAGACTCTGGTACCGGACTGCTGGCCGAGCCACAGGTCGCCATGTTCTGTGGGAAACTCAACATGCACATCAACGTTCAGACAGGAAAATGGGAACCCGATCCATCCGGAACCAAGAGCTGCATCGGATCAAAAGAGGGAATCCTGCAGTACTGCCAAGAGGTGAAGATCGATAGATATCAAACGCTTTCTTGAGCAGCAAATGATTTCTGGAGGATCGTGTGACTCTGAAGACTGGAGTAATGATGCTGAAAATTCAGCATTGATCACTGGATATAAATTACACTGTACTATATATTCACATAGAAAACAGCTGATTTACATTATAATAATATTTTGCTATTTTTACTGTATTTTTGGTCAAATAAATGAAGCTTTTGAAGAGCAGAAGAGACTTGAATGTTAGTACAGCTATAACTTTTAGTAATGATGATGAAAATTCAGCTTTAATCACTGGATATAAATTACATTTTACAATATATTCACATAGAAAACAGTTAATTTACATTAGAATAATATTTTGCTATTTTTACTGTATTTTTGGTCAAATAAATGAAGCTTTTGATGAGCAGAAGAGACTTAAATGGTAGTACAGCTATAACTTTTAGTAATGATGCTGAAAATTCAGCTTTAATCACTGGATATCAATGACACTGTACTATATATTCATATAGAAATTACATTGGAATATTATTTCACAATTTTTACTGTATTATTGATCAAACAAATGCAAAAGAGAGCTAAAAACCCATAATTATTCTGCAGTATTGCAGATATAATAACGTACATACATTCTGAATGCATCATAAAGCGTGAGTGTCTCGTCTGTCATGTTCAGGTGTATCCAGAGCTTCAGATCACGAATGTGGTGGAGGCCAATCAGCCCGTCAGTATCTGGGACTGGTGCAAGAAGGGCCGCAAGCAGTGCCGCAGTCACATGCACATCGTGGTGCCCTACCGCTGCCTGGGTGAGTTCAGCCGCACGCTGTGTGTCGCTCGCCGTCACGTCCTCTCTGTGCTCAACATGTGCCGTTTCTCTCTCCGTCAGTGGGTGAGTTCGTGAGCGACGCTCTGCTGGTTCCTGATAAGTGTAAGTTCTTGCACCAGGAGCGCATGGACATGTGTGAGAGTCACCTGCACTGGCACACCGTCGCCAAAGAGGTCAGAAAACACACGCTCAACACACTACGGCTCAGTTCATTAGTGTCGTACGGATTATGCGAGGTCAAACCGCACGTGACCTGGAGAAACGGTGAACAAAACAATGTTCATACCAGGAGTGAAGTGATGTAATGAGGGATGAACTATTACTATAATTATCTTGGGTGAACCGTTTAATATGCAATTACATTTATTCATTTGGCTGACGCTTTTATCCAAAGCGACTTACAAGGGGAGAATTTTAATTTTTGGATGAACCTTCTTATTATATGTTATTATAATGACTATAATATATATATATATATATATATATATATATATATATATATAATGGATATGTAAAAATACTAAAAATTATATAAATTATATACTAATCATTTTATATATATATATATATATTATAGTCATTATAATAACATATAATAAGAAGAAGGTTCACCCAAATATATATATATATATATATATATATGTATATGTAAAAATACTAAAAATTATATAAATTATATACTAATCATTATATATATATATATATATATATATATATATATATATTATGTATTAGTATATAATTGATATAATTTTGACATCCCAGGTCATATATAATATATATTTAATTAATATATAGGTATAATTAATTATTATTTACTTATATAAAATATATATAATGATATATAATATAATGTGAATATATTTAGTGTGTGTGTATATATAAATATATATATTTTGATCCAATGCCGCTCTTGGTATAAATATGCTATTTATATAAATATTTTGTTATAAAATACATATGAATATATAACATATAGTATATTATATTATGTATTTTATCATTTTTATAAATTATCATATATTACATTAACAGTAGTTGCATTTCCCAAGATGAACTTAATAATGTTCGTTTACAAAGATACAAATGTTGATTGTAAAAATGTATTCGTAAATATTGAGATGATCAATAAAACATTGTTAGTTCACGTCAGCATCTGTAGTTAACGAACGTGCCGGCGCTGATTGGGTCTGTCGCGTCTCTCCGCAGTCTTGCGGCGACCGCAGCATGAATCTCCACGACTACGGGATGCTGTTGCCGTGCGGCATCGACCGTTTCCGTGGCGTCGAGTTCGTCTGCTGCCCTGCGGAAGCGGAGAAGGAGTCGGACAGCGCTGCGGTGGAGGAGGATGATTCTGACGTGTGGTGGGGAGGAGCGGAGGCCGACTACAGCGAGAACAGGTGACCCTCCATGACCATCCAGAGATCTTATTCCGTGTCTGAAGAGAAATCCCAAAACACAGTGAGAGTACATGAGCATTAACCCTTAAACGCACACCTCGTGTCTGAAGCGACTATCCATTTTTACAGTTAGACGTCAATCTTCTCTATATTCCTCATCTATTCAAATGAAACCCTTCCAAGATTAGCATGCTTTTAGCAAGACATTAACGTGATTAGCATGATGCTAACACAATTAGCATGTTGATTGTATGATTCAAGCATGATTAACATGTTGCTGTCACGTTTTTAGCAAGATGATAACATGATTACCACGTTATTAGCATGATGCTAACACAATTAGCATGTTGCTAGCTTGATTTTAAGAAAATTAGCATGTTGCTAGCATGGCAACACAATTAGCATTTTGTTTGCTAAGATCTTAATTTTTACACGATTAACATTTGTTAGTGTGACGCTAACGCTTCACTAGGATGCTAGCATGTGTTAACATGTTTTTTTCATGTTGTTAGCATGTTTTAGTGCGCATATACTGATGATTAGCATGTTGTTAACATGATGCTGACATGATTAGCATGTTTTTAACATGAGTAGCATGTTGGTAACATGATGCTAACACAATTAGCATGGTGCTAGCTTGATTTTAAGACAATTATCATGTTGCTAGCATGGCAACACAATTGGCATTTTGTTTGCATGTTTTTAACAAGATGCTAAAATCTTAATTTTTACACGATTAGCATTTGTTAGTGTGACGCTAACGCTTCACTAGGATGCTAGCATGTGTTAACATGTTTTTTTCATGTTCTTATCATATTTTAGTGCGCATATACTGATGATTAGCATGTTGTTAACATGATGCTAACATGATTAGCATGTTGCTAGCTTGATTTTAAGACCATTATCATGTTGCTAGCATGGCAACACAATTAGCATTTTGTTTGCATGTTTTCAACAAGATGCTAATATCTTAATTTTTACATGATTAGCATTTGTTAGTGTGACGCTAACGCTTCACTAGGATGCTAGCATGTGTTAACATGTTTTTTTCATGTTGTTAGCATGTTTTAGTGCGCATATACTGATGATTAGCATGTTGTTAACATGATGCTGACATGATTAGCATGTTTTTAACATGAGTAGCATGTTGGTAACAATGCTAACACAATTAGCATGGTGATTGTATGATTCAAACATGATTAACATGTTGCTGTCACGTTTTTAGCATGATGATAACACAATTAGCATGTTGTTAGCTTGATGTTAACACGTAGCATGTTGTTAGCATGAGAACATAATTAGCATGTTTGCATTTTTTAGCTAGAAGCTAATGTTTATCATAATGCTAACTCGATTAGTACGCTTCATGTTGTTCTACGCTAGATGTTGTTAGCATGTCTTAGCATGCGTAATACGGCCATGCTAACATGATTTTAATGATGCTAGCACACTTTTACTTGTTTTTATCATGTTTTAATAATACGTTAGCATTTTTAACTGAACTGGAGGTGATGTTTTTCCAAGTAAATAAAGATGCTTTTTAACGAATCGAGTCCATTTTGTGGTTGTTTTCCTGCAGCATGACTCGAGACGCAGACGCCGAACCAGCTGCTGTAGAGGATGACGAGGATCCCGACGAGGAAGTGGATGAGGCTGAGGACAACGACCAGGATGGAGACGGAGAAGAGGACGAAGATGATGAGGTCATCGACGAACGCCGCGACATTGGCCAGAGCACAAGTGTTGCCATGACGACCACCACAACCACGACAACGGAGTCGGTGGAGGAAGTGGTGCGAGGTGAGCGAGCGCGCGCATCCGGTCATATGCTGTTCTCACTAGTGGTCGAGCGATATCGCACTAAAATGCCTCTGAAAGCTGCCATCACATCGCTTTCAAAATAAAAGTCACGTATTATGTCAAAATAAAAGTCACGTTTATTAGACAGAACTATTAAACTGACAGCAAACTAATGAAGACGCTCGGACACTCAGGCGCTGCCATTCAAAACACTTTCAAAATAAAAGTCCCACATCATGTCAAAATAAACGTCATATTTATTAGACACAACTATTAATCAGAGATGGTGAACTAATATTATGTCAAAATAAAAGTCACATTTGTTAGACAGAGCTGTTAATCCGAGATGGTGAACTAATGAAGTCTCAGGCGCGGCCATTCACAACACTTTCAAAATAAAAGTCCCACATTAAGTCAAAATAAAAGTCACATTTATTCGACAGAACTGTTAATCCAAGACAGTTGAACTAATAAAGACTCAGGCGCGGCCATTCACAACGCTTTCAAAATAAAAGTCACGTATTATGTCAAAATAAAAGTCACGTTTATTAGACAGAACTATTAAACTGACAGCAAACTAATGAAGACGCTCGGACACTCAGGCGCTGCCATTCAAAACACTTTCAAAATAAAAGTCCCACATCATGTCAAAATAAACGTCATATTTATTAGACACAACTATTAATCAGAGATGGTGAACTAATATTATGTCAAAATAAAAGTCACATTTGTTAGACAGAGCTGTTAATCCGAGATGGTGAACTAATGAAGTCTCAGGCGCGGCCATTCACAACACTTTCAAAATAAAAGTCCCACATTAAGTCAAAATAAAAGTCACATTTATTCGACAGAACTGTTAATCCAAGACAGTTGAACTAATAAAGACTCAGGCGCGGCCATTCACAACGCTTTCAAAATAAAAGTCACGTATTATGTCAAAATGAAAGTCACATTTGTTAGACAGAACTGTTAATCCAAGACAGTTGAACTAATGAAGACTCAGGCGCAGCCATTCACAACACTTTCAAAATAAGAGTCACGCATTATGTCAAAATGAAAGTCGCATCATTTATCGGACAGGACTGTTAAACGGGGACAGTAAATTAATGACACTCGACACTCAAGCGCTGCCATTCACAACGCTTTCAAAATAAAAGTCCTTCACGCTATCAAATAAGTCATTTATTAGACAGAACTGTTAAACAGAGACAGTAAATTAGAGAAGACACTCAGGTACTGCCATTCACAACACTTTCAAAATAAAAGTCCCACATTATGTCAAAATAAAAGTCATATTTATTAGACACAACTGTTAATCCGAGATGGTGAACTAATGAAGACTCAGGCGCAGCCATTCACAACGCTTTCAAAATAAGTCACGTATTATGTCAAAATGAAAGCCGCATCATTTATCGGACAGAACTGCTAAACGGGGACAGTAAATTAATGACACCCGACACTCAAGTGTTGCCTTTCACAACGCTTTCAAAATAAAAGTCTCGTACGCTGTCAAAACAGATGAAGATGATTAAAAACCGCCAAATATTGATATATCGGTCGACCACTAGTTGTCATGTCATCAGACGCTGCTCTTCATGCGTGTCTGCGTGTGTGTGTCCCGTCAGAGGTGTGTTTTGCAAGCGCAGAGACGGGCCCCTGCAGGGCCATGTTGCCCCGCTGGTATTTTGTGCGCGAGGAGGGCCGCTGTGCGCCCTTCATCTACGGAGGCTGCGGAGGAAACCGCAATAACTTTGAGTCGGAGGAGTACTGTCGGTCTGTCTGCAGCAGCGTGTGTAAGTCACCGACAGAACCGCCATGTGTGCCACTAACACTCCATTCACTCGCACGCAGGCCCATCAAACCTCTTGCTTTCTTCAGTGGAACACGACGAGACATTTAGCGAGGTGCTCTTCCTCAGGAAAGGAAAGCAGACAGCGATCAGGAGCCAGGAAAAAGCACCATAAAAGTATCGGAAGAGTCATCCATGTCAGGTGTTTTCAAACTAACTATTTAAAAATAAATCAATAAATGAAATTAATTAAATAATAAATAGATTAAATTAAGTAAATAATAAAAAGAGGATAAAAATAAGATTAAAATGTGTTATAAAGGTTCAATTAAAAAAAAAAATCAATTAAATAATATAAAAAAAAAAAATGATTAAAATAAACAAATACACAGTACAGTCCTATAGTGAGTAGGAAAAAAAATTCTAAATATTATTTCAGGCATATTTATATTATTTTTCACAGTATAAATTGGTTCTTTGTACATACAAATGTATAGCTCTTTATTAAAATGTACCTTTTAAATTTAATTGCATTCAAATAGTATAGTAAATTCACCACTATATTAATATATAATAATTAATAAATATTAAAAAAATTATATATTATATAATATATATTGAATGAATAATATTTAATTAATTAATTAAATGAATATATAATATTTTTACTTGCAGATAATAATATTAGTGACTTAAGTCAATTTAAGTGTAAAGCTGAGATTAAATGAACTAAAGATGAATAAATTCTGTAGGAATATTGCACATTTTTACTGTAAACTACTGTAGTAAACTAATGCAACCTTATTGTAAAGTGTTATAATTTTAGTTAAGTGCAATAAAGTGTCTAAAAAGTATATTGCGTGAAGTGTGCTTCTTTTTCACGAGGGTTATGATACATTTATGGTGCTTTTTTGTCAATTTTGGAGCTTGATATTCAGTGTGAACTTCCTGCTAAACACGTTTGGTGTGTCACTGAGGAAAGAAAGTCGTACAGGTTTGGCAGGACGTGATGTCGAGTGAATTAATTTTAGAAACTCTTTCTGATCGGTTTCTCACGGGCGTTTTCACTTTCACTCTTCCTCACGCGTGTGTTATTGTCACACGCTCTGTGTGAGTGCGAGTGTGGCTTCGGCTGCTGATTAACTCTGGAATTTCTCTCCTGTAACTCAATTCTAATTTTGTGATACTAAAATGTGTTTCATTTGCATGCATAAAATAATCACTACAAACCTTCCTCGCCTCTCTCTCCATGACTTTATCTGTCGAATGATATTCAGAAAGTCATTCTTTCAATCAAATCCTTTGAAATGGTAAGTAATGCATCGGCGAGAGAAAGAAAATTGTGCTTGTCAAGCCATTTCAGGTTGGATTTTGTTCCTGCTTTGAGATGTGAATCATCAGCATTATTTTATAAGAGTGTGAATAAACTGAGTCACTTAAACACAAGAATAAAAGCGTCTTTCTTTCGATCCGCAGTGCCGACTCCCTCCTCCAGCCCTCCGGACGCGGTGGACCGATACCTGGAGACGCCGGCGGACGAGAACGAACACACTCACTTCCTGAAGGCCAAAGAGAGTCTGGAGGCCAAACACCGCGAGCGCATGTCTCAGGTTCGACACGTGTTTATGTTTCGTTCAGAGAGGACGCATTACACTGATCAGAAGGGACGTTCGTGACGTTATAAAAGATTGCATTTCAAAATAAAGGCTAATTAAATCTAAGAATCCGGAAAAATAAAGTGTTTTCCCTCAAAAATATGAAGCAGCATATCGGAATGATTTCTGAAGACGGGAGTAATGATGCTGAAAATTCAGCTTTGATCACTGGATATAAATTACATTTGACTATATATTCACATAGAAAACAGATGATTTACATTATAACAATATTATGCTATTTTTACTGTATTTTTGGTCAAATAAATGAAGCTTTTGGTGAGCAGAAGAGACTTGAATAGTAATACAGCTATAACTTTTAGTAATCATAATGAAAATTAAGGTTTCATCACTGGATATAAAAATTACATTTGGACTATATATTCACATAGAAAATAGATATTTTACGTTGTAATATTTTTACTGTATTTTTAATCAAATAAATGCCATCTTGGTGACTTAAAACCCCCCAAACTTTACTTTATAATGTGTGCGAATGGGTGTTTAAAGATGTTGACTTTTATTATGTCATGTGATTTTGATCTGTAGGTGATGAGGGAATGGGAAGAGGCCGAGAGACAGGCGAAGAGTCTACCGCGCAACGACAAGAAGGCCGTGATCCAGGTCAGTTCAGTCCTTAAAACAACCTTTTAGCAGGAAGTAAAAACGCCGTTGTGGAAATGATTTTTTACATTAACTTATAAACCATTATAGTCAGCCCTACTGTGAGCTACGAGGTTCTTAATCGATGATATTTGACATCAGCCTGCATTATTTCAACTTAGTTTCAAAATAATTCCCGGTGAGAAACTACATTACCCATGATGCTGTACAGAAAATTCCACCAATCAGCTGCACAAACAGCTCGTTAGCTCCGCCCACTTCCGTAAAGCACTCTATTGTAATATGGTTTGATTTTCCATGAGGCTTTGCTTGATTATCCGCAGCACTTCCAGGAGAAGGTGGAGGCGCTGGAGCAGGAGGCGGCCAGCGAGCGTCAGCAGCTGGTGGAGACGCACATGGCGCGTGTGGAGGCGCTGCTGAACGACCGCCGGCGTCTGGCCCTCGAGAGCTACCTGTCCGCCCTGCAGGCCGATCCGCCCCGGGTACACGCCTGTCCTTTAACATGTTCCACACATTCAAAAACTCATTCACTTGCATCATACAAAAAAAGTTTGGGGTCGGGTGAAAGAAGGCTCTTCTGCTCTCCAAGGCTGCGTTTGTTTGATCAAAAAATACAGTAAAAATAGTGAAATATTATTCTAATGTAAAATAGCTGTTTTCTATGTGAATATATAGTAAAATATAATTTATATCTAGTGATCAAAGCTGAATTTATTTGGTTAAAAATACAGTAAAAATAGCAAAATATTATTATAATGTAAATGAACTGTTTTCTATGTGAATATATAGTAAAATATAATTTATATCCAGTGATCAAAGCTGAATTTATTTGGTTAAAAATACAGTAAAAATAGCAAAATATTATTATAATGTAAATGAACTGTTTTCTATGTGAATATATAGTAAAATATAATTTATATCCAGTGATCAAAGCTGAATTTATTTGGTTAAAAATACAGTAAAAATAGCAAAATATTATTATAAAGTAAATGAACTGTTTTCTATTTGAATATATAGTAAATTATAATTTATATCCAGTGATCAAAGCTGAATTTATTTGGTTAAAAATACAGTAAAAATAGCAAAATATTATTATAATGTAAATTAACTGTTTTCTATGTGAATATATAGTAAAATATAATTTATATCCAGTGATCAAAGCTGAATTTATCATCATTCCTCCAGTCTTCAAAGTCACATGATCCTTCAGAAATCATTCCGATATGATGATTTGAAACATTTATCAATGTTGAAAACCATGACACAATTGATTTTTCAAGATTCTTTGAAAGTGCAGCGTTTATTTGAAAAAGTCTTTAATAATGATATTAATCTAAATTCTGAGTAATTTAATGCAGAAGAAAAGCATTCATTTAAAACCCCCAAACTTTTGAACAGAAGTTTACACATTCACACTAAATACTGCTAATAAAAAAAAATAGTAAATACACTAAATTATATAAAATGGAGATCTGAGAACAAAACATTTCTCTAGACAAAACGCCGAATTGAACACTGAAGTGCCACACCGGAAGTCAAATGAATCTTTTTTCAAACTCAAATGAACTGATTCACTCTATGAATCACTGTGAGTTACAAAACAAATTATAGTTTTAGTTTAGACTTGCATTTAGATTTAGATTTATGCGTGTAATTCTGATAGAGTTTAAAGGACTATTTCGCTTCAGAATGAAAATGTTCTCTCCTCCATGTCATCCAAGATGTTGTTCTCCATATAGTGGACTTCAATGGGGTTCAACAGGTCAGTTTCAGTGCAGCTTCAAAGATCTTCATGATCCAGACGAGGAATAAGAGTCTGATCTAGAGAAACCATCGCACATTTTATAATAAAAAATATCGTTTTTAACCACAAATGCTCTGATGTGCCACACATCACGTCCTCACACTGGAAAGGTGTGTCCGTGTGTCTTTATCCTCTCTCTCTCTCTGCAGCCGCGGCATGTGTTCAGCCTGCTGAAGAAGTACGTGCGCGCCGAGCAGAAGGACCGACAGCACACGCTCAAACACTTCGAACACGTGCGCATGGTCGACCCTAAGAAAGCCGCGCAGATTCGGCCGCAGGTACGCGTCACGCTCTCTGTGACTGATTAAGACTATAGACATATAATGGACATATATACTTACTATAGGCGGGACTATAGACATAAAGAGCCAATCGAAACCTGAGACTCACACTTGTGCTCATTGGATCTGAGAAACACACTTTTTTAACTCTATTTGAACATTTATGGACAGTTCCTGTCAGATTTTGTTGCTGATTTGAAATACGTTATTGAATTGTGAGTTCGCCAAGCGGTTTTTTTGGGATTTCAGGATTCTCCCATTCAGATTGGGCTTGGTTTCGGATGCCCGAATGAGCTGCTCGGAGACGGACTAAATTAGCAAAAATATCACTTTATTAAAGAATTTAAATTTTAGTGTTTTATTCACATTTTTATTGTCTCATTTTATTTATTTTAAATATTGCTATTTAGGTTTAATTCATTTGATTTATTTCCAGGTTATAATTTTCGTGCTTCTCGTGTTCGGTTAGTTTAACTAATATTTCCGTTTTATTTTATTTCAGTCAACAGAAATGATAGTTTTACTCCATGAACAATGTGACATTATTTATTATATCTTTGTCAATGTTAGTTAATAAAAACACATGAGTTCATGTCAGCTCAGGTCCGTTAAATAATATTAACATTAGGGCTGTGCAATACGGACAAAATAATCACATTGCGATTTTTTATTTATTTATTTATTTTTTTTATTATTTTTTTTTTTATGAATATTGCAATTGCGATTTATTTTGCAATTTTGGTGATTGTTTTTGCGTTTTCAAACACGCTTCATTCTGAATGTATTCAGTGCACAAGAAGTGCAGAACAAAATGTTTGAGGTTTGAAAACAATATTTGATGTAAATATTTAATACAGCCTCTCATGTATAATTCATTCGTTCAACAGGATTTCTGCTGTTTCTAGATTTTTCTCTTATTTTTGGCCTGCTTGAGTTATTTATTTATGTGGATGAATTAGTGTGTGAAAACAAGTTTTTGATTAAATACACTCGCACCCAAACTTGGTGACCATATTTTATTTAATTTTTATAATTTTTTCAAATTTTAACATTCTCCACACCACTTTAATTTAAGGTAATGAATTATTTTACGAAGTGTTCGACTAAATACACTCTCAAATCGGGTGACATTTTATTTAATTAATCATTTTTGTTCATTTTATTTCAGTTATTTTAGTACTTAATTAAACTCTAGAATTTCCTTGACAACTAGATGAATTACATTTTATTTAATTTCAGTTAATGCTGATTTTAGTTAAAGTAACAAAATGATTTTGTTAATAATGTGTGGAAATGAATGTTTATAGTAATACAGTAATGTAAAGATTTAACCTGGTTTTATTACAAGTAATTTAAAATTTTAAAAATGTAAAAATTTTAATATTGTAATGATAAAAAACACATTTTTTATATAATAAAAATATATTAATATATTTTAATATTATTATTATTATTATTATTATTATAATAAAATAATTTTATTTCAGTCTTCGTTGCTGTTATTTTAGTAATAAATTTTTTTATTTATGTTTCATTTATAAACTTCTCCATTCTCTAATTTAAAACGCTTGGGTGTGAGGTGACTGACCGATGTTGAGCGTTTTAAATCGGTCACATGTTGCCTATGTAGGTCATAGACGGCCAGCTAGCTGTTGATCGAAGATCTTAAAAAGCCCAGTGACCTTTGACCTCTGACCTCAGGTGCTGACCCATCTGCGTGTGATCGAGGAGCGGATGAATCAGTCTCTCGGGCTGCTGTACAAGGTGCCGGGAGTCGCCGATGACATCCAGGACCAAGTGGGTGAGTTTGTGACGATAAAGAAACGGCCGATGACGAATCGCGGCGTCGTACGCGGTCCGCTCTCACGTGCCGGCGTGCGTCACCGCGCCATCTGTGAGCCGCGGCCGCCTGCTCTCTGTCATTAAGCGTGTCTGTAATTAAAGCTCTGATCCGCTCGGAGTTTCCTCTGTAATCCGCTCGTGTCCTCATCATCTCTCTCTGCGGTTCCTTCTCTCTCATTTTCTCACCGCATCGTTTTCTGCCCGTGATCAAACTCCCCTTCAGCGTCAGAATCAGTCAAAATCAGTTTATTATGGTCAAAACATGCAGTATATAATATATATATATATATATATACTGTATATATATATATATATATATATATATATAGTATATAATTATATATATATAAACCAAAACAATCATATTGGAATATCTTTAAAACTTGTATAAATGTGTTCCCCACTTAAAATGTAGTTCTCATTACTGTAATGGGAATATTAAAAAATGTTTACACATCATTTAATTATTTTTACTGCATTTAGTGTATTCTGAGCTGAATAAAAGATATTGCGTTAGTCTTTTGCTGTAATACAGTAAAAATGACTAATATGAACCTAATGAGAGTTCTTATGAAAAATATTAATTATTATTGTTTATTATAATAGTATAAATTTATTATAACAAGAAAACTCAGTTTATAATATGAAAAATGAAGAACAAAATAAATTGTAATGAAAACAAAGACATTTTTTTTAAATTTATCGTTGTTTAGATGAACGTAATTCTAACAAGAAAACAGAAAGTTTATAAATGAAACATAAATAAAATGTGTTATTACTAATATAACAGCAACGAAGATTGAAATAAAAATTATTTTATAATAATAATAATATTAAAATATATTAATAAATTTTTATTATATAAAAAATGTTTTTTATCATTATAATATAAAAAAAAAAATTAAATTTTAAATTACTTGTAATAAAACCAGGTTAAATCTTTACATTACTGTATTACTATAAACATTCATTTCCACACATTATTAACAAAATCATTTTGTTACTTTAAATAAAATCGGCATTAACTGAAATTAAATAAAATGTAATTCATCTAGTTGTCAAGGAAATTCTTGAGTTTAATGAAGTACTAAAATAACTGAAATAAAATGAATAAAAATGATGTACACTTAAAAACACAATTTTACTAAAACTTATGAATAATAATTATATTTATAAATCTATTTAAAAAATAAAAAATACATAGAATGAAATTGAAAATGGAAAATATAGCTTTAAATTCAAAATATTAATACAAAAAGTCATTATAATATTACATGCAATTTAAAATAAAAAGAAAAAATGCCAACATTGTGTTATTATAGACCTGTATTCCCTCACATTAACGAGTGTGTGTGTGTGTGTGTGTGTCTCAGAGCTGTTGCAGCGTGAGCAGCAGGAGATGTCGGCTCAGCTGGCGAATCTGCAGAGCGACGTGCGGGTCAGTTACGGTAACGACGCCCTGATGCCCGACAGCACCGCCAGCCTGGACCTGCTGCCCGCTGAAGACACGCAGGGCTTCGGCTTCATTCACCCCGAGAGCTTCAACCAGCCCAACACACAGAACGAGGGTACGAGCTGGACGTGTCCCAGCAGCCCCGGCTGCCTCATGAGCGCCATATGGCCACCGATCTGACATCCGCCGTCACACGCGCTCAAACCCTGACATTAGTTCATGCATTCATGAGTCATATCGTTTCGTTTTGTCTGTGAATGCCCTGCGCTTTATTAGTCGATATGTTGTTGATGTTGTTGTGACGTGTGTGTCTCTGCAGTTGAGCTGGTAGATGCCCGACCCGTCGCAGACCGAGGCCTCCCGACCCGACCAGGTACATGTGATGATGTAATCTGCTCATTCAGCGTGCGAGCGCGAAACCTTCGTAAAATAATGCGCAAAATACCCACAACGAGCTCGATATCATTCCTGCAACAAGAGTAATTATATAAGCATCCAGCGCACAATGTCATTCATTATAAGGAAATTTTGTCGTCTGTCGCTTTAAATGCTGGAGCTCTTAAAGCAGGATGGATTCTGATTGGCTGTCAATGTTTTTATCATTCATCAGCTGTAAAAAAAAAAAAAAAAAAAAATCTGAATGTGAATCAAATTGAACGCATAATTCAAATTCAATTCACTTCAAATTGAACATAATTTAAATTAATTTCAAATCAGTTTGAATACGTGAATTGAATTTGAATTATGCGTTGAACTATTTTAAATGAATTCAAATTACATCAAGTTGAACAATTTAAATTAATTTCAAATCAAATTGAATGCGTAATTTGAATTCTTTTAAAATAGTTCAACGCATAATTCAAATTCAATTCACATCTAATTGAACATTATTTAAATTAATTTCAAATCAATTTGAATGAATCTAAAATGCAGTTGAACGCATAATTCAAATTCAATTCACATCTAATTGAACAATTTAAATTAATTTCAAATCAGATTGAATGCGTAATTTGAATTCTTTTAAAATACAGTTCAACGCATAATTCAAATTCAATTCACATCTAATTGAACATAATACAAGTTAATTTTAAATCAAATTGAATTCATAATTTCAAATTAAATCGAACATAATTCAATTTCAGTTCACATCAATTTGAACTATTTGAATTTATTTCAAATCAAATTAAATGCATAATTAAAGCAGGATGGATTCTGATTGGCTGTCAATGTGTTTATCATTCATCAGCTGGAAAAAAAAATCATTCTGAAAGTGAATCAAACTGAACGCATGATTGAAATTCAATTCACATCAAATTGAACATGATACAAATTAATTGTAAATCAAATTGAATGCAGAATTTCAAATTAAATTGAACATAATTCAATTTCAGTTCACATCAATTCGAACTAATTTTAAATCAAATTAAATGCATAAGTAAAGCAGGATGGATTCCGATTGGCTGTCAAAGATTTTATCATTCATCCGCTGGAAAAAGTTGTTCTAAAAGTGAATGCATAATTCGAATTCATTTGAAATCAAATTGAAAGCATAAGCAGATTCAGAGTCCGAATTCAAATCACAAACCAGATTGAACACGCATAACTCAAGTTCATTTCAAATCAAATTCAATGCATCATTTGAATTCAGTTCACATCAAATTGGACGCATAAAATTGAATGCAAAATTTCAAATTAAATTCAGCTCGCATCAATTCGAACAGAATTCGAATTCCGTTCAAATGAAATTAAACGCATGATTAAAGCTGATTGGCTGATTGATTCGTCGTTCTCATTATAGATGCGGTGTGGACTCTGCTGTTCTTTTATATTTCGAGCGATTTTTTTAAAACTGTGTCTTCATCGTTATCGTCTTAATGCAAATCTGAAATCTGTGTGTTATGTGTGACGTTTAATTCCCGTCTCTGGTTTGTTGTTCAGTGTCTGGACTGAAGCCTGATGATGTTCCTGAGCTGCGGATGGAAGCCGAAGAGAGACACGGCGAAGTTTACCACCAGAAACTGGTACCCACATGCTCATAAAAGTATTATAGCTACAGGTTTTGTTTTTTTTTCCCCTTGCGGCTGTATTACACGATGCAGTCGGCATGGCAACGCGACCCCTTCGAGAGGGCGGTTGGTGCGACTGTAATCTCGCCACAGCTGATGCCTCGTGCGCTTCTCTTTTGTTTCTGGTGCTCAGGTTTTCTTTGCAGAGGACGTGAGCTCCAATAAAGGAGCTATTATCGGCCTTATGGTCGGAGGCGTTGTCATAGCAACCATCATCGTCATCACCTTGGTGATGCTGAGGAAGAAGCAGTACACGTCCATCCACCACGGAATCATTGAGGTCGGTGGATTCAGCGTGAGTTAAATGAGCTGAAATGTTGGCACTTTAGTTGGGAGTGAAATGCGAATCGATTTGATTGACAGGTGGATGCTGCCGTGACCCCGGAGGAACGTCACCTGTCCAAGATGCAGCAGAACGGCTATGAAAACCCCACCTACAAGTTCTTTGAGCAGATCCACAACTGATGACATAAGCCCCGCTCACCTTCCCCGTACCCTCCTCACCTCCAGACGCTGCAGAGGACACCAGCCGGACCTCACCGCGCCATAAACATCACGCTATTAGCCAGTTTCTGTGACTGTCAATCAAAGGCGACCTCCCATTGGCTGGACGAACAATCACATGATCAGATTCGTCCTGCTGGGGTCAGTGTCAGGTTGTTGAAGATTGCGATTCAAATTGAATGCACAGTTCAAATCAGATTGGAAGCATAATTCAAATTCAATTCAAATCACAAATCCAACTGAGCACATCATTTAAATTCAAATCGCAAATCAGATTGAAAGCATAATTCAAATTGAGTTCACGTCAAATTCAACTTAATTTCAAAGGTGTGATTCTGATTCAGTTCGCGTCACAAATCAAATTGGGACACAATTCAAATTCAACTCAAATCAAATTGATCGCAATCGTTTGAATTCATTCCAAATCAAGTTTAACGTATAATTCGAATTCATTCCGAATCAAATTGAATGCATAATTTGAATTCAGTTCACATCAAATTGAACACATAATTCAAATTCAAATCAAATTGAATGGATTATTCAAATTCAGTTCCTATTCAAACCACAAATCAGATTGAAAGCATAATTCAAATTCAATTCAAATCACAAATCCAACTGAGCACATCATTTAAATTCAAATCACAAATCAGATTGAAAGCATAATTCAAATTGAGTTCACGTCAAATTCAACTTAATTTCAAATGAAAATGAATGCAAAATTGATTCAATTGTGATTCAAATCACAAATCTGATTGAACACAATTCGAATTCATTTGAAATCAAATTGAATGCGTAGTTTCAAATTCAATTGAACATAATTCAATTTCACTTCACATAAATTGGAACACAATTCGAATTCATTTCAAATCAAATCGAAGGTATGATTCTGATTCAGTTCGCGTCACAAATCGAATTGGGACACAATTCAAATTCAACTCAAATCAAATTGATCGCAATCGTTTGAATTCATTCCAAATCAAGTTTAACGTATAATTCGAATTCATTCCGAATCAAATTGAATGCAGAATTTGAATTCAGTTCACATCAAATTGAACACATAATTCAAATTCAAATCAAATTGAATGGATTATTCAAATTCAGTTCCTATTCAAACCACAAATCAGATTGAAAGCATAATTCAAATTCAATTCAAATCACAAATCCAACTGAGCACATCATTTAAATTCAAATCACAAATCAGATTGAAAGCATAATTCAAATTGAGTTCACGTCAAATTCAACTTAATTTCAAATGAAAATGAATGCAAAATTGATTCAATTGTGATTCAAATCACAAATCTGATTGAACACAATTCGAATTCATTTGAAATCAAATTGAATGCGTAGTTTCAAATTCAATTGAACATAATTCAATTTCACTTCACATAAATTGGAACACAATTCGAATTCATTTCAAATCAAATCGAAGGTATGATTCTGATTCAGTTCGCGTCACAAATCGAATTGGGACACAATTCAAATTCAACTCAAATCAAATTGATCGCAATCGTTTGAATTCATTCCAAATCAAGTTTAACGTATAATTCGAATTCATTCCGAATCAAATTGAATGCAGAATTTGAATTCAGTTCACATCAAATTGAACACATAATTCAAATTCAAATCAAATTGAATGGATTATTCAAATTCAGTTCCTATTCAAACCACAAATCAGATTGAAAGCATAATTCAAATTCAATTCAAATCACAAATCCAACTGAGCACATCATTTAAATTCAAATCACAAATCAGATTGAAAGCCTAATTCAAATTGAGTTCACGTCAAATTCAACTTAATTTCAAATGAAAATGAATGCAAAATTGATTCAATTGTGATTCAAATCACAAATCTGATTGAACACAATTCGAATTCATTTGAAATCAAATTGAATGCGTAGTTTCAAATTCAATTGAACATAATTCAATTTCACTTCACATAAATTGGAACACAATTCGAATTCATTTCAAATCAAATCGAAGGTATGATTCTGATTCAGTTCGCGTCACAAATCGAATTGGGACACAATTCAAATTCAATTCAAATCAAATTGATCGCAATCGCTTGAATTCATTCCAAATCGAATTTAACGCGTAATTCGAATTCAGTTGAAATCGGAATGAATTCAGTTCCTATTCAAACCACAAAATCAAATTTAACGCGTACTTCAAATTTGAATTCACTCCAGAGTTGTGGATGAACAGAATCATAGTAACGCTGTTAGAAGATTCCGTTTTGTTTTTGTTTTGAAATTGAATGCTGAATTCAGATTCAGCGCTTAGGGCCGGCGAGTGACCGGCGTGTCGTGTCCCCTGCACCGTCCACTCTCACTACGAGACGAGTGAAACACTGGTAGATCTGAGGGGTGAACGTCCGAGACTTCATCCCGTCAGCCACGCCCCCTTCCCTCCTCTTCCTCCCGTCGCACACTGACTGCAGCTGCGCTGCGTTCGGTGATCAGAAAACCAGTCCCAAAAAAATCTAGTGGTAAAATTGATGTCCTTCTGAATGAGATCTTGAAATTGTTTGATTGTTTCTGGTTTGTTTTTCAAGAAAAAAAAAAAAAAGAATAATTGTAAAAAAAAAAAAAAAAAAAATTGCCAAAAAATTATTATTTTTAATTAAGTTTTGTCAATATTAAAGTAATGCAAAAAAAAAAAAGACTAGTTGTAACTATGTAGTGCATGATGGGAAAAAAAATCTTCTGCTATTTGGATCTTGGTCTTTTCTCACGTAGAGACATTTTAGCAGAGTTAAACAGTAACTTGTGAAAATGTGATTTGAGTTGCACAAAAAATGATAAACTCAATTGGCTTCTGCTTTGATACAACTTCAACTCGATTAAACAGATCCGTGCTTTTATTTCAATTTCAATTTTTTTTTATCAGCGGTGGCTGTCGATGTACATTTACTGTCTTTAATGTTTTCGTCCTATGCATTTCAGAGATTTATTTACTCCTTTATAAACAGCTATTTAATTTTGGATTTTCCATTGGACTTGTGGTCGTGTTTTTTAAGCGGGTGTTTCGGGGGGCGGGCGGGTTTCCGGGTCGTTCTCTGTATGTTTGTATCCAGTCTGTTTTGTGTTCTCCGATCGCTCTGTGTCCGCATATGTAGAAAACGTCTCTCTCTCCTTCATATCTCGTCAGTTTTGGTTCTTCGTTGCAGAAACGGATGCAGCGTGAAGCTGAGAGATCAACGCCTTCATCTCACTGCAAAATCAAAAGAAAATGGCCAGATTGTTTTGCATTGCAACATTATATTTTGATTCACCCCAAATTGTAATGCAACAACAAAAAAAAATGAAGTATTATTTAAAGGAGCTCTTATGCAGCCCCGCCCCTTTAGCATTGCCCTCGTGGTCTCGTCTTCCGGTTTGTATTTGCATTTTTATGAATGAACTGCGCGTTTTAAAATCTTCCCGGTCAGCTGACATCAAAGATATCTGCTTTAAACATTTTATTTTAATCAGCAAATCCACTTCACCAGCGAATTACTTTATCAGGACTACTACAAAAACGGAGAATCTCTGGAGAATAAGGTGTGTATGTTCATGTATTAGTCGCTTTTTTTTTTTTTTTTTTTTTATGTGTTAACAGCTCGTAAAGAAACTTAAAAAACGAGACCTTTCCCGACTTCCTGTGTTGTCTATGAAAGCGCGTAGACGGATGTTTATGTGAATGACTCGGGACGGTTTTGCCGGGAAAATCGAAATGATGTGACGGTTACGCGCGCTTTATGACGCAAGAAATGAACGTTCAGGACAAGAGTTCTACTGTACTGTAATGTTGAGAGAAAAGGAATTAATTCGAATCATAGTCTCGCTTTTATACTTTACAATAGTTTGATAATAATTACCGCATCTGTCGACATCAATCGCAAAGCTGGTGTAAACATATCCACGTCGCTACGATCACGTGCTGTTGTTTTATCGTTATTGAGAGGAAAGCGAATACATTTACATATTCATGCACACGGCGTCGAGCAATAAGTTCCTGCTGCAGTTCACCGAACAGCCACAGGTGTCGCTAATAACAAGTGTTTCCGGATTTAACAAATTGCCCCATTAAATGGTCATATTTATACATTATTATTATTATTATTATTGTGCCCTGCATTACAATGAGAATTTGTGCTTAATAGACATGAAAATAATGTGGCAATGCAATGCAAAAAAAAACAAAAAAAATGAATCGGCTTAATTTTCTTAATTCAAAATATTATTTCAAAAAAAAAAATTCTTTTGATTTTGGGGTGAAATATGAGTTCTAATCTGTTCAGATGCATGTGTCACTCTCACCTCTTGTTGTCTTGTTCGGTAGCCAATTAAAGGAAGCGTCTCGTGACCGAATGTGTGGCTGGTGATGGGATTATTGTAGTATAAAGCGATGGTGTGACGTCCAGAATCTGGTGAATGATTTCCATAATCCATAATCCACCCGTCTAATGAATGTCAATCAATCGTTTACAGAATCATCTCAGTGATGACCGTCACTCATTCACTCGGCCTGTTCTCAGATCAGTGATGCATCATGGGTAATTATCAGTGTGGGTTGCTGTGGTTCGAGATGCTGAATGGGCCACAGATGTTCTTTCAGTGGCATTTTTTTTTCTTTTCTTCTGTGCATCATTTGCTTTGACTGGGAAAACAACTGCGCTTTCTACACTGTATTCCATAAATAAAGTTTTGAATGTACATACAGACTCTCTTTGCCGTGGCTGTTTTATGATGTGTGCGATTATAAATGCTTAATATCGTAGGATTGGAGCGACCGCCAGACTCTACAGATCCACAGAACATCTACAGAAGCTCCAGTTGAGAATGAACAGCCTCGTGTTTCACCGTAACGGTGATCCGTGTTCCAATCGTTCCATTGTTCCATCGTTCCATTGGCTGCTGAATTGAATTTTTATGGTTTTGTAATCACTGAAATATAAAAAAGCAGTTGAATTCAATGACAAACGACAATCATTTTTGTGCATTTCTTTTTAGTTTTATAGCTGATTTCTTCAATA
>CM074293.1:1095000-1097500 GCA_037194245.1 Opsariichthys bidens
GCATGATTTATAGACTCTTGTCAGGGATTATTTACAACAAAAACTGACACATTAATTACTAATTTTACATTTTCAAACTAGGTTTTGCCCAGAATTTCTCACTCATTTAAAATTTAGTATGCTCTAATTCTTTTACGTGTTTTAATATGTTCAGGTGTGTTGCAATTTGTACATCAATATAAATGTCAATGGAATATTATTTCCACATTGTGAAACTTATTTAAAAGTGCTTTATATATAAAATCACTGTTTAAGCAGGATTGGTGTGGAATGGAAACTTGAGATTTAAAGGATTCTTGATGATTATCTCATCTCACTTGATGCCAACCATTCATATTTCCGTGTTAGGTGTGTGTGACATGATTTTGTAAGAGAATGACGTTCATAAAATATTGCAATAACACATAAATCACGCTTGTCAGTGCAAGTTTAATGCCAACAGCAAATACTGATCTCATTACATGCAGAGAATAAAGTTCATCTTGTACAAGGCAAATAAATGTCAGGCACGAGCAGCGATATTAATGCGATTAGAGAAGGAATGAGTTTAGAAACGCTCTGGAATGTCAGTGAAGTGTCGTCCGGCTCTATCCCTGGACGCTCTGGTTCCACACGACCCGTCCGTCATCTCGGAGCTTCACGCCGCCGCTGGCCACCAGCTCTAACGCCGCGGGGAAGGCGCGATGCTCCGCCTCCCGGATGCGCTCTGATAGGCTCTCTTCGGTGTCAGTCACCAAGATGGGAACCGCCTCCTGTACGACGATCGCGCCGGCGTCCACTTCCTCCTGTTGGACCAGAGAAACGGTCAGTGAATTTCATTACCGTGAAACAAAACTAAAAAGTATATATTTTTGTGATTGAAGGATCCTGAACAAACATGTTTTTATATATATATATATAGAGTTCAGTGATCATGTAGAATTGGTGGTCCGGTCTCGAATGAAGGAAACGTACGGCCACGAAGTGCACGGTGCATCCGGTGAGGCGGACGGCGGCCTGAAGCGCCTGTTTCTGAGCGTTCACTCCTTTAAAGGCCGGCAGCAGCGACGGGTGGATGTTCAGCATCTTCCCTGAGAGACGACAAAAACACCAGCACTTTTAATGCATTTGTTCTTTTAAAAGTTCAGAAATATTCCTGATGTTTTTATTATATTTTTTGCATTTTATTTCCTGTCCTCAGCTGTGTTACTTTAATTTTAGTAATTTGTGTTTTTTTTTATTTGTCGAAATAAAACTATTTTAGTACATCAGGTTTTTTTTTTTAAAAGAGTCATTTGCAATTAATTTTCATTTTAGTAATTAATTTTTTTAACTTGATGCACTAAAATAACTAAACTTCAAATCATAATAATAATAATAATTGGATATTAAAAAAATGTAAGAAATTTTTTTATATTTTATTTCAGTTAACACTTATTTAATTTTATTAGTTATATTTCATTTTAATTTTAGTTGGGTAACTTTGTGGTGTTTTTTTTAAAGCCCAAATAATTTATACAATTTTTATTTATTTTTTTTTTTTTTACTTGTTTTTCTAAAAAGTCCGAGTTGTTTTTTTAGAATTTTAATTTCTATTTGAGTTATTTTTCATTTTAGTAATTCTGTTGTGTTTTTTTAAATGTTTTTTTATGCCAACTTTAGTTATTTTAGTACGTCAGGTTTTTTTAAATAGTCATTTGCAATTAATTTTCATTTTAGTAATTACTTATTTTTAATGTCCAATTATTATTATTTCAAGTTTAGTTATTTTAGTGCATCAAGTTAAAAAGAATTAAGAACTTTTTTATATTTTATTTCAGTTAACATTTATTTTAGTTTCAGTAATGAACATTTTTAAATTTTCATTTTATTAATTATATTTCATTTTAATTTTAGTTGGGTAACTTTGTGGTGTTTTTTTTTTTAAAGCCCAAATAATTTATACAATTTTTATTTTAGGTTTTCTAAAAAGTCCTAATTGTTTTTTTAGAATTTTAAATTTCAATTTGAGTTATTTTTATATTTTTCGTTTAAGTAATTCTGTTGTGTGCGTTTTTAAAACATGTTCAAATTGTTTATTTTTTTATTTCAATTTAAGTTAATTAATGCATTTCTATTTTATATATTTAATTTTAGTTACAGTATTTTTTTTATGCCAACTTTAGTTTTTGTTATTTTAGTCCATCAAAGTTGCTGCATATACAGTTTAACGTTTATTTTATTCCAAATAATGGAATTATTACCTGGTCTCGACATACTTCCGTACCACCGGCATCCTGCTATTATTTAGTAAAACCCCTTTAAACACGAGGAGGCGGTTCTTAATGACATCATCCTGCAGGAAGTGACCTCATTTTCAAGGGAGATCAGCAGCACAATCGGGCGCCCCCTGCTGGTCACGTTCACACTCACCGCTCCACTTCCTGACGAAGGGTCCCGTGAGGATTCGCATGAAACCCGCCAGACACACCAGCTCCACCCCGAACTCCTCCAGGACTCGGTCTATGGTGCCGTCAAACTC
>CM074293.1:1102500-1195000 GCA_037194245.1 Opsariichthys bidens
GTGTGTGTGTGTGAGTGTGTGTGTGTGTGTGTGTCAATATCTCACACCTCTGACGAAGACTTCAAAGCCTAAACGTGTCCTTCATCACATGTTACATGTAATAACGCGTCTGTACAAATATAGATTTGAGACGAACCCGCGTCTGGATGCCGGCCATCGACGCCCTCTTCAGCCCCATGACGCCCGGTCGGTTGGAGATGACCACCACGATCTCCGCCGAGCTCGAGGGTTTCTTGGCCTGCTCCATCAGGGCCTGCAGGTTAGTTCCTGTCAAACACACACCCGGACGGTTATCGGACTCCGCCGGAGCACGGGATCAGAGCTCGCGAAAGCACACGCACCGCTTCCGGAGATCAGAACGGCCACTTTGGTCCTCCTGCGTGCGGCGTGTTCCCCGTGAGGAGCTCCGTTCTGCAGGGCGCTGGTGTCCGGAGAGCGTCCGGGACTGTCCCGTAAGCTCCGCTCCAGGTTTCTGATGACCACGGCCTCCGCTCCTGCCAATCCAACACACAATGTTAAAGTCCAACTCCTCCCGTTCAGATCGAACATCCTCGACTCCACACGGAGTCTCACCGGGGGGTTTGTGAGCGAGCGATCCCACGATCCACGCCTCCTCCTGGGCGCGCAGCAGCCGCACGACCCTCTGAGCGTCCTGCTTACTGACCACCAGCACCGCGCCCAGACCGCAGTTAAAGGTGCGGCTCATCTCCGGCTCCGACAGGACGCCCTCCCGCTGCAGCCACGAGAACACGGGCGGGATCCTCCAGCGGGACGCGTCTGAAACACGCCATCAACACTCAAATACTCCGGAGATTAATTATATATTGGAAGGTTTCACCATTAAACTAAAGCATTACAAATAAAGAATAATTATAAATTAATTAATTTAATATATAAGAAAAATTATTTAAAAATATTATAAGTTAAAAATAATGAATTTTAATTTAAATAATTTAATTAATCACTTTAAAAAAAAGCAAGAAAATTATATTAATATGAAATAAGAATAAATTCAGAGATTGTTTTTTTTTGCATATTTGATTGTAAAAAAATAAATAAAATAATAATAGGTAATTTTATTTGTTTTTTTTCATTATTTTTATTTTAATTACAAATTTGACTAAGCTGCATATCAATAATTCAGAGCAAGAATTTTGCTTATTTTTAATATGAGATCTGAATAAATTCAGTAAGTATTTTTTATTTTGCATATTAAATTATAAAACATAGTATTTTAAGGCATTTAAAACTCTATAATTGTTATTGAAAATTTAATTACAAACTTGCTCTCAATGATTAATATAAGCAGATTATTATTATAATTTTGAGAACAGAATAAATTCAGAAATCAGTGTTATTTTTTATTTGCCCATTCAATTGTAAAAATAGATTCATTTATTATTATTATTTTACATTTTAATTACAAACTGGAACTTATTCTTGCTCTCGGTGATCAATATATATGGTTATCATCATTATAATAATAATAATTATATGAGATCAGAATAAATGATTTTTTATTTTGAATATTAAACTGCAAAGATTTTTTTCATCATTTTTTTTATACGAGATCAGAATAAATTCAGTAATTGGAGTATTTTTTTATTTTGCACATTCAATTGCGCAACACATTTATTAATTATTACTTATTTATTACTTATTTATTAATTAATAGTTAATTATTATTTTTCTATATGTAGATTCATTTGTGCAAAACACTTATTTTTATTTTAACAAACTAACTTATTCTTGCTCTCTGTGATTGATCTCATGTAATTATTATAATCATAAACTGAACCGAATAATCATAATAATAATTAATAATTGTGCAAATAATTAAATTCTCTTATTATTTGATTATTTTACAAATTTAATTACAGTTAGCTTTTAATTCACTATGACGGACTCACCCAGGTCCACTGCCAGTTCCGGCGGGAGAACGCGAGGAATATTCTCCAAAAGCCCGCCTCCGGTGATGTGGGCGTAGGCCTTCACGGCTCCGCTGCGCAGGATTGGCTGAAGCAGGCGGCTGTAGATCTTGGTGGGCGTGAGCAGCACGTCACCTTCAGACCACAGCGCAGATGTGAGGACTCATAAACGCAGCTCTGGTAACCATGTAAAGCACAGAGGATTTCCTACCGAGACTCTGTCCCGGCTGTCCGAACGGAGCGGGCGAGCCGTACTGGAGGCCGGTCCGCTCCAGGATCTTGCGTACGAGGCTGAAGCCGTTTGCTGTGGAGCCCAGAGGAGGCCACACCGATGAGCAGATCTCCCTCTGTGATGTCCTTCAGTCTGGGCAGGACGGCCCCTCGCTCCACGGCCCCGACGCAGAAGCCCGCGAGATCGTACTCACCGGAGCCGTAAACGCCCGGCATCTCCGCCGTCTCTCCTCCTGAACACACACCATCAATGTCATAACACACACGTGAGTGACCGATGTCCAGCGCGAACACAATTAATGTACAGACATGCAAAGATCACTTGTTTATTCACTTCCTTTTGCATTGTGCGTCATGGTGGAATTATTCACAAAATAAATGCTTTTTTAAATCGTTATGAAAATAAAAAAACATTAAATCCCATGTTTAGGACAATTTTTTTGTATATAAGATCAATATAAAATATTCTTTTGATTGTTTTAATTCAAATGCAACATTAATTTATTTAATTTGACAAAGTGTGACTGTGCATTATATTTATAGTTTTGCCAAATTATTTGTATTAGCGGTGTTACCATAAAAACAAATGTCGTATTATCGTAATATAATTTATATAAACTAATAATAAACTAATTAATAAACTTTACGCGAGTTATAGTCAGAATTGCGAGACACAAAGTCAGAATTGTGAGATATAAAGTCAGAATTGTGAGATATAAAGTCGGAATTGTGAGATATAAAGTCGGAATTGTGAGATATAAAGTCAGAATTGTGAGATATAAAGTCGGAATTGTGAGATATAAAGTCGGAATTGCGATATAAAGTCGGAATTGCGAGATATAAAGTCGGAATTGCGAGATATAAAGTCGGAATTGCGAGATATAAAGTCAGAATTGTGAGATATAAAGTCAGAATTGTGAGATATAAAGTCAGAATTGTGATATATAAAGTCAGAATTGTGAGATATAAAGTCGGAATTGCGATATAAAGTCGGAATTGCGAGATATAAAGTCGGAATTGCGAGATATAAAGTCGGAATTGCGAGATATAAAGTCGGAATTGCGATATAAAGTCGGAATTGCGAGATATAAAGTCGGAATTGCGAGATATAAAGTCAGAATTGCGAGATATAAAGTCAGAATTGTGAGATATAAAGTCAGAATTGTGAGATATAAAGTCAGAATTGAGAGATATAAAGTCAGAATTGTGAGATATAAAGTCAGAATTGTGAGATATAAAGTCAGAATTGTGAGTTATAAGTCAGAATTGTGAGATAAAGTCAGAATTGTGAGATATAAAGTCAGAATTGAGATATAAAGTCAGAATTGTGAGTTATAAAGTCAGAATTGTGAGTTATAAAGTCAGAATTGTGAGATATAAAGTCAGAATTGTGAGATTTAAAGTCAGAATTGTGAGATATAAAGTCAGAATTGTGAGATATAAAGTCAGAATTGTGAGATATAAAGTCAGAATTGCGAGACACAAAGTCAGAATTGCGAGATATAAAGTCAGAATTGCGAGACACAAAGTCAGAATTGCGAGACACAAAGTCAGAATTGTGAGACATAAAGTCGGAATTGTGAGATATAAAGTCGGAATTGTGAGATATAAAGTCAGAATTGTGAGATATAAAGTCGGAATTGTGAGATATAAAGTCGGAATTGCGATATAAAGTCGGAATTGCGAGATATAAAGTCGGAATTGCGAGATATAAAGTCAGAATTGCGAGATATAAAGTCAGAATTGTGAGATATAAAGTCAGAATTGTGAGATATAAAGTCAGAATTGTGATATATAAAGTCAGAATTGTGAGATATAAAGTCGGAATTGCGATATAAAGTCGGAATTGCGATATAAAGTCGGAATTGCGAGATATAAAGTCGGAATTGCGAGATATAAAGTCGGAATTGCGAGATATAAAGTCGGAATTGCGATATAAAGTCGGAATTGCGAGATATAAAGTCGGAATTGCGAGATATAAAGTCAGAATTGCGAGATATAAAGTCAGAATTGTGAGATATAAAGTCAGAATTGTGAGATATAAAGTCAGAATTGAGAGATATAAAGTCAGAATTGTGAGATATAAAGTCAGAATTGTGAGATATAAAGTCAGAATTGTGAGTTATAAAGTCAGAATTGTGAGATAAAGTCAGAATTGTGAGATATAAAGTCAGAATTGAGATATAAAGTCAGAATTGTGAGTTATAAAGTCAGAATTGTGAGTTATAAAGTCGGAATTGTGAGATATAAAGTCAGAATTGTGAGATTTAAAGTCAGAATTGTGAGATATAAAGTCAGAATTGTGAGATATAAAGTCAGAATTGTGAGATATAAAGTCAGAATTGTGAGATATAAAGTCAGAATTGCGAGACACAAAGTCAGAATTGCGAGATATAAAGTCAGAATTGTGAGACATAAAGTCAGAATTGTGAGATACAAAGTCAGAATTGCGATATATAAAGTCAGAATTGTGAGACATAAAGTCAGAATTGTGAGATATAAAGTCAGAATTGTGAGTTATAAAGTCAGGAATTGTGAGTTATAAAGTCAGAATTGTGAGATATAAAGTCAGAATTGTGAGATATAAAGTCAGAATTGTGAGTTATAAAGTCAGAATTGTGAGAAAAAAGTCAGAATTGTGAGATATAAAGTCAGAATTGAGAGATATAAAGTCAGAATTGTGAGATATAAAGTCAGAATTGTGAGATATAAAGTCAGAATTGTGAGATATAAAGTCAGAATTGTGAGTTATAAAGTCAGAATTGTGAGATATAAAGTCAGAATTGTGTGATATAAAGTCAGAATTGTGAGTTATAAAGTCAGAATTGTGAGATATAAAGTCAGAATTGTGAGATTTAAAGTCAGAATTGTGAGATTTAAAGTCAGAATTGTGAGATATAAAGTCAGAATTGAGAGATATAAAGTCAGAATTGTGAGATATAAAGTCAGAATTGTGAGATATAAAGTCAGAATTGTGAGATATAAAGTCAGAATTGCGAGATATAAAGTCAGAATTGTGAGATATAAAGTCAGAATTGCGAGATATAAAGTCAGAATTGTGAGACATAAAGTCAGAATTGCGATATATAAAGTCAGAATTGTGAGACAAAGTCAGAATTGAGAGACATAAAGTCAGAATTGCGATATATAAAGTCAGAATTGTGATATATAAAGTCAGAATTGCGATATATAAAGTCAGAATTGTGAGATATAAAGTCAGAATTGAGAGACATAAAGTCAGAATTGCGATATATAAAGTCAGAATTGTGAGACATAAAGTCAGAATTGCGATATATAAAGTCAGAATTGTGATATATAAAGTCAGAATTGTGATATATAAAGTCAGAATTGTGAGATATAAAGTCGGAATTGCGATATAAAGTCGGAATTGTGAGATATAAAGTCAGAATTGCGAGATATAAAGTCAGAATTGCGAGATATAAAGTCAGAATTGCGAGATATAAAGTCAGAATTGCGAGATATAAAGTCAGAATTGTGAGATATAAAGTCAGAATTGTGAGATATAAAGTCGGAATTGAGAGATATAAAGTCGGAATTGTGAGATATAAAGTCAGAATTGCGAGATATAAAGTCGGAATTGTGAGATATAAAGTTCATTGTTCAAGCACTGTTTGGCTGCGTCACTGACCTAACAGAGCACATCCGGCCATCTGACAGGCGTCTGCGATGCCGCCGATGACAGAAGATGCGACTCTCTCGTCCAGACGTCCGCAGGAGAAGTAGTCGAGGAAGAACAGAGGCTCTGCTCCCTGAGCCAGAACATCATTCACACACATGGCCACCAGATCCTGTCCCAGAGTGCTGTGGACGCCACACGCTTGAGCGACCTACGGCCATCACACACACACACACACACCTCATGAGGAGGATGATCCAGCGTCACTGAAGCATCCGTCAGCTCACTATACCTTCAGTTTGGTTCCCACTCCGTCTGTTCCAGACACCAGGATGGGGTCGACGAATCCTGCAGCTTTCAGGTCAAAAAGCCCTGCAAACCGCCGAGCTCCACGTTACACCCTGAGCCAGACAGAGAGAGCATTCAGAGAACCGCACACGTGTCGTGATCAACGCTTGAGCGTTCTAGCTGGTGCTGTAATGCATTAATAAGCAATTAATTACTGTCATTTAATTAATATGAGGGATTAATTTTTTCTGTACTGTAATTGCAGTTACATGAAATACTATATAGACTACAGAACAATTCTATATAAAACAATGGTGGATTTAATTTCGAATGTTTTTAACCTCCCTTTAAATACTTCGGTCAGCTCAAGAATAATTAATGCAATTTTATATTGAATATTTGAAATAATTCAAACAAATCACACGCGCGCACACCGGCACACCGCCTTGCTCAATGGCACACTGGCTGGCACACCGACACACTGGCTGGCACACCGGCTGGCTCATGACACACCGGCTGGCTCATGACACACCGGCTGGCTCATGACACACCGGCTGGCTCATGACACACCGGCTGGCTCATGACACACCGGCTGGCTCATGACACACCGGCTGGCTCATGACACACCGGCTGGCTCATGACACACCGGCTGGCTCATGACACACCGGCTGGCTCATGACACACCGGCTGGCACACCGACACACTGGCTGGCACACCGACACACTGGCTGGCACACCGACACACTGGCTGGCACACCGGCTGGCTCATGACACACCGGCTGGCTCATGACACACTGGCTGGCACACCGACACACTGGCTGGCACACCGACACACTGGCTGGCACACCGACACACTGGCTGGCACACCGACACACTGGCTGGCACAGCGACACACCGGCTGGCTCATGACACACCGGCTGGCTCATGACACACCGGCTGGCTCATGACACACCGGCTGGCTCATGACACACCGGCTCGCTCATGACACACTGGCTGGCACACTGGCTGGCTCATGACACACCGGCTGGCTCATGACACACCGGCTCGCTCATGACACACTGGCTGGCACACCGACTGGCACACCGGCTGGCTCATGGCACACTGGCTGGCACACCGACACACTGGCTGGCACACCGACAGGCACACCGACACACCGGTTGGCACACGACACACTGGCTGGCACACCGACACACCGGCTGGCACACCGGCTGGCTCATGACACACCGGCTGGCACACCGACACACCGGCTGGCACACCGGCTGGCTCATGACACACCGGCTGGCACACCGACACACCGGCTGGCACACCGGCTGGCTCATGACACACCGGCTGGCACACCGACAGGCACACCGGCTGGCACACCGACACACCGGCTGGCACACCGGCTCGCTCATGACACACCGGCTGGCACACCGGCTGGCTCATGACACACCGGCTGGCACACCGGCTGGCTCATGACACACCGGCTGGTACACCGGCTGGCTCATGACACACCGGCTGGCACACCGACACACCGGCTGGCACAACCGGCTGGCTCATGACACACCGGCTGGCACACCGACACACCGGCTGGCACACCGGCTGGCTCATGACACACCGGCTGGCACACCGACAGGCACACCGGCTGGCACACCGACACACCGGCTGGCACACCGACACACTGGCTGGCACACCGACACACTGGCTGGCACACCGACACACTGGCTGGCACACCGGCTCGCTCATGACACACTGGCTGGCACACTGGATGGCACACCGACACACTGGCTGGCACACTGGCTGGCTCATGACACACTGGCTGGCACACCGACACACAGGCTGGCACACCGGCTGGCTCATGACACACCGGCTGGCTCATGACACACTGGCTGGCACACCGGCTCGCTCATGACACACTGGCTGGCACACCGGCTGGCTCATGACACACTGGCTGGCACACCGACACACTGGCTGGCACACCGGCTGGCTCATGACACACCGGCTGGCACACCGACACACTGGCTGGCACACCGGCTGGCTCATGACACACCGGCTGGCACACCGACACACTGGCTGGCACACCGGCTGGCTCATGACACACTGGCTGGCACACCGACACACCGGCTGGCACACCGGCTGGCTCATGACACACCGGCTGGCACACCGACACACCGGCTGGCTCATGACACACCGGCTGGCACACCGACACACTGGCTCCTGGCACACCGGCTGGCACACCGGCTGGCACACCGGCTGGCACACCGGCTGGCACACCGGCTGGCACACCGGCTGGCACACCGGCACACTGGCTGGCACACCGGCTCGCTCATGACACACTGGCTGGCACACCGGATGGCACACCGACACACTGGCTGGCACACCGGCTGGCTAATGACACACTGGCTGGCACACCGACACACTGGCTGGCACACCGGCTGGCTCATGACACACTAGATGGCACACCGACACACTGGCTGGCACACCGGCTGGCTCATGGCACACCGGCTGGCTCATGGCACACCGGCTGGCTCATGGCACACCGGCTGGCTCATGGCACACCGGCTGGCTCATGGCACACCGGCTGGCTCATGGCACACCGGCTGGCACACTGGCTGGCACACCGGCTGGCACACTGGCTGGCACACGGCCACACTGGGCGGCGCACTCACTGTCACTGGGCGGCGCACTCACTGTCACTGGGCGGCGCACTCACTGTCACTGGGCGGCGCACTCACTGTCACTGGGCGGCGCACTGACACGCCGACTGACATGCCCACTCGCTCACCCACTTGCACACAAATTCAATAGTTCAGGTTAGTGACTTGAACACACCTACATAACAAACCTCCTCTCATACCACAAACAACTATGAACGCATCACTGTAAAAGTGGTTTTATGCGTTTGCAGTTTGAGTGATTAGCTGAGATGATTGTGTGGTATTGACAGCATGTTGACTGATGCAAGTAAAGGAGTCTAAGCTTTGATCCCAGAAGCTTCCTGTCAGAGGAGTAAAGTACGAGTACACGAGCGTCAATCAATCACCGGTGAAAGAGAAAGTCACTTGAGGTTATAAACAGTAATTATTTCAAGTCATGCGAAACAGGAACATCAAGCACCAGAGCGATCAGATACGGTTGAGGACGCACCTGGTCGAGACGTCGCCTTGGCGAGAGGCTTGATCAAGTCCACGAGTCGATTTCCTGCCGCGATGTCCACGCCGCTGTCTTTATACGTCAAGCCTCTGTGGGACAAACGCAACGGTCAGATGACGGAGTGCTGCAAATCACCTCCATGATGCAGTGATTTTATTATCTAAACCATATTCACTCATTTAAATAAGATAAAATGCCAAGTTACACATTTACATAAATGACAGTAAAACTGAACAAAAATAGATGATCTTAATAAAGATGACAGCATCAAATAATATAAAATAATAGTTTCAATATAAATGCTGAAAACACAGAGAGCAGCAGTATTCAATAAAAAAAAAGAGGAAGACTCACTTCCAGACAATCTGGTTCACTAAAACGAATCATGCTTCCCAGCAATCTGATTCATTAAAATCACTTGTGATTCCAAAAATCTGGTTCTCTAAAATAAATTATGCTTCCCAGCAATCTGATTCATTGCTCCTATTACTTAGTTGCTAGGGAGTTTACAACACACACTGAACTGTAATAGTTATGGTTAGAGATAAAAATAAACGTATAACTAAACATAGATGTAATAGTACTAGAGATGCTTGACAATAATAAAAAAAAGAGGCCAAAATACTGTATTTATGACTTTGTTTATTAGAAAAATGTATACACATAACACTGAATGTGAAGGGTCTTCCAGCGTTAGGTTAGTTAGCCGTCAGCTGGCGACACACACCTGGAGCGGGTGAGGTACGTGACGGCGCGGTGGCCGATGTCGCGGCGGTACACGGCGTCAGGGAAGCTGATCGCTGCCACGCCTTCATTAGCGCTCTGTAAGGCGCTCTCGAGGGTGGGCCGGACCGCAGTGACCGTCAAGACACGCCCACCACTGGTAATAACCCCGCCCCCTTCCTTAAGCGCAGTGCCCGCATGGAACACCTGAATGCCCATCTCTGACACCTGAGACAAACCTGAGGAACACGGCAGAGGATTCAGCCGTTTACACTGATTCGAGGTCAAAAGGTCAATCTCCAAACTCATAATATTTATAAAACAGCTGCTGAAAGATTATGAAGTGCGTGTTCGATGGACCACGGGAGAGGATTTATGAATGGAGGTGAAGCGACGCGAGTCACATGACAAGCGCAAGCAAAACCATGTGAAGGTTTACAACATCAACATTATTTAACAATATTTAAAAGGTAATTATTTTAATACAGTTTCAAAAAATTTTATAGATATTAAATATATGAGGTTTTCAAATTATTGGCTTTTTTTGGTTAATAAAATTATATTATAATATATATATATATATATATATATATATATATATATATAAATATATATATATAAAATATTATTATAATATAATATATATATAAAATATTATTATTATAATATAAATATGTATATATAAAATATTATAATAATAATAATATATATAAATTACTATAACAGCAATTTGTAATATGAGATTATTAAATAATATTTAATAAATGGTTATATTATATAACATTCCATTATATAATATTAAAATGTCCCAGATTTTATATATATATATATATATATATATATATATATATATATATATATATATATATATATATATATATATATATATATATATATATATATATATAAATAAAAATACACTGGTACTCTTATTTTGAAATGCTTTACTCCGAGCTGCTCATTCAAAAATATGAGGGAGATACAAAACCTTCTACAACATATAAACACTCCATATTTGACTTTTTATAACCCTGTTATATATGACTGTTTAATCATATTTAAGAGTGCCAGTGCGTCTCAGGCTTTTATAACCTGGTACATTCAATAAAACACAGCATCATATCATGTCACATGACTATAAGAGGTACCGCACCGGTGATGTCCACACCCTTCTTATACGAGGCGGGATATCCTCCGCTGGCCATGACCACAGTGACGGCCGCACTGTCCTCCAGCCACTGCACGGGACTGGAGCTCAGGTCCGACCGGAGCGTGTTCTTCAACACCTCATATAAATCCGACTTCAGCAACGGCATCAGCACCTGACACACACACATTCAACAGAGCTCAAAAACACTCATACATTTCAATTCATAGCATGCACTTTATAGTTAAAAGGACAATAAATAGTTAAAATCTTCAGAATAATCATTAGAATAAATAAGCAATATAATTTTTGTTACTACATGTCAATTAATTTCATATTATTCAGCTAAAACCATAGATTTTAAAGGAGTCTTGCGACATATTTTACTATGCACAAGTTCAAATAGTTTTCACAAAAAAAGTTTTATAAAAAAGATAAAACTAACATATTTCAGCCTTTAAATCTTTTTTATAAGTCCAAAAAGTCGATTTGATTAATAATGATTTTATTCTTTATCATTAATAGTATTCGGTCCGATTTTTCCTGATGCATCTGTCGTGCACCGCGCTCTCCACCACAGAAAATAAAATCAATCTTCCTCGGTTCGATTGCCTAAATCCTAAAACCTTCTAGATTTCTAGCCATTCCACCCCTTGTCTAACTAACTTAACTGCCCCAGTTCATGGGAAGGATGGTGATTTTGTGTGGAACTGTTTACGCCCCTTAGTGACTGATGTCGATGTCTGCTTTGCACACGGTGAGGCGGCCTGGACATCTGGAGGGAAGTCCATCTCTTCCGATAGCGGTCTAAAAATCTTTGTGGTTTGCGAACTTTTTTTTTTTTTTTAGGCGCGGTTCAGTCATGGCATGCATGCCAACAGTGGACAGTCTGGCTCGCTTGAGGGCACTAAATCGAATTGAACGGGGGAACGCGTGATTCGGCGCGAAGCATTTGGCTAGGAGGGGCGGGGTTAACATACAGCGCTCTGATTGGCCGAAAGCTTTTCACTCCACTTACACCGCAGCGGCAACGATTGCATAGAAACGAAAACCGGCAGAAATGCAACAAAACGCGTAACGAGAGCGCAGCGAATCGTACACGCGCACTTAAATGCGTGCCGAGTACGGAAAATGCGTAGGTCTGGTGTTCATCGCTTTGCAGTATGTGAACATGTGCGTTATGTGACTGTATGTTAATGTATAATTAAGTGTATTTTCGTACGTGGTGAATGTGCACTTTATTTATTCGTTTTGTGTGCATTTTTCGTTTATTATTATTATGTGTAAAACACCACTTAATTTAAGTTTTACGCATTTCCTTTCATAGTTCTGACGGCACTGTTGGGACATAAAGTGTCCGAATAAATGTCTGTTAAACCCAAGAACGACCCGAGCCTTTGATTCAACTCGAGGGGAGCAACAGATTATATTCTCTTCCTCTCTGACTGACTGATTCACTGAATCATTCTGATTCTTTTGAGCCAGTTCGTTACAATGATCCACTTGGCTGGACTCTTCGAGAGGAACAAACAGAACATATTGAATGATATTGAAAGAGTTATGGCGTTTTTTTTAGGATTAATATGCATTGGAAAAAAAGTTGCATGGCATTTGTTCAAAATAATTTTGCGTTTCCCAAAAGAAAAAAACAAAAAAACCTGTTGTTGTAAAACTACATGTCTTTAACTGCCTTGTTTACTTGTACACCCTGTCATTACATCAACGGCCGTGCATCATTTTCCGATCGTATTTCATACGGTGAGATTTCGCCTCAAGGATCAACACACATTAGCACATCAAACTTCCTCAGAACTCACAGATATAATCTGCCAAAAGCCTAAAAACATGCAAAAAAAATGTGCATTAACCAGCTCACCTGACACTCGGGGTCACCGAAGCGGCAGTTGAACTCGAGCACCTTCGGCCCCCGTTGAGTCAACATCAGTCCTGCGTATAAAACACCTGAGAGAGGAAGACGAGCGGGATGAAGAGCGACTGACTGGAAATCATGGGAACATTCTGTTCTGACTCCGCGTCTGATCTTTTCAGCCAACCAGTGACTTAAAATAATAAATATAATACGCAATTTGGTGCAGATGACGATATTTACACGAAATTCTGACGTTTGTAATGAGGTCTTTAGAACGGTGTAGCGATCTACTGACTTAAAATGCATTTAAATATCGATATCTGCCAATAATGTGTCTTAGTAAGATGATATTTAAATGCTCTGTGCATGTAACAAACATATAATGGCTGAGAGATGAACAAATAAACCTCCTTCGAAAGCCTCAAATAAATGATGAACCTGCTCGAAAACATTGCTATCAAAGTTATTCTAGACGCGTGAAACGAGCGGAAGGAGGGCGTTTGTACAATTATAGTAAAAGACTCGATGAAACAGTGTAAACTGTTAATCAGACGGTGTTAACCTGAGGTTTAGAGTTCAACTCACCCACGTACGGCGTTCCCTCGTCTCTCATGCCGTCGACGGTTTTCTGCAGAACGGATCTCTTGATCTCCTGCAGCTCTTCCTCGGACACCTTCACAGACGTTCATCAACATGTGTTAATAAAATAAACATCCGTGTCCAGAATGAGACTGAACTTCATGATTCTGGATGAAGTGAGAATCACGATTTTTTTTTTGTTTCAAATGAACAGACAACTAAACAAAATAACATGTCAATTCAAAAAGTAAATAATTAGTGTTTTTTTAAAAATTTAGGTCGAGTGAATAATTCAACGACTCACTCATAAAGACTTCACTTGTTTCGTTACTGGATGAATCAGAGTTTTTGAACGAATCTCTCGAGTGCATGATTCAATGACTTCACTTGTTTCGTTACTGGATGAATCAGAGTTTTTGAATGAATCTCTCGAGTGAATGATTCAATGACTTCACTTGTTTCATTACTGGATGAATCAGAGTTTTTGAACGAATCTCTCGAGTGCATGATTCAATGACTTCACTTGTTTCATTACTGGATGAATCAGTTTTTGAACGAATCTCTCGAGTGAATGATTCAATGACTTCACTTGTTTCATTACTGGATGAATCAGTTTTTGAACGAATCTCTCGAGTGAATGATTCAATGACTCACTCATAAAGACTTCACTTGTTTCATTACTGGATGAATCAGAGTTTTTGAACGAATCTCTCGAGTGAATGATTCAATGACTTCACTTGTTTCATTACTGGATGAATCAGAGTTTTTGAACGAATCTCTCGAGTGCATGATTCAATGACTTCACTTGTTTCATTACTGGATGAATCAGAGTTTTTGAACGAATCTCTCGAGTGAATGATTCAATGACTTCACTTGTTTCATTACTGGATGAATCAGAGTTTTTGAACGAATCTCTCGAGTGAATGATTCAATGACTTCACTTGTTTCATTACTGGATGAATCAAGAGTTTTTGAACGAATCTCTCGAGTGCATGATTCAATGACTTCACTTGTTTCATTACTGGATGAATCAGAGTTTTTGAACGAATCTCTCGAGTGAATGATTCAATGACTTCACTTGTTTCATTACTGGATGAATCAGAGTTTTTGAACGAATCTCTCGAGTGCATGATTCAATGACTTCACTTGTTTCATTACTGGATGAATCAGTTTTTGAACGAATCTCTCGAGTGAATGATTCAATGACTCACTCATAAAGACTTCACTTGTTTCATTACTGGATGAATCAGAGTTTTTGAACGAATCGCTCGAGTGAATGATTCAATGACAAATACATTTATAACAGTCACTCGTCGCCGCCTACTGGCATAACGATGTAAAAATTACTTTCAAATGGCAATTTGCTCCATTTTGATCGCTAACTTAGACTTCAGTGTTATATATCCAAACTATAAACTTTTATCAGCACTTCTGTGATGTGAATTATTGTGGTTGAAAAATGGAAAGCAGTTTCATAATTATACATGACAACGGCTCTCTCTCGATCTGAATCACTGCGATCGTACATGTCAAAGGTTCAAACTTGAAGTTTTGTGCTCTACTAAAGCAAGTTTTTCCGACTTGAATGTTGATTATTTTCCTCATTGTTGCAGCTCCTCTCTTCCCAGTTTGTCAGTAACGCTCCGTTTACTTCCTGTCTCTATGAAGCCCCTCCTTCTGTGCTCTGATTGGTCGGCTGGAGCGGTGTGCTGTGATTGGCGTTTGGGAAACGCCCCGCCCCTTACCATAACCGTCAGTTTCAACGCACTCCTAACTAACTCAACCAGGCCCGCCCCTTTATTCAGCTCATGAATTATTTAAATGAGGAATATTGTGGACTGTGATCGTTTAACGATTAATCAGCGCTAGTATGAGATGCTGACCTGTGGTGTGGGGCAGTACGCGCCCATCCCGCCCGTGTTCGGTCCCTGGTCTCCATCCAGGAGACGCTTGTGATCTTGTGCCGGTGGCATCGGCGACACCGTGACGCCGTCGCTGAAACACAAACACTGAGAACAGACGAGACGATTAGCGTGATCTGATCGACTCGTTAATACCAGGGCCTGAACAGGAAGTCCTTACAGACACTTCCTCTCCTTCCAGCAGCTCCTCTACCACCACAGTCTCACCAGCAGAACCAAACGCCTTGTCCTGGAACGTCAAGAAATTAACACTTCATTAAATTTGTGACAGTATAAAGTCATGAATAATGTTCTATTTCAAATAAATGACTGCAATCTTCACAGTATTTTTGGCCAGCAGACGTCCTCATCGAGTCACGTTTTGATTTAGGGAATGATTTTGGGAACCGGGAAACATCCAAGGACACATTTCATTCTTTCAACTACACACAAACAGCCACTGTCAAAACAAGCGTCTGACCTTCATGATGTCCAGAACCGCCTGACAGGCCTCGTCTTTATTGCGAGCGACGACAACACCCTTCCCAGCAGCCAGACCGCTGGCCTTCACCACCAGAGCGGGAAATTCCGCGCTGAACACACACACAGAGAAAAAATGCATGACGTTTTAGATGCATCTTAAACATTCTCATGCTGAGAAACTGCTGATAAGACAAAATATATATAATTTTTTTATTCTAATTTCACATATCTATCTTATTTGACATGCAATAACTCAAGAAGGTTGGAGGGACAAATCCGTTTACCGACATGTTAGGATCAAATTTTGCGGCGATCGCATAAAGTAATCAAAACTTACAGCATTCAGAATCAAGTAGCCTTTTTGTTTAGACCTTGCATGTTAAAACATGCAAAAAACAAGCCAGCCGAGTTTGTATTATGCTAACATCGTGCTAATCATGTTGCCGTTATCTTAGCAACATGCTAAAAAACATGCAAGAAAACATGCAAGCAACTTTTCATTATGCTAACATGTCAATCATCATGCTAACAACATGCTAATAATGCTAACATCTTTTTAAAACGTGCAAACATGCCAATTGTGTTAACAACATGCTAATCGTGTTAACGTCATGCTAACAACATGTTAATGATGTTAGCATTATGCTAGTAACATGCTAGTCATGTTAACATCTTGCTAAAAACATGCAAGAAACATTATGTTTGCATTATGCTAACAACATGCTAATCATGTTGCCATTATTCTTAGCAACATGCTAATCATGCTAAAAAACATGCAAGAAAACATCTCGCTAAAAACATGCAAGCAAAATGCTACTTGTGTTTTCATTATGCTAATATGTCAATCATCTTTTCATGCTAACAACATGCTAAAAATGCTAACATCTTTTTAAAACATGCAAACATACCAATTGTGTTAACGTGCTAATCGCTAGTAACATGCTAGTCGTGTTAACATCTTGCTAAAAACATGCAAGAAACATGGTGTTTGCATTATGCTAACAACATGCTAATCATGTTGCCATCATTCTTAGCAACATGCTAATCATGCTAAAAACATGCAAGCAAAATTCTACTTGTTTTCATTATGCTAACATGTCAATCATCTTATCATGCTAACACCGCTAACATCTTTTTAAAACATGCAAACATACCAATTGTGTTAACAACATGCTAATCGTGTTAACATCATGCTCGCAACATGTTAATGATGTTAGCATCATGCTAGTAACATGCTAACATCCTACAGACGTTTACCCTCGAATGTATTGGCAGGCGTCCTGCGGGTCGGTGAAAGAGCTCCAGCGGGCGGTGGGAATGTTGTGACGGTCCATGAAGGACTTGGAGAAACTCTTACTGGCTTCCAGCTGCGCGGCCTTCGCCGACGGACCGAAGCACGAGACGCCAGCGGCCGTCAGATCGTCCACTATGCCTGAGACATTGACATTGTCCAGATATAAAAGCTCATACTAAACAGTCGCTAGATGGTTCTTAAACTTCAGACCGCCTGAGGGTGTTTGACTGGACACAAACATGACATCACAGAGTCTCTACTTGCAACATCAAGTGAAGCATTAAAACGTGCTAGCATAATGCTAACAACATGCTAATCGTATTAACATCATGTTAATCATGTTAACGTCATTTTAGCAACGTCAATCGTGTTAACAGCTTGTTAAAAACATGGTAATTGTGTTAGCATTATTCTAACACGTTAATAATTTAAGCATCATGCTAATTGTGTTCGTATATTGTTAAAAACACGCAAGCAACAAGCTAATCATGCTTGGATCAAGCTAGCAACATGCTAATTGTGTCAACAAGCTAATCGTATTGTGTTTTCCGTTTGCATAATGATACCATAATTGTGTTAGGATCTTGTTAAAAACATGTTAGCAAACATGCTAATTGTGTTAACATTATGCTTGTAACAAGCTTATCATGCTAACCATGTTAACATCATACAAAAACATGCTTACATTAGAATCACGTTGACGTCACGCTAACAACATGCTAATCACGTTGACGTCACGCTAACAACATGCTAATCACGTTGACGTCACGCTAACAAAATGCTAATCACGTTGACGTCACGCTAACAACATGCTAATCACGTTGACGTCACGCTAACAACATGCTAATCACGTTAACGTCACGCTAACAACATGCTAATCACGTTAACGGCACGCTAACAACATGCTAATCACGTTAACGTCACACTAACAACATGCTAATCACGTTAACGGCACACTAACAACATGCTAATCACGTTAACGTCACGCTAACATGCTAATCACGTTAACATCATATTTATGCTGCCAACAACGTGCTAGTCGCGTTAGCATCCCGCTAAAAACAAAAGTTCCTCGTGTTCTATAGGAATTACTATTAAATGCAATGATATGGGAAGTAAGTAATTAAAAGAGTAATCCCTTACTTTACTCTTTGAAGGGAAAAGAAGTGAAATGACAGTAATTAATAATGAAGAGATGAAGCGTCTCACCAGCAGCCAGAGGAACTTCTGGACCAACAACCACGAGTCCCACGTTATGATCTTTGCAATACTGAGCTAAAATCGAGTGATTGTTCACAGACACCTCTGGAAAAATAAGAGAAATATAAGTGATTATAACATGCCTTTGTACGTGCATTAATGGACTTTTTCTTAATGCGTGATGTTGGTCATCCCTGACGTGATTCTCTGACCACATTCATCAGGGCTTACCCGAGTTGCAGATCTTCCCGCTGTTGGCAGTGCCGGCGTTCCCAGGAGCCACGAGGACCTGCAGAACGTGAGGAGACTGCGCCAACTTCCACGCCAGCGCGTGCTCACGCCCGCCGCTGCCCACGACCAGCACCCGCTCCGCCATGACGTCAAACCTGTCAAACCTGTCACGCGTCAATCAAGATCAGAGCGACTTCAGAATAAAGACACGCGACGCCACATTGACATGAATGACGACTTGAGCCACTTATTTAGATAGTGTAAAAAAATTAAATAATAATAAATAATAATAATAATATTATTAATAATAAATATAAATGTATATAAATAAATAAATTATTAATTAAATATAAATTAATGATAAATAATAAAATATTAAATTTATTTGAAAACAAAATGAATAAAACTATAAATTAAAATCGCTTTAAAAAACATTTAAAATCTTAAAATATTTGAATAAATAATTGGTAAAACTTTACAATAATGTCCCGTTTAATTAATGCAACATCTAGTGCAAAACTACTGCTCTAATTATGAGAAATTCTGCCATTTGTTTTTTAGTTTAAAAATAAATAATTAAATATTTATATATTTGAAAGAATTAAATTAATTAATTAATTAATTAACGCAACAACTTTGTATGCCGTAATTACGAGAAACTGCGCTATATATTTATTTAGTTATGAGTCAAAAAATAAAATAATTAAATAAATTTATTTAACAGAATAACTAAAAAGCTGTCCCTAAATTAAATAACTGTAAATATTTTAATAAATAAATAAATATACTTCGTACGACTACGGTAACAATTAGTGTTAATTAATGAATTTAATGCAACAACGTGTACGACTCCTACCATAATTACGAGAAACTGTGCAACATTTATTTAATTATGCGTCAAAAATAAAATAAAATAATTAAATATTAATCCATTTATTAAACTGAATAACTAAAAAGCTGTCCCTAAATTAAATAACTGTAAATATTTTAACAAATAAATAAATGTACTTCGTACGACTACGGTAATAATTAGTGTGAATTAATGCAGCAACTGGCATAATTATGGAGAACTTAAACTGAATTGTGCCATTAATTTAGTAAGTGTCAAAAAATATTATTGATATATTTGAATAAATTAATAAAACAATCAATATTTATAAGCGCTTAACAATAAGATCCCGTTGACGTCAATTAATTCATGCATTAACGAACGTTTGCTACAGTATTTAATCTTGTTGGATACTGTAGAGATGAACATTAAATAAGCGTTACAAATAGAATCTTTTACTGTAAAGTTAAACAAACTAATTAAAAACGATCCTCTTTTTTTTTGCAGAACTTGCACTTCCGCTCATCTCTGATGAACACGCCGACTCACAAAAACGTCTTGTTGAATTACTTTGATTTCATATCAAGAGGCGGTTTAATTGCATGGACCGTTTGACCTACAGGATGGTCTCATCTCCTGCCACTGACCTTTCAGCTGCTGCCAGACCTTAAAGGTCACCAACACAATGCAACACTGCGCTTTAAATCATGCACTGCATTACATCTGCATGGAAAACATCACATTATTTCAGCTGGGATTGACTTCAGTTGAACTTTGGCAGCAAAACCCACTGACACACAATTCCTCAGGTTGAGTAAGAGTGGAACTGATGAGCACAAATCAATCAATCTCTCTCTCTCTCTCTCTCTCTCACACACACACACACACACACACACACACACACACACACACACACGTGAGGCACTGCATCACGAGATTCAGGGGCTGCTGCTCATTTAGGATGTTTTTAAGCAGGCCTGCAACAAATGCATGCATATTAATGACTAATGCACTTTATTATGGTTGTAAATGATTATTCATATTGACATGCATCTTTTAATGTTTAATGGGTCATGATGTTACCATGTTCAAAAACTTGCAGCATCAGTTTGACTGCTAAAAAACAAAGAATAACTCTTCCATGCAGTGACTAAGTTAAGTTGTTAAAGTTGTTTCTGTAGGTGTAAATTGGCTCACTTACGTTATTTCTGAGGAACAGCAGGACACGGTCGAGCTCCCGAGGCGTTCAGGTCGTGTTTGAGCGATGGACAGAAGACCAGCGTGTGTTTCAGACCATTAAGCACGTGCGCAGACTCGCTGACGGACATGCTGCTGACGTTCGATTCGCGGAATGAATCGTTCTTTTGAATCGGTTCGCTTTGATGATTCGGTTGGATATGCGGTTAGATCTTAAACAGATGTGTGGAAGCTTGCTTTTGATTGCTAGTTCATGTTGACTTTATTTCTCACAATTCCGTGTTTATTTCTTGCGGTTTTGATTTTTTTTTTCCTTCAGAGTTGCGAGTTATAAACTTTTGCAATTGAGGAAAAAACGGTAGGAAATGTGAGATGAATTCGCATTTTTATTTCGTGTCCTTAATATGTGCATATAGTGTTTATCTCAAGTGATATGTTTCATTTCAGCTGATTAACTGAACCGAACCGTCCGAGCAAGCGAATCGATTCGTTCTAAATGAATCAGACTTCTTAACGCGACTCCACAATATTGAAGAGCCACCAACAAGAGTCGTAGATCTGGGATATGAGATGGAAATGTAAAATAAATATATAGTTGTTGGGAGTTTAGCTTTTTTACATACACTTCAACAGCTAAGATTCAGTTTTACCAACTTCCTTTCGTGGAGAATTGTGGGAAATGTAGTTCCAGCGGTTCAGAATCCTCACGGAATGCGCGCAGGTTTCTGATTGAAATTTCTATCGCGATGAATCTTTAGAAAACTTGATCTTTTAAAACACAGGACTGCATTTCTTGCATTTTATTTGACGAACATGATGCCGTCAACCAATAAATGCTCAAATAACATGAAAAAACGACATTGCTAGCACAAAAAAACACGTCTATTTAAAATCCCAAGAGTAAAAAACAGACATAAATATTGATCCAATGTGAGCTCCTTAATGACGACTTAACGGTTTATTTCACGGATTCACAGCAGAAGCAGTTCAGACAGGTTGAGAAGCTCTCGACCAGCATCCGAGTCTCGGAGAGCGAAGAGAGTCACTCCGGAGCTGTACGCCGCGGGAATCAGGAGGTGCGTCATCTTGGCACGCTCTTCATCCTTCTGCTCTTCTTCACGGACCATCTCTCTAACTTGACCTATCAATAAAAGAAGCTCACGGTCAGTTGCTCGGTGCATTTCGCTGGAGAACAAACCCCTGATCTGTGCAGCAGGTCGTACCCTCCACATTCAACGTTCTCCAGCGCAGGTCGGGATGCTGATCTGAGATCTGTGAGAGCTGAACATCTGGAGTCAGTCTCTTCAGAACATCCTCACGGCGAATGAGCAGCACAGACTCGCTGCAGAGACGCTCGTGAACCTCCTCTTCACTCACTGTGGAAGAAAACAACAAGTGTAGGATCTAAGAAGGAACACAAAGAAATGCCATTATCCCGAGGGATGAGTCAAATCGACATCAGCACATGGTTATTTAATATATAATACATTTTCACTTTGCACATATCTTATAAGTGTTTATATATATATATATATATATATATATATAGGAATGAAAAAATAGACTAAATCACAAGTGCACTTTATAAATCGAGGGAACGAAAGAGTAAATCACGCATGCTATTTAGCAAATAGAGGGAACTAAATAATAAAACGCACATGATTTGGCAAATCGAGGGAAAATAATAGTAAAATTGCACACGATTTATCAAATCGAGGGACGAAATAGTAAATCAAAGTTAAGTTAAGTTATGTTGTAATATTTGATAGTATTATAATGTTTTATATTATTTTATTGTATTATACAGATGTTTCCATTATTATTTTATGTATGCTTTGGCAATATTGTATAATTTACAGTCATGCCAATAAAGCTATTTTGAATTGAACTGAATTGAATTGTAAATCAAGGGAACGAAATAGTAAATTTATCAAATTTTTATCAAATAGTGCCATTTATGAAATCGAAGGAACAAAATATACATATATTTATACACACACACACGTACATTATAATACTTTTTCAAATAACGTTTACTTTCTTTGGTTATTAGACAGAACCGTTAAACAATTAGACAGTAAAACAGAGACTGTAAACTAATAATGGGAACACTGGTGTTCTCAACGCCGTCAAAATAAAAGTCCTGTTACCCAAAACACATCAGTGCCAACATTAAAAAAAAACTTTTTTTGTATACTATAGTTTACTGTTCTTTAGATTTTATATTTTCAGTTAATTTTAGTATAATGCTTACTCATTTTTTTATAATATTATTGACTCGCAGTATCCTCTAGAAAAACGAACAGAGTATAATTTAGCAGTGAGGAATGAGCATGTTAAAATGTATCAGGGCTCGTTCAGACAGAACGCGAGACGAAGAACACAAGGTCACGAGATGCGTTTTTTAAAAAGTTGAACTGATTTTAAGATTTTTAGAACAAGAACTGCAATGGATCAATGGAAAAGCACTGCCTTTTATTTCAGTTTCAGGTCTAGTTCAGCTAAATAATAGACTTTTTTTATGGTTTCAGTTTTAGTGAAATATATTGCGTGATTTGGGACGCACCCACATCCAGAGGGTTGGTCATGAACACGGCACCGGGTCCCACTCCGAAGATGAGCTGGTGGTGCCAGGCGTCGGGAATCTCCTCTCCTTCGGGAACGGCCTTCTGCATGTTCATGGTGGCGACAGGAACGGCTCCACGCAGAATCCAGCGCGCCAACCACGGCACCAGCTTCACCCTCCGCCGCGGGTAGAAGCCGCAGAAGCGGCCCGTGACGCGGCCCCCGCTGGCCCGCTCCGCCCCCTCGATCAGCTGCAGGTGTGTCGCACCTGGAAAAGGTGAAGTGTGCCGGATTAGAGAAAAACACAGCGTGTAAATAGAGCTACTTTAATCCCTTTAGAGTGTAGTTCGGTTGGACCGGACCAAAAAACAATTTTTCAAGCATTTTCAAGCATTATATTTGGCGACGGATCTCGCTTACCGAACGTTCAAAACAACGCTGTGTTCTGGATTAAACGCTTTATTTTGATCAGCTGAGAATCACGAAGAGCTCATCAAATGTTCAAAACGTTCAGAACAGCAGCAGGATTTCCAGAAACTTCACCTCCTCGTCGCTCCACGTTTGCCCTCGACTCATTTTGGATACTCCGATCTTCCCGCGTCGTCACATCAGTGACTCGTAGCGTCGCATCTCGTGACATCACGTCCTGTTTCTGGTTCATTTACGTGTCTTTGGTCCGTGTCGCGTTCATATATCAACCGAACCGCACCAGAGTTCGTTTGGAAGCGGACCGAGACCCGTCTTTTTAGCGGCCTCGATCCGCACCAGGATTCGGATGGCAGCGTTCACATATGAACCGCACTCACTGACCAGGGTTCGTTTTAATCCAACTGTGACGAGCGGGGCGGGCGAGAGCCGTGTGACGCGAGAGATAACGAGCGTCACCTGCGCGCTACACCGGTCTCGTGTCTCTCACGGAGGAGCTCCGGAAGCATAAAAGAGGAGCGACGACAGTGAAGGACGAGAGAGGACCAGGCCTGGATTTATGTTGTGTTTTATTTTGTTTGCCCTTCTACTTTCGTTTTATTGTTTGTTTATTTTGCTTATTAAAGTTGTTGACTGTTCGCCGGTTCCCGCCTCCTTCTTCCCATATTTACGAACTGTGTTACACCAACCAAACACGACGAGTGTGAACGCAGCCTTAGAGTGATGAAGAAACATGCATCAAAATATGAGCAAACCACAACCGTCCAATCAAAACAAGCCCCGCCTTACATTTGTTCTTGTTTGAGAAGCCACTTTACTCGGATATACGTCACAATAGGGAAGAAAAAAAAGTTACATAGTGTTATTGTGAAATAAAACGTCTGTACCAGCGTTGCTGCGCGAGTGCAGGTAATCGGGCAGCGGCGCCTCGTTCCTCCTCAGACTCGTCCGCACGCAGTGGTTGACCGTCTCCGGGGTGACCGTGATGCCCAGCGCCTGCAGGACGTCCACCACCGCGGTGGCTCCGCACGCAGACACCCCGATCTGCAGCGTCTGCCTCCGAACGGCCTCCTGGATGCTCCACAGCATGGCCGTCTGGACCTCCGCCTCTTCAGGGCCGCGGGGAGCCGGATCCTTCTCGGATTCGGACCGGATCAACTCCATTTCTGCAGGATGCTGTTGAGTGACGTGCTGGAAAACACATGCACAAACATCCTAAAGTTTAAAAGGAAGCTATATATTTTCATGTATTTGGAATTAAAATATTAACACTCTATTGCATTACATCATTGCGTTTTATTCTACTCACTGTACTTTTTGATGCATTTTGTTCATTTATTTATTTTTAATCAATGTATTAATTTATTATCATTATTTTAATTATTTATTTAATTAAATGTATGTGTTTTATATATTTAAATTAAATGTTATTTATTTATTCATTTATTTAGTCACATGTATTAATTTATAATTGATTTAAATCAAATTATTTTAATAAATCTGTTTATTTAGTTAGTTTAATCCTATAAGAATTTATTTATTTTTTCAATTTTACACTGCTTTTGTTTGTTTCATTTATTTAAATAGCTATCAAATTGATCCAGTTTATATATTTAAATCGAATTTTATTTATTTGATTATTTTACTTGTTTCAATTTATTATTTACATCAAATGCTACACATTTATAGTTTAAATGTTTATTGAAATGATTTTTTTTAAATCAAATGCATTTTATTTTATAGAAAAAAATAATTATTCATTCTATAATTCCGTTTTACTTTTACTACCGCATTATATAATCTGGTATTTGATCAAATGCATTCATAAAAAATATCAACAAAATGAAAGAATTGTTTTTACAAATGACAATTGGTCATTAAAATGCAAATACAGCTCAAAATGTTTCACAATAACGTCAAAAAATATCCTCTTCAGACTCTAGATGTGTTCAGAATAGTATTTTACTATATTTAGTAGTAATAATTCAGCAGAATGAGAATAATATGCATTGAAATATTTCAATATGCACAGGACACATCAAAGCACAACATATCCCACAATGCAATGCCGTCAAACTCTTGACTCATCAGAAATCTTTACATAGAATTGGATTAAAACTACAAAATGACAACTGAATCACTTAAACATGTGATGATGAGGCGGTGCCAGTCATGTTGCCTGGCATGATGTTAATTACATTACTCATATATAGTAAGAATTATAATACATTATATGAATATTTTCAAATGAAAATGCATGTCTTTTATGGTATTCCTTATATTGCTTTTAAAATGCTGCGGCAAAGCGCTCGAGGACATGGTTTTACCATAGTAAAGCAGGGTTGAGTAGCATTTTACCACGGTAAAATCACTGACTGCGACATTTTAGATGGTGAATGACGTCAACGCGTCAGTGCGCGCGCGTGCACATTGTACCGGGAGCCTTTTAGTTTTCGTAAACCACGACGCTCGCTGAAATCAATGAGATATATTGAGTATCTATGGTGACACAACCGGGATAAACCGTTCAAACGAATCATCAGTATCGATACTAACCGCTTCACCTGGAAGAACCCGACCGACCGACTCCCTCACGAGCTCCGGTTTGTTTTCATTCCTCGATTAGCGCTCGTGACTCAGACAGTGTGCTGTGATTGGATGGCGGGACCAGACTGTAAAACAAGGGGGCGGGACTCAGTCAGTGTGCTGTGATTGGTCTAATTTGTGCGTGACTCTGATTGAGATGCGTTAATTTTGAATCTGAGCGTTAATTTTCTAAAACGCCTATTTTTGTGGAAAAAAGGTAATTAATCTTAATTATGACGATAAAAGAAGTAATTACGACATACTAAGTCATAATAATTATGACATAAAAAACATGAAAATGTCATAAAAAGTAATAACCATGGGATAATAATTCCCAAAAATGCATAATGAAATTGAGGCGTTATAAATAAACAGTCAACATTGACATAAAAAATATGACATAAAAAGTCATAAATAAAAAGACATTATGACATAAAAAATAAAAATGACATTAAAAGTCATAAATAAAAAGTCGACATTGACATAAAAAATATGACATAAAAAGTAATGAATAAAAATACATTATGACATAAAAAATTAAAAAATGACATAAAAAGTCATAAATAAAAAGACATTATGACATAAAAAATAAAAAATGACATAAAAAGTCATAAATAAAAATACATTATGACATAAAAAATAAAAAATGACATAAAAAGTCATAAATAAAAAGACATTATGACATAAAAAATAAAAGAATGACATAAAAAGTCATAAATAAAAAGACATTATGACATAAAAAATAAAAATGACATTAAAAGTCATAAATAAAAAGTCGACATTGACATAAAAAATATGACATAAAAAGTCATGAATAAAAATGCATTATGACATAAAAAATAAAAAATGACATAAAAAGTCATAAATAAAAAGACATTATGACATAAAAAATAAAAAATGACATAAAAAGTCATAAATAAAAAGACATTATGACATAAAAAATAAAAAATGACATAAAAAGTCATAAATAAAAAGACATTATGACATAAAAAATAAAAAATGACATAAAAAGTCTTAAATAAAAAGACATTATGACATAAAAAATAAAAAATGACATAAAAAGTCATAAATAAAAATACATTATGACATAAAAAATAAAAAATGACATAAAAAGTCATAAATAAAAAGACATTATGACATAAAAAATAAAAAATGACATAAAAAGTCATAAATAAAAAGACATTATGACATAAAAAATAAAAAATGACATAAAAAGTCATAAATAAAAATACATTATGACATAAAAAATAAAAGAATGACATAAAAAGTCATAAATAAAAAGACATTATGACATAAAAAATAAAAATGACATTAAAAGTCATAAATAAAAATTCGACATTGACATAAAAAATATGACATAAAAAGTCATGAATAAAAATACATTATGACATAAAAAAAAAAAAAATGACATAAAAAGTCATAAATAAAAAGACATTATGACATAAAAAATAAAAAATGACATAAAAAGTCATAAATAAAAATACATTATGACATAAAAAATAAAAGAATGACATAAAAAGTCATAAATAAAAAGACATTATGACATAAAAAATAAAAAATGACATAAAAAGTCTTAAATAAAAAGACATTATGACATAAAAAATAAAAATGACATTAAAAGTCATGAATACAAATACATTATGACATAAAAAATAAAAAATGACATAAAAAGTCATAAATAAAAATACATTATGACATAAAAAATAAAAAATATGACATAAAAAGTCATAAATAAAAAGTCGCCATTATGACATCAAAGCAATTATTACGACATGCTAATTCACAATTATGACAAAAACATAAATATGACAAAGTGATAACCATGTGAAAAAAAGTCAAAATATGACAAAAATGTGTAATTAAATTGAGATAAATTATGTTATCATGCCATAAAAACATAATTAGCTTATGACATTAAAAAACAAAACATAAATATGACAAAAAGTGACAATTATGAGATATAAAGTCATTTAAAAAAATCATAATTATGACATTTTGACATAGAAAGTCAATTTTGAGTCATAATTATGACTTAGACTTCTACTTTCTATGTCATCATTATTATTTACAGTGGCATTGTTTGTAGGTGGAAGTATAGACTTGCTTAGGAATGTTTAATTATGACACAATGAAGCCACAATTCAATTCAATTTTAGGCCAAATGACGCAATTAAACATACTTTTATGTCGCCTAAAAGTTGTAACAGTTGATGTCATTTGCACTAAAGCACAAAAGTCTGTCCACTGCGCAGAATCACAGCTGGAGCGGAGTTTCGTTTACTTTCGCTTTCGTGTGCGCGCGAGAACTGTGTCAGTCAGTGAAAGTGAGCTGAAGTTCACACATCTCACACCGTAATCATGTAAACAGCCGCTCCGCTGGACAGCTGCACATTAGGGTTTTTAGGAACACGTGAAATCCCGCTGAGATGAGAAGTGGCTGAATGAAAAGCTCCGGGATGAATTTCGCCTCCGTTCCCTTCGGGGGATTTTCAGCTGCGTTTGTGCTGATCTCGATCTGCGCGTGCGGCGGTGAGTGGAACTGATGCATCATATTGTCATCATTATTTTCAAGCGGAAAGCAAAAATAACTTCTCTTTCTCTTTTGTTTTATTATCATATTATATATCGGGCTAGTTAATAAAATGTACAGATCATAAAAATATATATTTTTTTCTTCTCACAAATGAGGACAAGCCCAAAAGGAGGTTTTTGTTTTGTTTTTAGCTGTTTCTTGGTTATTCAGAACATTCCATTTTATCATTCCGTAAACATTATGGGAACTGTTGAGCGAGCGTAAAAAACGTCCAACTAAAGAGTTCACGAATAATAATAATAATAATATTTAATGTCATATAATATTTTTGAGAACATTATTGAAGACCAGATAACGTTGAACGAATGTTCTATTAACGATAAGCTCAACACACGCTGTTAAAAAATGACTGTAAATTTTACAGTATAATACTGCCAGCCAGTTACTGTAAAATTTACAGTAGTGTTACTGTAATTTAATTTACAGAATTTCCCTGTATTCTCTGATTACAGTAAATAACTGTATTTTTTAAATTACATTTAATGCATAAATTACACAAACAAATTGCATTGCAGTTTACAGCAATATGCTGTATTATTAAAAAACAGCCAGCGGCTGTAAAATAATGCTGTAATTTTTACAGTAATTCATTACAGTGCATACTTCACTTTTCACGTGTACGTGAGGGTCGGCGTACAACTTTGTCATCAGAAATACGCGCGTTTTGTACTTCGTACGCGCATGTTGCACATTTTATAATGCATTTTTTTTTGGCAAAAATTAGTTTATCCACTAGGTGGCACAACAGGGAGATTTCCTGCGTAATCGGGCTACTTTAACACTGTTGCCGCAAATTATTTCTCATGTCCGTGGGTGGAAGCAACCCCAAATAACGTGATATTTAGCCTCTGGAATGCAAATTTTACTAGGGGAACCCCATCGCAAAAACAGATTTTACCCGCTGGAACATGATTTTTATCAGGGAAACCCCTGAAACGCCGGAACACGTGCAAGCTACAGCGACAACGGAGGCTTACGTAGGCGAGAGATTGAGTGAAGCGGTTAGAAAATACCCTCATTTGTACAAGTCTTGCATGAAAGCATACAAATAACGTGTTGTAACTCGTGGTGAGAGATTGCTCAAACCTGTGTATTATATTAAAGGGTTAATTCACCCAAAAATGAAAGTTCAGTCATTGATTCCTCTCCCTCGTGTCGTTCGGAACACAAATGAAGACATTTTTGATGAAATCCGACGGTTCAGTGAGTCTCTATTGACAGTAAGATAGTAAAACATATTTAAAACAGGTCATGTGACTACATGTGCTTCCACATTAATATTATAAAGCGACGAGGATACTGTTTGTGCGCCAAAAAAAAACAAAATAACGACTTTATTCAACAGTATCTAGTGGTGGACGATTTCAAAACACTGATTCATGAAGCTTTATGAATCTTTTGTGTCGAATCAGTGGTTCGGAGAGTCAAAGTCACATGATTTCAGTAAACGAGGCTTCGTTGCGTCAGAGGTGATTCGCAGTGTTTGTTTTATAGTTTGAAGCATGATCCGAACCACCGAATTACCAATTTCAAAACACTGATTCATGAAGCTTTACGAATCTTTTGATTCGAATCAGTGGTTCGGAGAGTCAAAGTCACATGATTTCAGTAAACGAGGCTTCGTTGCGTCAGAGGTGATTCGCAGTGTTTGTTTTATAGTTTGAAGCATGATCCGAACCACCGAATTACCAATTTCAAAACACTGATTCATGAAGCTTTACGAATCTTTTGATTCGAATCAGTGGTTCGGAGAGTCAAAGTCACATGATTTCAGTAAACGAGGCTTCGTTGCGTCAGAGGTGATTCGCAGTGTTTGTTTTATAGTTTGAAGCATGATCCGAACCACCGAATTACCAATTTCAAAACACTGATTCATGAAGCTTTACGAATCTTTTGTGTCGAATCAGTGGTTCGGAGAGCCAAATTCAGAAATTTTTGGTCAGATGTATTAATGTTCATCCAATCATATCTTATAAGTGACTTTTCTTTCTGTTTTAAAGATGTTTTCTTTGGTTTGTTTGACTATTCAACAGAGAATCTAGGGAAATATTTCTTAATTAATTTGTGTTTCCTACCAGCTAAATTTCACATAAACAAAAATTGACTGGCTCTAAACCTTTTTTTCCCCTCTTTTTAAAGATGATCTACACAAATATATGGAAACCATCCAAAACTCTTTATTCATTCAAATCTCTGTATTCATTCTTTTTGTCCTCTTTAAGATTTATATTTATTGCATTGTTGTTGTTTTGTTCCCCTGGAAACTTTTTCACCTGTTTTTTTTTTTTTGTGTGTGTGTTGTTGTTTTCCATTTCCATGTGTATCTATATTGATTTAATGCTTTGTTGTTATGTAATGTTTAATAATAATAATAATAATAATAAAAGTTTAGTAGTTTGATTCGCGAACCGAACCACTGATTCGAATCAAAAGATTTGTAAAGCTTCATGAATCAGTGATTCGACACAAAAGATTTGTAAAGCTTCATGAATCAGTGATGCGACACAAAAGATTCGTAAAGCTTCATGAATCAGTGATTCGACACAAAAGATTCGTAAAGCGTCATGAATCAGTGATTCGACACAAAAGATTCGTAAAGCGTCATGAATCAGTGATTCGACACAAAAGATTCGTAAAGCGTCATGAATCAGTGATTCGACACAAAAGATTCGTAAAGCGTCATGAATCAGTGATTCGACACAAAAGATTCGTAAAGCGTCATGAATCAGTGATTCGACACAAAAGATTCGTAAAGCTTCATGAATCAGTGATTCGACACAAAAGATTCGTAAAGCGTCATGAATCAGTGATTCGACACAAAAGATTCGTAAAGCGTCATGAATCAGTGATTCGACACAAAAGATTCGTAAAGCTTCTTGAATCAGTGTTTTGAAATCCATCACTAGATATAAAAAAAGTATTCTTGTCGCTTTATAATATTAAGGTTGAACCGCTGTGGTCACATGACCTGTTTTAAATATATCTTTAGTACTCTGAGGCTGGAAGAACGTTCAGAGATGTGAACAGTATTCATGGTGAATATCCGAGCTCTTCGCTATCTGTTCAACGAGACGTTCATCTTGATGTTCCCTCCGCAGACGCCGCTGACCGGAACGTTACAGCCACGATTGGAAAAGCAGCAGCTCTGCCCTGCGAGTGTCCGCCTGATGACCCGCCGCATGTGGTCTGGCAGAAGACCAATGGGACGCAGCCGCTGGTGGTGAATTCCTACAAAAAACACGGCAGAGAAGACACCGCGACGGCAGCAGAGTACCGCGACCGAACGGAGCTGAAGCTGGACCTGAAGACCGGAGACTGTTCTCTGGTGATCCTCCGTGTGCTTCGGTCAGACCAGGGCCTGTTCGAGTGCTACTACCGGACAAGACCTTTAAAACAAGACAACGTCTATCTGGAGGTCACAGGTCAGTGCGTGCACGCCAGCGACAAACGGGGTTATTAAAATCATTAACTTTGCTCCTGATAAAATGACAAAATAAGCCACTTGCCGAGACATAATTCCACATTTGAACTAGAATAACAAAAATTAAACTGAAATACATTTTTTAAGAACCACATACATTAAAAAAAAAAAAATTATAACAATAATAGTAAACACAGCAAAAGTTTAACTAGAATTAAAACGAAAGCAAACATTATAAAAATAACAATAATGATACTACTACTAATACAATATATTTAAATAACACTTAGTTAATTTTAATGCTCCTAAATAAAAAAAAAAAAATAAAAAATAAAAAAAAAAATATATATATATATATATATATATATATATAATAAAATTAAAATATGTATAATAATGTATAATCAGGGCTGGGTATGTTACTTTTAAAATGTATTTCACTACAGATTACAAAATACATGCTTTAAAAAGTCATTTGTAACGTATTTCGTTACATTACTCAAGTTTAGTGACTTCATCTAAATACTTTAGAATACTTTGGAATACTAATAAGTGTGAAACAAACACAAAAAAGATCATTGAGAGTTTTTATCTCACAATTCTGACTTTTTCCCTCAGAATTGCGTGATATAAAGTTGCAATTGCGAGTTATAAAGTCAGAATTATGAGATATAAACTGACAATATTGAGAAAAGTCAGAATTATGAGATATAAACTCACAATATTGAGAAAAGTCAGAATTATGAGATAAAAACTCACACACTAAATTCACAATTGCAAGAAAAAAAGTCAGTATTGCAAGTTTATCTCCCAATTCTGACTTTATATCTTGCAATTCTGAGAAAAAGAAGTCAGAATTGTGAAATTGTGAGGAAAAAAACAAATTGTGAGAAAAAGTCGCAGTGTCGAGTGAATTATAAAATGACTCTCAAAACATGAAAACAGTGGAAAACATGAAACTGAACTCGTCTTTTTCAGACGGTCAGAGTCAGAGAATCACCAATCGCTGTTTAAATGACATTAAAACTCAAAGTAATCACTTTGGTAATCTAAAACACTTTTCAGATGGAACTGGAATCTGATTACCACCCATTTCAAATCAAACACAGTCACTCAAATTTAATATTTTAAATGCGTCACTAAGTGACTTGTGTTTCGTTACTCCTCAACCCTGCATATAGTATAAAAAAAATAAAGAAAATAGTCTTTAAAATGATTTAAGCTGCATTTAAAATTAAATATAAATACTTAAAAAACATATTTTGTGTCAAAGACCCATTTACAGAAATTGTGTCCATATTTTCATCCATAACTTATTTCAAAACCGTTCATTGTTTTTTAAAAGTATGAAGTCAACCCAAACATTCTCATCAAAAGCCAAACCTAAAAGGATAAAAACGTTGTAATTGATCATGAGATAAACCCTTTTAAGAAAATAAAAGTGTCTGTGCGCTTGTTTGTGAAATCGAGAGTCTTCCTTTCACACTTGACTTCAGCGATGTTCATTTAATCTCTGTTTATATCCGTCTGTTCCCGGGAATTGAAGCTGTGAACCTTTGGCTCGTATTTTATCGTATCGAGTCGTTTGCCATCAAAAGATCGCTTTCTGTGGAGATGCGACGGTCATGTGACCCTCGCGTTATTCCAGCACAAATGTTGAACTTCTGCTGTTTCTAGAGGATCCGGAACCGGATCAGAGGGTGCAGAACGTTGCGGTGGCGTCGTCTTCGGTTTGCGGGGTGCTTGTGATCGTGATCGCGGCGGCTGCGGTGTTTGTGGGAATCACTCGCAGAAACAGACGTCAAATGAACGGTAAAGTCCTTATTTTCCCCTCTATGTGACTAAAATGTGTTCATTGCATTGCATAAGTACTTTCAAGTATGTGCACTTGTTCATGTTTGTTTAGGAACTTTTTAATTACATCGAGATGCAATCAAAGTGTTTTCATGACATTTTTCTGGCTTCGCAGGAACATTCTTTGCCACATCTTCCAGCAGCGTTTGAGAGCCGTCAGTAAAACGGATCCGGATCGTTGCTTTTTCAGCTGATCGTCGCGGATGATATCGCCACAGAAATGCAAAACATTGTAATATGAGATTAGAAAAAGATGAAACGGCAACAGAATGCGCAGGCGTGTGCAAGAGACAGTTCAGTGACCCGTTTAATTAGCTGAAAAGTCCCTCACAGTCCAGACTGGAATTTGGTCAACTGAAGTACAGTAGGTCAGAAACACGTCACGCAGTCAGCAAACATTATAAGAGAAAAGAACTGAACACACGAGCGAAACACATCCACCTATTAAAACACGAAAAGGTAATCGCAACTTTTTACCAAACGATTACCACTTTTTATCTCAGAGTTCTGAACTTTTTTCACAGTTTCGAGTTTATATCTCGCAATTCTGACTTTCTCACAATTACGACATTTAACTTTTTTAAATTGTCTCACTATTATCTCATAATTCTGACTTTATAACTTGCAAATACGACGTTTTATCTCAATTCAGATTTTTTCTCACAACGGCATGTTTATATCTCGCATTTCTGACTTTCTCACAATTACGACTTTTAACTTTTTAAAATTTTTCCTCACTATTTTGGCTTTTTATCTCACAATTCTGACTTTATATGTTGTAAATACGACTTTTTATCTCAATTCAGATTTTTTCTCTCAATTACGACTTTTTATCTCACAGTTTTGAACTTTTTTCACAATTTCGAGTTTATATCTCACAATTACGACTTTTAACTTTTTTAAATTTTTCTCACTATTATTAAAGAATTCTGACTTCATAACTTGCAAATACGACTTTTTATCTCAATTCAGATTTTTTTGTCTCACAATTATGACTTTTTATCTAACAATTCTGACATTTGCTCATGAATATATATCACAACTCAGACTTTATGACTTACAATTTTCACAATCCAGACGTTTCCTCTGGTTTCAGGGCATTACTGAATGTAGTCCGTGTAGGAAGGCGCACGTCCACCAATGAACCACGTGTGCGTGTGTGTGTGTCATGAGCCATTTACTGGATTTCTAGCAGTTCTGTATAATGGTGTTGATGAATTATGGGATGTTTTGGAGAAGTCTGTTCACTGCACTGGAAATTAAACCAGTTCTGCGCAATATACACAAATACGTTTCGCATTAGTGAAACTGAATTGTATCGCTCTTTTCTATTTTCCTTTTTTAAAGTCTGAAACATGTCATACCTATGCAGAAACTGTTTGATTCCATGTGTTTTACTGTACTTTATTAAGCCATATACTGTAAACACTATCCCAACTAAGATGTTCCAGGAACATTTTGCCAACGTTACCAAAGTTATAAATGTTCTGTATCTTCCATTATGGGAACGTTACTTTTGAATGTTCTCTGAACATTCCGAAACATTTAAAAACTGTTACATTTCGGAACGCTTTAAGAACGCGATTCCAGTCCAGATCACTGTTACAGGAAGAACGTTGAGCGAGAACCTTTAGCTGGGATACGAGCTACAAAGAGTGAACTATGTGAAAATAAAAAAATCGATGTCGTGCTGAATAAAGAGCATTTTTTTACTGTCATCTGTGAATTTTATGGAGCGTGTCAAACCTTCCAATCCACGTGACCAGTAACTTCTAAACGAACTGGTTTTCTTCAGCTTTTAAAATATAATCCACTTCGACTGAATCAAGCTAAATGGACATGGTGTTTCATTTTAAACCAGACGGGATTCCCCAAACCTTTCATATCTTCAGTATTCCCGTCTTCCCGTGGGATAAGCGCTCATTTAATCTGTAAAAAACAGCAGGTGAGGATAGAAGTAGATGGTGACTAATCAGTTGCCTCATTCTGAGTCATTCTTTCACAATTAACGTTCAAGAATAAAACTATTTCATGTTTTTGTTTTTTTTCCCCACATTAATATTTGTCCAGTTTCATTGTGTGTGACTCACGAAACATGTTGAAACTCTACAACCCTTAAAAAACACTATCATCCCCCTTCAGTCTCCTCCAAACGTTCATTTCTCACATTAAACGGCTCAAATTTGGCACAGAAATGCAGAAGTGAAACTAAGCAAAAGTTTGCTCTCTCAAGGTTAGTCAACAGACAGAAGTGTTTTCTCCGTTTCAGAACATTTGTTTGATTGTAAGATATCGCTGTGCTAAACACACAGAACAAAGCAGTTTTTCTTGAACGGGAACATTGTATTCCTGGCTGGGGAAAACAGAGCTGGTCAAACACACACAGACACCAAACTCCAACCGCACCTAGACAAGCTCGGAAGTGTTTTTAATCAGAAAGCGGATTTTAGGTGGACTGAACCAAGTGACAGAGTTTCGTAAGATTCTGGCAGATTTAGGTATGTCCTCATATTCAGGAATGTTACGCAATTCTCACTTCCTGCCTCGGCGTTTCACCTCATCACAGTTTCAGCAAAACTCACTGGTGACAAACGCTGAAACAATTACTTTCCAAAGCGGATTTAAAGAGTGAATAACCAAACAAACACTGCACATATTTTCTGAACACATCCACCTATGGAGGCTTGTTTCATAAAAACATGAAAAGGTAATCGCAACTTTTTACCAAACGATTACCACTTTTTCTGAACTTTTTTTCACAATTTCAAGTTTATATCTCGCAATTCTGACATTATGACTTGAAATTACGACTTTTGATCTCACAGTTTTTCCACAATTTCGAGTTTATGTCTCACAATTCTGACTTTATAACTTACAAATACAACTTTTTATCTCACAGTTTTGAACTTTTTTCACAATTTCGAGTTTATGTCTCGCAATTCTGACATTATGACTTGAAATGACGATTTTTAACTCTGATTTTAATTTTTCTCACAATTGCCGTTTTTTATCTCATAATTCTGACTTTATAACTTGCAAATACGACGTTTTATCTCAATTTCAGATTTTTTTCTCACAACGGCATGTTTATATCTCGCAATTCGGACTTTCTCACAATTACGACTTTTAACTTTTTAAAATTTTTCTCACTCTTATGGCTTTTTATCTCAGAATTCTGACTTTATAACTTGCAAATGCAACTTTTTATCTAAATTCAGATTTTTTTTTTCTCACAATTACAACTTTTTATCTAACAAATCTGACATTTGCTCGCGAATATATATCACAATTCAGACATTTCCTCTGGTTTCAGGGCATTACTGAATGTAAAGACTCAAAGTCTTGACTCCTTAAATCCTTACACTCTAAACTAATAATAATAATAATAATGCTGTATTATAACCAACCCAGGTTGGGTTGAAAATGGACAAACTCAGCGGTTGGGTTAAATGTTTGACCCAACCAGCGGGTAGTTTTAATCCACTATTGATTAAACTGTATTACTCACTTAAAATGAACCCGAAATAGGTTAATTGGGAATTAACATTAATTAATCAATGAACATTTATAAACAAGACTGATAAATTATTATTAATAAATGTTTCCCTTTTGATTATCACTGTTGCCTCTAATAATCATGTGCCGTAATTAACCCAGATTGGTCAAACAACCCAATCGCACACAGTAAAAACGTTGGGTTATATTATAAACCCAACCGTTGGGTTATTTTCCAGAAATTTTGTGTTCATCGTTGGGTTATTTTTTTTAGTAATTGCTTGTTCCTCTTAGTCATAATTTTGAAGACTTTTGATTGTTTTCACATGATAATCTTAATAAATGCACTTTGGAAGAGTTTTGTCATTTAAATAAAATCAAATAGTTGATAATATGCCAGAAGCGTAATTTATGTATAGGACCGGCAAATACATAAGCCTCACATTAAGTTTATTAGTTATGTTAGAACTGTGGATGGACATTTTACAGGCCTAAATATATGGTTTTCTTTTTAGAATTAAAAAAATATATATATATATTATATTGTCATAAAAGAAACTGGATTCTGATGAGAAAAAGATGTTCTGAGTAACACACTCACCGGCCGCTGGGTGTCGCTGTTGCTCCATCACATTTCTTAATCCGTTTTCTCCCAACATTAAACACCAAACCAACTCCTCGAACCACATTCACACAAGCCCCGACTCTTCTGGCCAACTCACAACCATTTCACCTGTTCTCAAACTCCACCAGAGCTTCCAGATCAGTCAATATATCAACACCACAAAATGCAGAGCGTGATACAGAAAAATATAAACTGTATACAGTAAACGAAATGCTACTCCAAGTATAGTATTGCATTGAAAATGTGTGCATATTCAGCATACTGTAAAAATGCAAAAGGTCTAGATGAAAAGGTTTTGGAAGTGTAAAATCAAAGTCTCTTATTGGGTAGTTTGAGTTGAAGCGGACGTTCACAGGTGGGTTTGGGGAGTCTATTTACAGTGTTCGTCTCGCTGCAGACAGGTGGCCATTAGCTCGTGATGGAGCCGATGAAGGCTGTCTGCACAGATGACTGCCTCCTAGTTTGGGCTTCAAATGTCATTTTCGTCTCAGCCTACGCAGTCCTGGGCTTCTGTACCAATTTAGACGTCAACCCTTGACATTTCACGGGTTTTCCGCAACCCTGAGTCACTCGCCCAGCCCGGACGACACGGAGCAGGATTTTCCTCGTGGTTTCTGTCCGTCGGACGACGGCCGAACCGGGTCGATCCACGGCGGGTGCCGAGAGTGAAAGAGGATCAAATACAAGTGTTTCTGTTCATGAATCACAGCGAATGCTCAGTGAATATTATCAAACACCACTGGAGAAATCTGTCAGCATTATGAGAAGGAAGTGACTGTGGTGGAAAATTTTATCTCAAGTAAATACACGGAAATAATTATATACACTTTTTACACAATTACCCATTACAAGAGTTGTTGTTGATGCCGTCATTTTACGCCGGACTGCTTCACAAACGAGGGGCGATTCAATGAAAAAAGATGCTAGTGACGAGTTGATCAACTCCATCAATTTATCCACGAACCGTTCAGAAACGTCTTCCTGAGTCTCTCCATCCGTTCGAACACTTTCCTCATTTTGTCTGCGTGAGATTCTCCAGCGTTGTTGTTGTTGTTGAGCTGTTAAAGCTCCGCCCTCTTCTGGAGCAGCAGCTCATTTGCATTTAAAGGAACACACACAAAAACGGACCCAAATAGAGGCAAATTCAACAAATAAATAATAAATGATCTGTGGGGGATTTTGAGCTGAAACGTCACTGGAGACACCAGAGACTGATATTACATCTTGTGAATGGAGGCATTGTAGATCCCTTTTAAACAGAAACCAGTTCATTTCAATTGTAAAAATATTTTTGAGCATTGGTGGTGAGATTAAGGGGCTGTTTACAAGACACCATTTTCAATTAAAAACGGGGAACTTTTAACGTATTTTGCCGTTCATTTACAGGACAACGGCGTTTTGGACGTCTGAAAACGGGTGTGTTTACACAACAATGATGTACTAAAAATGGAAACGTATGGAAAACGTTGCCTCTTGAGATCTCAAGAGGTTCTTTATATCGACTGATGGAAGAGACCGCAGTCTTTAGCCTCCTTGTTAGAGTGCCCGTCTCCCATGCCAGGGGACCCGGGTTAGAGTCCCGCTTTGAGAGGGGGGGGGGTTCGAACAGGAGGGGTTACATATGCCAACAGCGTTTTCACAGATTCGTGTTTTTGCAGTTTTGCATGAAGATGACAACGGTATCGTTTTCAAAAACTTCCACTCTGAAACCCGTTTCAAAAGTGTGCGTTTTCAGGCCATCAAAATGCATAAAAAGTGTAGGGTTTTTCTCTAAAACCGGTGTCGTGTAAACAACTGCTTTTGTGATTTGAGTAGTTTGCAATACTAAAAACCAAGCAGTCAGTCTCATCACTATATCAACTGTAAGTACAGTAGAGTGTGTAATAACGCCACAAACCGTCAAACAACACCCACAAACTAATGGAGATGGTCCATTCTCTCCACCTCTGACCTCAATCCAGAAGTGCGCTTATTCGTACTGTAGATGGTGTAGGATCAACTTAAACGTGAACCCGCTGCAAGAGAAACTAATCTAACATTAGCATGAAAGCATTGCTTGTGTTTTCGCCCACTTTGCGTTCCAGTGTAATGGTGGTCCGTTGCACAGTTTGGAAGCATGTGAAGATCATTTGCATGGAAATGAGTTGTAGATCAGGAGATGAACGCTTCATCCGTGAGATTCTGCTCGCCAATCAGTTTGAACATGCACGTCCAAACGCTCCAGAATAATAAACACTTCAGTGGAAGAAAGCTCTGGAGGGTGTTTGTGTGGGAAAACAGATCTCAAATGCTTGTCATACGGAATAAACTGCTTGGAGAATCTCAATTATAAGGACAGTCGCACTTTTTTCCTTGTTACTGGGACTTTTTTTTCTTGCCTCAGTCTCCATTGTATTGTGAAGAGTACTGGATGACCCAATTGTGTGTTTTCATTCCTCCCGACGATTTTAAGGAAACACTAAATTAATTCTTGTAACTTCTGCTAGTACGTTGTCAATAACCATGTCTTTCCCATTGACATTGACAAATTAACGTATTTTTATTATATGTTTTATCAGTGATTGATCATTTATTCTTGGAGGTGCTTGCCAATGCCGACACATCTGATAAGCATTAAGCAAAACGGAGACACCCTATAATAAAATCTCCAGAATCTCCCACATAGAAGCGTCCAACAAAGCCCACTGACCCCAGAGGAAGAAATTCTTTACATGTCGCGGGATGATGAACGGCTGCGAGGCCGGAACGCTTTCTCTGGAGGGGATAGAGATGCCAGAGTAATGGAAGACCACGGCCAGAACTTCTCCCTTAGGCTAATGGGCCAGAAAGCCAAAGTCTCATTTTTAACAGACCTTTTGTCGCTTCCCCCTCGGGCTCTTTGAGGAAACAAATAATGACTTCGCTCACCCTAACGATCCACATCAACAGACCTTTACGTGTAATGTTGTTGATCCGCGTGTGACGGATTTCGCAAACTTGAATCGGTGGCGTTTACAATGCCGGAAGGCATGCGTGAACAAATGATGAACATCTTTCACGTTAAAGATGATTCACGGCTTATTCGCATTTACATTTATGGGAAAGCTACACCGCGAGGAGCTTCGTGCAAAGTTTAGTTTCAATAAATCTGCAAACAGAACACAAACCTGTGATCCTCCGCCATGTGGATGGTGTGCGGTCATCTCCGTGACCCTTATTCAACATGCATTTCTTTGCAGAACTTCAAAAAGGTAAAGGGGAGAAGTATCATGGTGCCTGGGGCAGACAGCAGCCCAACATCCTGCATAAATTCCCTTTGATGTGTAACTTTGATCAGAACTAGATACTAATGCTGCAGAAATCCACCACACCATTAGCCGAGACACCGGCACGCCGATTATGTAATAAATATAACGAACTACCACTGAGATGTACGGGAACGATAACGGACAGATTCCTGCTGCTATTACTGACCTACTTGGGTTGGAGTTCAAGCTCACTTCAAGCTCCTTTCGAAGTTGGACATTCCTATTACAAACGTTGGCCTAGAGAGCTCAACGCGCCGAAAACACATGCTAATAGAAAAAACACCGGCAAATTAAGAAAACATCCTCATCAGTTTGACAATTAACACATGCTGCAAATACTCACAATGCAACCAAATACAGAAATGAGTAGCAAATACTAACAACGCAAACCAAATACTCTGCAAATACTCACAACTCAACCATTTGGTTGAGAAATACAGAAATGCACTGCAAATACAACACAACCAAATACAGAAACGCACTGCAACTACTCAAAGCAACCAAATACAGAAATGCACTGCAAATACAACGCAACCAAATACAGAAATGCACTGCAACTATTCAAAGCAACCAAATACAGAAATGCACTGCAAATACAACACAACCAAATACAGAAATGCACTGCAAATACAACACAACCAAATACAGAAACGCACTGCAACTACTCAAAGCAACCAAATACAGAAATGCACTGCAAATACAACGCAACCAAATACAGAAATGCACTGCAAATACAACACAACCAAATACAGAAATGCACTGCAAATACAACACAACCAAATACAGAAATGCACTGCAAATACAACACAACCAAATACAGAAACGCACTGCAACTATTCAAAGCAACCAAATACAGAAATGCACTGCAAATACAACGCAACCAAATACAGAAATGCACTGCAAATACAACACAACCAAATACAGAAATGCACTGCAAATACAACACAACCAAATACAGAAATGCACTGCAAATACAACACAACCAAATACAGAAACGCACTGCAACTACTCAAAGCAACCAAATACAGAAATGCACTGCAAATACAACGCAACCAAATACAGAAATGCACTGCAACTACTCAAAGCAACCAAATACAGAAATGCACTGCAAATACAACACAACCAAATACAGAAATGCACTGCAAATACAACACAACCAAATACAGAAATGCACTGCAAATACAACACAACCAAATACAGAAATGCACTGCAAATACAACGCAACCAAATACAGAAATGCACTGCAACTACTCAAAGCAACCAAATACAGAAATGCACTGCAAATACAACACAACCAAATACAGAAATGCACTGCAAATACAACACAACCAAATACAGAAATGCACTGCAAATACAACACAACCAAATACAGAAATGCACTGCAAATACAACACAACCAAATACAGAAACACACTGCAACTACTCAAAGCAACCAAATACAGAAATGCACTGCAAATACAACGCAACCAAATACAGAAATGCACTGCAAATACAACGCAACCAAATACAGAAATGCACTGCAAATACAACGCAACCAAATACAGAAACGCACTGCAACTACTCAAAGCAACCAAATACAGAAATGCACTGCAAATACAACACAACCAAATACAGAAATGCACTGCAAATACAACACAACCAAATACAGAAACGCACTGCAACTACTCAAAGCAACCAAATACAGAAACGCACTGCAAATACAACGCAACCAAATACAGAAATGCACTGCAAATACAACACAACCAAATACAGAAATGCACTGCAAATACAACACAACCAAATACAGAAACGTACTGCAAATACAACACAACCAAATACAGAAATGCACTGCAACTACTCAAAGCAACCAAATACAGAAATGCACTGCAAATACAACGCAACCAAATACAGAAATGCACTGCAAATACAACACAACCAAATACAGAAATGCACTGCAAATACAACACAACCAAATACAGAAACGCACTGCAAATACAACACAACCAAATACAGAAATGCACTGCAAATACAACACAACCAAATACAGAAATGCACTGCAAATACAACGCAACCAAATACAGAAATGCACTGCAAATACAACACAACCAAATACAGAAATGCACTGCAACTACTCAAAGCAACCAAATACAGAAATGCACTGCAAATACAACACAACCAAATACAGAAATGCACTGCAAATACAACACAACCAAATACAGACATGCACTGCAAATACAACGCAACCAAATACAGAAATGCACTGCAAATACAACACAACCAAATACAGAAACGCACTGCAACTACTCAAAGCAACCAAATACAGAAATGCACTGCAAATACAACACAACCAAATACAGAAACGCTGTACAAAACTGGTGAAAGGTTTTCTTAATTTGCTGGTGTTTTTTCTATTTGGATGTAATTTCTTCATTTGCATAAAAAAATCATGCTTTTTCATAAATTTTTTAAGTTAAGGAAACGTTCAATATAATCACCCTGTAAACCAAATCTCTGTAACAAGTACTGTTTAAAAAATAACTAAAACGTTTCAGAAAAAAATTCATTCCACGAACGTTGTTATCGACCAGACAACACCGAACGAAGCCTCGATTAATATTACGGGAAGAATGTTTGCTCACAACTTTGAGAGGACCTTTAGACAACATTCTGCTGGCTAGATCCCACATTACTGTACCACAAAACATTTATTTTAAATTCCTTTATTAGGTTTTCTTCTACATGGAGTGCAGAAAGTGACAATTAGTAAAAAATTATGTGAGGCTGTCTTGCCAATTAATGCCTAAATTAAGTAATGAAGTATAATTCAAGGCCATATAATGAAATATAAATGACTAGAAATAGCATAAAAATGCAAAACAAACTCAAGAGTTTCCCGCTTGTACAGTGAATAGAATTTGCTTGGTCATTCATGTGCTCAGAACTCATAAAGACGATATTTCAGCCTCAGTTGAAATCAGAAGCTCCTTCCAGGCGCTGTCGGCGCAGCATCACGACGCCCGCGGTGTAAACGACTCCTTCACAGTCAGTCAGGAACACGTCGAGTAATTTCGCTTGACTTATTCCAGCTTACAAGACTTCCATCTATTCCCTTTTAATTGAAGGCTCCCAAATATTATTGCCTCTGTGTCCATGATTATCCTTGTCAAGCTCAGATATCTAATGATCAGCGAGTGTCTCTGGAACAGTTCACTTCACGTCACTGCCAGTTTCCGACACAAATCCTTCAGGATTCTTGGCTAATGAGGCATCTGGTGTATTAAAAACCACAAGACATATAGTCGAGATCTTCGTCAGTCCAAAAAAAAAAAAAAAAAGAGCATGCAAAGCTCCACAGGTGATGAAAAATCCCAATCAGCCTCTCGACGGCGATAAGGAGCCGTCGGTGAAATGAACAAGGTCAAAATGCAGTTCCTGTGGGGGATCTCTTATTAATCGTAATGAAAGCACAAGCCCTTCGTCTAATATGGTTAAGCGCCATCTCTCTACACGTAGGCTTAAACATTCATCATGCATTTAAGGGCCAGTAACCTTTTATTAATAATCGTTAACAGGAGTTTAAAATGATTTCAGGGTAATACGTTTAGAATTTTTTTGATCTCGAGTTTAAAACCCCAGCTAAGTTTTTTTTGGGTTCTCCGCGTGAGCAGCGATGTACTGAACATCCACAGCTGAAAGTGACGCTGAGATGAATATGTAAATATGAGCTGCGCTTTCCTTTCAACAACAAAAACTAGTAAAATGACAGCGGTGAAAACAGAGCATCTGATCATAAAGATGTGAATTTATTAGCACAAATCATGTCAAGTTTATTCATATAGCACGTTATGCAATAGATCGCTTTAAATCAGCAGCGAAAAAACGGTGTCGGTGTTTCAATTAGACTCAGTCTGACCGTAGATGGACTGAACAGAAGAAGATTTCCACCTCAAAGAAGGCGGAGTCTCAAAGCCACGCCTCCCAATGACATCATCGCCACGGACCAATGGTAGTTCGATGGCGTTTACCAGCCAGAGTGAACTTTTCCAAGCTGTTTTGAACTCCCGAAACGACACATCCCACCTTAAAGTTCTTCAATTTCGCTTGACGCATATCGAGGCCTTTAGGTTTGCGTTAGTTTAATCCAGTCTCTGGTCCTCTAAAACTAGCCACTAATCAGACTCTGAAAGATAAAGTTTTGCATGAAAAAACTTTAACATCCAAACTTTGAAAAATGGTACTCTTAAAAATACATTTTTTGCAGTGATGTTGGAGAACAGTTCTTAAAAGAACTATTTTTTATTGGTGTTAAGAACATTCTAAAGTTGCGTTCGCACTTGTAGTTCGTTCGGTCCGGAACAAAAAACAACAAAAACAAAACACATAGTCCTGGTCCTCTTAGCGTTTTTAACAGCGAACCTGAAGTGACCGAACCAAAGGCGTAGGGATACGGTCACGACCTGATTGGTCGACTTTTACGACGTATATTTGGCGACGGACTCGCTTACCGAACGTTCAAAACAACGCTGTGTTCTGGATTAAACGCTTTATTTTGACCAGCTGAGAATCACGAAGAGCTCATCAAATGTTCAAAACATTCAGAACAGCAGCAGGATTTCCAGAAACTTCACCTCCTCGTCGCTCCACGTTTGCCCTCGACTCATTTTGGATACTCCGATCTTCCCGCGTCGTCCAATCAGCTGACTCTTGTGACATCACGTCCTGTTTTTGGTTCATTTACGTGTCTTTGGTCCGTGTCGCGTTCATATATCAACCGAACCGCACCAGAGTTCGTTTGGAAGCGGACCGAGACCCGTCTTTTTAGCGCTTGTTTGGTCCGCATCAGGGTTCTGATGGCAGCGTTCACACATGAACCGCACTAACTGAGCGATCGCACCAGGGTTCGTTTTAATCCAACCAAACATTTAGTTTCCATGGATGTTAAAGATTCTTAAATGGGACCTTTATTTTGAAGCGTGCATATAGTGAAACGTCCCTCACACTAAGAAATAATCTCTTCATTGGGATGCATTTCCCAAATTCCGTCGTTACCAACAGTTGAATGATTTTGCATTTCCCACAAACGGAGTTTAAACAAACATTCGTAAACTTACGCGGTTGAAATCACAGCTCTCCATTGGTGGTTAGAAGCATCACTTCTGGTTATAACGATGTAGACTTAACTAGATCAAGCTGTTGGGGAAAAAAAACAAGCATGTTAACATTCAGTACATCCTATCGCCCCATTTAAATATATATCGATTTTAATCCATCTTTGGCGTGTCAACAATCAGTGAAGCCGTCCTGTTGTTTCGGGCAGAACTCTTCAAAACACATTGGGGTTTTGAGATTGCCACTCTTTATTGTTTTCCTTCACCATGAGATTATGCAGGAAATTAGCCCGGTGCCTGGAAGCGTGCTGATCATCCCAAACCTCATTTAAAAGAAAAAAAACAACTTTTTTTTTTTTTTTTTACCACCATTTCCAATGCATTTCAAGTGTTCAGTCCTGATGTTGATAGTTTCCTTCAAACATCTGTATAATGTTACACCAGGTGTGTTATAAATCAAGCAGCTGATATAAAGACTTGCTCACCGGGATTCTTTTAAACTGTTGCTCCAACATGAGTCATGACTATTCGTAGTTTTCGGTCATGTGACTAACATCCTTTGGTTTTGTTATTTTTGTGCTGGTTAAACAATTTTTTTAAACATGGACTATTATTCATTGAGTTACACATTACACCACGCCATCAGACTATTAGTGTATGTGCATGGTTGACTTTCTGTGAACTTGTTCCCCGTTTTTGATACTGCACATTACAATTTTCGTTCATTACAACTTTTTGTGTGGATATTGACTTCATTGCACTATAGTGCATTTATGTTTGTTTGTGTGCAATTGTTGGTTTGCGCTATCCTAGGTCAAAAGAAGTTTGTTTGTTTGTTTTGTGGTGGATTTAAGTCTGCCTGGCGCTTGAATTAGTGGATATTTATTTCAATGGATTAATTAATTTAATTTTTTGGAGTTAGGGGCACCAACGTTACAAACTTTTCCATCTCTAAAAGAAGACGAGCAAAAATATGTGCACGTTTTGTGACAGTATACACCTTATTGTTGACACTTATTATATACAGACAAGCGGATTAGCTCAGAATATGAATCCAATAGGGGAGGCACGGTTTCAAGGTTTTCGGTTCTGTACGGTGCTTGTTGTTATTTTTTCTTTTAATCTTTAACTCTCCAGAAATGTCCTTCAGCAGATGATATATAGCTTATTAGCTTAATAATCCACAGTTTAGGATCCAGTATGAACATGTTTGTGATGTAATCGTGCACTGACTGAATTTGACTGACTTTCAGCACATTATTGGGAGCGTCTCTGAGTAAAAGCTGGTGAGATTTTGATCCAGCGAGAGAGAAGACATTGATGACGACATGCTTTTCGTTTGTTTGGCATAAAAAAAAGAGAATGTGTGTTGGAATCTCTACAGGAATCTACTTAGGAAATTAACTTGCATTTATCAAACTGCCAACTATGGAAAAACACTTAACCAGAAACTGTGTCGCGTTCATATTCAGGGTTCATCTTCTCTATAGTGTGCATTATCCAAACTGAATTTGGTCTTTTAATATCACTCTGAACTACAGGGAGTGCAGAATTATTAGGCAAGTTGTATTTTTGAGGATTAATTTTATTATTGAACAACAACCATGTTCTCAATGAACACAAAAAACTCATTAATATCAAAGCTGAATATTTTTGGAAGTTTTAGTTTTAGCTATTTTAGGGGGATATCTGTGTGTGCAGGTGACTATTACTGTGCATAATTATTAGGCACCTTAACAAAAAACAAATTTATACCCATTTCAATTATTTATTTTTACCAGTGAAACCAATATAACATCTCAACATTCACAAATATACATTTCTGACATTCAAAAACCAAACAAAAACAAATCAGTGACCAATATAGCCACCTTTCTTTGCAAGGACACTCAAAATCCTGCCATCCATGGATTCTGTCAGTGTTTTGATCTGTTCACCATCAACCACAGCCTCCCAGACACTGCTCAGAGAGGTGTACTGTTTTCCCGCACATTTGATGATGGACCACAGGTTCTCAATGGGGTTCAGATCAGGTGAACAAGGAGGCCATATCATTAGATTTTCTTCTTTTATACCCTTTCTTGCCAGCCACGCTGTGGAGTACTTGGACGCGTGTGATGGAGCATTGTCCTGCATGAAAATCATGTTTTTCTTGAAGGATGTAGACTTCTTCCTGTACCACTGCTTGAAGAAGGTGTCTTCCAGAAACTGGCAGTAGGACTGGGAGTTGAGCTTGACTCCATCCTCAACCCGAAAAGGCCCCACAAGCTCATCTTTGATGATACCAGCCCAAACCTCCACCTTGCTGGCGTCTGAGTCGGACTGGAGCTCTCTGCCCTTTACCAATCCAGCCACGGGCCCATCCATCTGGCCCATCAAGACTCACTCTCGTTTCATCAGTCCATAAAACCTTAGAAAAATCAGTCTTGAGATATTTCTTGGCCCAGTCTTGACGTTTCAGCTTGTGTGTCTTGGTCAGTGGTGGTGGACTTTCTGCCTTTCTTACCTTGGCCATGTCTCTGAGTATTGCACACCTTGTGCTTTTGGGCACTCCAGTGATGTTGCAGCTCTGAAATATGGCCAAACTGGTGGCAAGTGGCATCTTGGCAGCTGCACGCTTGATTTTTCTCAGTTCACGGGCAGTTATTTTGCACCTTGGTTTTTCCACACGCTTCTTGCGACCCTGTTGACTATTTTGAATGAAACGCTTGATTGTTCGATGATCACGCTTCAGAAGCTTGGCTATTTCAAGACTTCTGCATCCCTCTGCAATATATCTCACTATTTTTGACTTTTCTGAGCCTGTCAAGTCCTTCTTTTGACCCATTTTGCCAAAGGAAAGGAAGTTGCCTAATAATTATGCACACCTGATATAGGGTGTTGATGTCATTAGACCACACCCCTTCTCATTACAGAGATGCACATCACCTAATATGCTTAATTGGTAGTAGGCTTTCCAGCCTATACAGCTTGGAGTAAGACAACATGCATAACGAGGATGATGTGGTCAAAATACTCATTTGCCTAATAATTCTGCACTCCCTGTAGAGAAGTACAAACCTGTGAAAAAGACGAAAGTCTCGTTTTGCTCTCCGGGGTTTGACCTCACATGAACAATAGGAAAAGTTGATCTGAGAGGGAATGGTGGATTACTTACGAATTGTAATTACTGATTCCAAGCTACATCCGAAATCCATTGCATTAAATATTTAACCCTTGTGCATTGTTCAAATTCACGACCAGCCACGAAAACAGCCACGATTTTAACTGCTTTAAAAATGTATCAGATAAATATTTTTTTGCTTAAATCTATTAATCAACCTCAGTCCTGATCAAAACTACTACATTTAAAAAAAAAAAAAAATCAGGATTTTAACTCTTTAAAACGTTAAAATCTGATGCTGCACAAAAACTAACAATGTTGTTTCTAATCTTTGACACGTTTTTTCCCAAATCAGTGACATCGTTTATGAATTTGGCAATTAAAGAGTTAAAATCCTGATTTTTTTAATTTTTTTTTAAATTTAGTAGTTTTGATCAGGACTGAAGTTGATTAATAGATTTAAGCAAAAAAATGTGAAAAAAATATTTATCTGATACATTTTTAAAGCAGTTAAAATCATAACGAAAGCGTCGTGAATTGAATTGTTGAGTTTTGGAACATTTTCAAAGCATTTTCCCAAAATATGTGTCAAAATAAGATTTGTCACCAAAAATCATTCCATTTGCTGAAACACGGAGAAAGTTACGGCCAAATTAAGACTCAAAAATTCCCCATAGTGGATGAAAACATCCCCAACAGCACAGAAGGGTTGAGGTACTTTTGACGTACTCGTTTATCACATTGATTTGAATCGGATAATCTTGTACCATTTTGATAAAAAAAAAAAAAAAAATAATTTTTTTGGGTGTATTTTGGATTTTTTGAAAAACGAAAACCCGTCCTAGGTTTTAGGCCCGGGCAGTGAGATTCTCATGAGTGTGATTGTCAATGATTATCCAAAAAAAAAAAGTTTCGTTTCATGGGCTCTAAGGGCTGCCAAAATGTGCAAAGTGGGCGGAGCCACTTTTTACTAAAATAACTATAACTCGTGAACGGAATGAGATATTTTCACCAAATTTGGCACGCCGATGTAAGAGCTCATTCTGTGGTCACATGAAAAAGGACGTGGCGACTGGCCACTTGGTGGCGCTATAAAATGGAAAAAAAATGGCTATAACTATGCAAACCAAACCCTGATTGACTCGAAAATTGGTATGCGGTGTCTTCGTCCAAGACTGCCTTTGAGGACATTCGTGCATCTCGAAAAAAATGAAGTTGGCTATCAGACAATGTTACGCTGAGCCAGTGTGAAGCCAGTAAGAAATTCAAGAGAAATCGGCCACTGGGGCTTTTTCAAGCACGTATCGCGTGATTTTTCTCACACACCTTCACATCACATGGCAGAACTCCTCATTCTGAGCAACTTTACCAATAATTGAATCATTCGTTAAATATCGGAGATTATTTCAACTTTGGCGAACCAGTCCTATGTTTTTGTCAGTTTAAACGACTTAAAAACATATACACTTTTGCTTGTATTGGCTGTAAATGGTCTTTTCCATCAATGATCGAGATGGTTACAAGCTTGCTAAATAAAGCATAATACCTTTTTATAGGCCTTAAAGCGCTTGAACTCTGAAAACGGCTAATAATTTATTATTATTGTAATAAATAATGTGTTGCATCATTGCAATGTTGAGAAAACACTTTGATTTCCGTAGATCCAGTGATCAAATGCTGTGGGTTTTTGGTGATGACTTCTGAACGAATATAAGCAGAAGTCTAATCATGAATATTTTAAAATGAAATATAATTTAATTACAAGAACTTGATTTTCGGACTCTGATTATTACCCAGCAAGAAGAGCATTAGTTTAATGCCTTTCATGGCGGCGCTGTTTAGATTGCATGTTGTAGTGGCAAGAAAGAAGCCAGTATGGCTCGGATAATGACAGAAGAGAAACAGTGTGTTCTCAACCAAAGAACAGAACATTCTAGAACTGCAAACCCACTGAATTAAATCATGAATTCCCTCTTTCTGCCTCCACACACTGCAAAACTTTGTGAGCTGCCTAACTAGGAAATGAATTAAAGTGGACTATTCTTTCAAATATTTGTGTGCCATGTAAGTTTTATGATTATTAGAGCAATGCATCATCAGCTAATGTTATAAAGATATTAATACTTTCATCAAGGATGCATTAAATTTGTCTAAGGTGGCAGTGAAGATATTTATAATGTCACAAAAGATTCAAGTAAACGCTGCTCTTCTGAACTTTATGCTCGTCAACGAATCCTGAAAAATGAAATGCGTCAGTTTCCACAAAAATATGAAGCTGTTTTCAACACTGGTAATAATCATAAATGTTTCCTGAGCAGCAAATCATCATATCAGAATGATCATAAATTCAGCTTTGATCACTGGATATAAATTACAGTGTACTCTATATTCACATAGAAAACACATGATTGAAATTGTAAAAATATTTCACAATTTTTAATAGTATATATATTTCATCCTATATGAAGGTCATGGTTAAGAACAAGAGATTTTCAATAAGGTTGGATGAGAGTCCCAAAGTTGTTGCAAAACTACTGTATTAAATACAGATCTATCCTCAACATTTTATTAATAACATTTTCGATCATTCAAAAGTCTGTAGATACTAAGATTATTTTTTATTATGTTTTTGAGTCTTTTCCTCTCACTGAGGCGGCATTTATTTGGTCAAAAACACAGTAAAAACAGTGAAATATTATTACAAATTCAAATAAGTGTTTTCTATTTGAATAACTTTTCAAATTAAATTTATTCCAGCGATACAAAGCTGAATTTTACGTAACCATTCAAGGTTTTTGCTAAGTTTACTAGTGAGCTGCATCACAGGTGCATCAGTCACTTATTTATTTATTTTTTTTTAAATAATAAATGTATTTTTTAAATTTTAATAATAATTTTTTTTTTTTAATAATTTTTTTTTTTTAAATTTTATTATTTTTTTTTTTTTTTTTAACAACAATTTATTTCTCAAAAATTGTCATGGGGTTAAACAACATTTAAACATTTTCATTATAACCTGATAAAGGAAAAAAACCCACAAATAAATAAAATAATATGAATAATAAATAAGTAAATAAAAATATAATAAATAAATAAAGATAACTATAACATATGTCTATATACTATATATATGTCTATCCAAATTTGCAAAAAAAAAAAAAAAAAATTATTGTTGAAAATTGTAAATAAATAAAAGATTATTGGGATGTGTTTAACAAGAAAATACTATTTTAGTCTTTAATTATTTGCCATTTCTTTTGAATTATGTGTGAAATTTACGAGCCATTTACTCATTTTTTAAAGCATTTTTGTAAATTGCACGTGACTTTCTCACCGCTTTATCGTGTTTTCTTTTTTTGTCCATACCGTAATTGCATCCCTTGCGTTTAAAGCTTTATCAATATCATCAAGACACACGCAGACGCCAGACCAAACAAAGAGAATAAATATATATATATCCATGCGCTTATTCAAAATTCAGCATTGTTATCGTCGCTCTCCAAAACATCTAGAAACAAAAGGTTTCAGATGATTAACCTTGTTGAATTGTTTTAAAGTGCTTTAATATTATTATCTTCCTCTGGACGTGCGCTATTGGAAATTCTCTTTGAAAGAAATGAAACGCAGAGAAGCTGTTTGGAATTAATGAAATGCTGCTAATGTTGATGTATATGGAACGTGGGATCTGACAGATGGCGGTGGGGTTTACGGATGCCAACAGAGGCCCTAAAACCCTTATCTGTCCTGTAAACAAGCATGAAATCAAGACAATTTGCTCTTTGTCTTACTCTATTTGCGCTTCAATTCAGGATTTTTCTCGTCAGGGTTCAAGTCCTTGAGAGACTGTGTGTTTTCTTGTTCGGCCAAGACTGTTCGTTCATCATGAACGGGCGGAAATTAAAAGTCCTGCCCGTTCCTTCCTGCCAGGAACACAAAAGGATACGGTTTGAATGTGCAGAATAGCATATGAAAAAGATCTGAGACATTCCTAGCAACACCGAGGTCATGGGTTCGATTCCCAGGGATTGCATGAACAGTCGTTTTCAATCTGACAAAACATTTAAACTCTGTTATCATTTAGTCACTTTCATGTTTTCATGAACTAATACGACGTTCTTGCGACCGTTCTTCAACAAAAATGAGATGTTTAGCGTAATAAGAGCAGCGGGAACATTCTGCTAAACATCTCCTTTTGTGTAAACAAAGAAAATCATTCGGTTCAGGTGAGCTAATTCATTTTTGAGAAATATACCTATAAGTCAGTAACGAAAAAGGCACTTGCCAAGCGGTCTCCACACACACACACACATACACACACGTTGTGTTTTCATGTTTTATGGGGACATTCCATAGGCGTAATGGTTTTTCTACTGTACAAACTGTACATTCTGTCCCCTACACTACCCCCACCCCTAAACCTACCCATCACACAACATGTTCTGCTATTTTACATGTAAAAAAAACATCATTCTGTATGATTTATAAGCTTGTTTCCTCATGGGGACCAACAAAATGTCCCCACAAGATCAAAATTGACTTGTATTACTGTACCTGTGGGGACATTTGGTCCCCATAACGTAGGGAAAACCCACACACACACACACACATATATATATATACACACACACACACACATATATATACACATATATATATATATATACACACACACACATACATATATATATACACACACACGCACACTCACACACATATATATACACACACACACACACATATATATATATACACACACATATATATATATACACACACACATATATATATATATACACACACACACACTCATGCTGTGTTTTCATGTTTTATGGGGACATTCCATAGGCGTAATGGTTTTTATACTGTACAAACTGTGCAAATGTAAAATGTTCTGCTATTTTACATGTTCAAAAAAGATCATTCTGTATGATTTATAAGCTTGTTTCCTCATGGGGACCAACAAAATGTCCCCACAAGATCAAAATTGACTTGTATTACTATACCTGTGGGGACATTTTGTCCCCATAATGTAGGGAAAACCCACACACACACACTCACACTCACACACAGTAAACAGCTGTAGAGTCTCACAGATGCTCGACTCGTCTGGCCAGAATTCTACACACTCTGCTGCCGTCAGGTTAGAGTTTGATCAATAGTGACAGGAGTCCCACGCCTCCCGCTCGCTCACGTTGCGCGTGCCCGTGCGCGCACACCGTGTTTTTTTTTTGAGAGCGGTCGGCATGACGCCAGAAACAGGCCGCGTTCCAAAAAACAGCTTCCTTGCTATCCATTAAGTGTCATCCTGACTGAAATGCGTCCTCATAAGTGACGGAGACCCTTTTAGCAGCGAAATTGAGTTTGTTGGCCGTGTCATGTTTAAAAGAAACCGTGGAATGATTTCCCACCGCGAAAAGAAACATTAGGATGAGATCGTAAAGGCGTCACTTACCTGAGAAGACGCTTCTAATTCCCACTGTTCTCTTTTATCACTCGCATGTCTTTAAATAACGCAAAAAAACATAAAGAAGACAACATGAAGAAAAGCTGGATTTGAGGCGATTCGACCGTTTGTACAGAGTCACGTGATCAGCGACGCTCATTTAAGTACTTACATTTGATACGACACAAAGAAATAGTAAAGAATATTAAATACTGATATGTGACATAATTAAAAGCTCAATAGAAATATTTAAATTTAAAAATGATATTTATATAATATTTAATGTATTTGTAAGTTGCGCGTCTTTTCCTCCCATTGGACACTTTTCACAGACTGATGACGCGTTTTAACGGTCATCAGCCTCGCAAATCCTGCAACGTTTTTTTATGTTTTCATTTTATATATATTTTTTTTTAAATGTATGTATATTTATAACATTATACTTTGTATTATATTACTTTTGCATGAAATTAAAAAAAAAAAAAAAAAAACTAGCCAACTCTGCTGTAAGGGTGTTTCTTTACACATATATTTTCCCCTCCTTTTGAAAGTTGTGAAAACACTATTGGAGTTTTTCTTTTGCTCTTTGAGCAAATGGGAACTCAAAAATATATGGCTAGTCTCATTCGCTGCTGTAAGACTTCCACTTCTGAGAAACCCTGATGTGAAAAGGGTCAGTTGTGTCGTATATCCGAGTGAAACGCTTCTCAAACAAGAACAAATGTGGGGCGGGGCTTGATTGTGTCTGTGGCGAATCGATTGGATGGTGGTGGTTTGCTATTGGTGGATCTCAGGTGAGTGACAGGTTGCCCCGCCCTCGTCATCAGAGAAGAGGAAGATATTCTGATTCAAGATTACGAGGAACATGAATTTGAAACTATAATAATGTGCACAAACAAAAATCGTTTAGAACATTCCATCAAAAAAATAGGAAGAAAATGTCAACAATGAATTATTTGCCTAATAAAAACTCTAAAGTTAAACAGTTTAAGGTGGTTATAGAAGGCGGTTTATTCTTCGAGGCTCTTTTCGTCACGTCATGCACGTCATCTTCATCCAGCGTCTGCTTATCTTCATGCTCAATTGATGGTTCTGGAGCGACGCGAGGATGAGTAAATGATGACGGCATCTTCACATCTGAGGGAACTATTCCTGTGAAGGACAACCCGGGAGGAAAAGAAATCATGTGGACTAAAGAAGGACTTCTACTGCCTATATCATGAATCAATAAACCCGTCTGCGAGGACTGATTAGTGATGGTCAGACGGAACGGTACAGCATTACTGGGTTGAGTGAAAAGTCTTGTCATATTGATGTTTAGATTCCTTCACGCTGTAATTGGTCCCAACTGGAATTCTGTGACGCTCATGATGTCCACTCGGCGTTTGATTCCGATGGTAAAAGCAGGAAAGATCTTACAGACGAACTTCAGACTCTCAGGACACTCGAACCAGAAACTCTCCAGAACCTGCGTCATCCTTCAACGCCGTCTCAGATGGAGTCACTAGTCGTCATCCAGCAAGAGTCTGGAGAAATGAAACGAATGAGATCTCAGACTTCTGGTGATAGAGGTGATGCTTCCAAACGTTTCAAATGTCTGACTTGCCTCTTTGTTTGGGCATCGAGACGACACAGAGTCAAAAGGTGGAGGTTTGTTGTCATTGAATCAACATTAAAACGAAGTTTCATCGACCGGCACCTTGAAGATAAAGGTCAAATTAAAGCGGCAATGTGGGAGACAACAGTAAGGCACAGAGGAAAAGGTCGCAAAATAAAAATCATTTGATATTCTGGAGTCTACAGAAGCTGACAGAGAGAGCAGAAGGTGCGTTTTTGGACTTCAGCAATATTTATGAGTAACTTTATAATCAAATCCATGAATTGATTGATTTTGATTTAAAATGAACCCAAAAATACGTTGAAAAGTAAAAATCAGACACATAATTACACACCTTTATTTGACCAAAGACATGCACCAATTTGACAGAGCGGCAGTGCTGTTCCCGAAAGAGCGCGCAAAAAGCCTGCAATAAATAACTCAACCCCTGGGTTATGTCATCATGTCTGACCCAGGATCTGAGTAACACAAAAACCACCCAAACGCTGGGTTGTTACGTCTGACCCAGGATCTGAGTGACACAAAAACTACCCAAACACTGGGTTGTTACGTCTGACCCAGGATCTGAGTAACACAAAAACTACCCAAACGCTGGGTTGTTACATCTGACCCAGGATCTGAGTAACACAAAAACTACCCAAACGCTGGGTTGTTACATCTGACCCAGGATCTGAGTGACACAAAAACCACCCAAACACTGGGTTGTTACGTCTGACCCAGGATCTGAGTAACACAAAAACCACCCAAACACTGGGTTGTTACGTCTGACCCAGGATCTGAGTAACACAAAAACTACCCAAACGCTGGGTTGTTACATCTGACCCAGGATCTGAGTGACACAAAAACTACCCAAACACTGGGTTGTTACGTCTGACCCAGGATCTGAGTAACACAAAAACCACCCAAACACTGGGTTGTTACATCTGACCCAGGATCTGAGTAACACAAAAACCACCCAAACACTGGGTTGTTACGTCTGACCCAGGATCTGAGTAACACAAAAACTACCCAAACGCTGGGTTGTTACATCTGACCCAGGATCTGAGTGACACAAAAACTACCCAAACGCTGGGTTGTTACGTCTGACCCAGGATCTGAGTAACACAAAAACTACCCAAACGCTGGGTTGTTACATCTGACCCAGGATCTGAGTGACACAAAAACTACCCAAACACTGGGTTGTTACGTCTGACCCAGGATCTGAGTGACACAAAAACTACCCAAACACTGGGTTGTTACGTCTGACCCAGGATCTGAGTAACACAAAAACCACCCAAACACTGGGTTGTTACATCTGACCCAGGATCTGAGTAACACAAAAACCACCCAAACACTGGGTTGTTACGTCTGACCCAGGATCTGAGTAACACAAAAACTACCCAAACGCTGGGTTGTTACATCTGACCCAGGATCTGAGTAACACAAAAACTACCCAAACGCTGGGTTGTTACGTCTGACCCAGGATCTGAGTAACACAAAAACTACCCAAACACTGGGTTGTTACGTCTGACCCAGGATCTGAGTAACACAAAAACCACCCAAACACTGGGTTGTTACGTCTGACCCAGGATCTGAGTAACTCAAAAACTACCCAAACGCTGGGTTGTTACGTCTGACCCAGGATCTGAGTAACACAAAAACTACCCAAACGCTGGGTTGTTACGTCTGACCCAGGATCTGAGTAACTCAAAAACTACCCAAACGCTGGGTTGTAACATCTGACCCAGGATCTGAGTAACTCAAAAACTACCCAAACACTGGGTTGTTACGTCTGACCCAGGATCTGAGTAACACAAAAACCACCCAAACACTGGGTTGTTACGTCTGACCCAGGATCTGAGTAACACAAAAACTACCCAAACGCTGGGTTGTTACGTCTGACCCAGGATCTGAGTAACACAAAAACCACGCAAACACTGGGTTGTTACGTCTGACCCAGGATCTGAGTAACACAAAAACCACCCAAACACTGGGTTGTTACGTCTGACCCAGGATCTGAGTAACTCAAAAACTACCCAAACGCTGGGTTGTTACGTCTGACCCAGGATCTGAGTAACACAAAAACTACCCAAACGCTGGGTTGTAACATCTGACCCAGGATCTGAGTAATTCAAAAACTACCCAAACGCTGGGTTGTAACATCTGACCCAGGATCTGAGTAACTCAAAAACTACCCAAACGCTGGGTTGTTACGCCTGACCCAGGATCTGAGTAACACAAAAACTACCCAAACGCTGGGTTGTAACATCTGACCCAGGATTTGAGTAATTCAAAAACTACCCAAACGCTGGGTTGTAACATCTGACCCAGGATCTGAGTAACTCAAAAACTACCCAAACGCTGGGTTGTTACGTCTGACCCAGGATCTGAGTAACACAAAAACTACCCAAACACTGGGTTGTTACATCTGACCCAGGATCTGAGTAACTCAAAAACTACCCAAACGCTGGGTTTGTTACGTCTGACCCAGGATCTGAGTAACTCAAAAACTACCCAAACGCTGGGTTGTAACATCTGACCCAGGATCTGAGTAATTCAAAAACTACCCAAACGCTGGGTTGTAACATCTGACCCAGGATCTGAGTAATTCAAAAACTACCCAAACGCTGGGTTGTTACGTCTGACCCAGGATCTGAGTAACACAAAAACTACCCAAACACTGGGTTGTTACATCTGACCCAGGATCTGAGTAACTCAAAAACTACCCAAACGCTGGGTTGTTACGTCTGACCCAGGATCTGAGTAACTCAAAAACTACCCAAACGCTGGGTTGTAACATCTGACCCAGGATCTGAGTAACAAAAACTACCCAAACACTGGAAAAATAACCCAAAAATGACCCAAAAGGCTCAACTCAGGACTTGGGTAAGCAAAATAAGCCAAGGATTTTTTGTGTAGAGGCAACAGCAATACTCAAAAAGTGAATTATTGTAATTATGTATTAAAGGTTTTAATGAATATTTATTTCAACACATTCTTGGTTCATTTTAAGCGAACAATATCGTCATTTTTAAACAATAGTTGAGTTAATAAAACTACCCAGCAGGTTGGGCCAAACATTTAATTTAAACAACCCAATTGCTGGCTTTGTCCATTTTCAACCCAACTTGGGTAATTTTTAACCCAGCATTTTTTTAGAGTGTGTGCAGTTACATTTTTTCTCACAAAACTCTCCCGTGATCATCATGTTGTGCGGTCAGTCGTTGATAATAAACACTTTATTTCATTCTAGGTCATATAGGTCTGATATACATCCCCCAAAAATGGCCAGTTACGTCATTTTCTTTAACACGCTTTCATAACAAGCGCTGTTGTTATGAATGATAAGGTGTTTTAATGTCTATTATGCTTGTTAAATCAATTTGTGACAAGAGTTTGATTGAGTCTGGGCGCTCGTGTCCGTAATGGGTCAATGATGGGGGCCGCGCAGACGGAGGCGTCACGAGGACCATCGCTCACATCACACGGCCGCGTCTTATCCGTCATGCCGGGGACCTCCCGCTTGCGCCTGAATGGAGAAACATCCATTTCGGCTCAAAGGTTAATAGTCTTTTGTCACGTCCTGACAGCCTGTTGCGCTTTAGTAATTTCCCACGCGTCCTCTCTTTTGGAAAATGGCAGGTCAAGGACAAAGTGGATGGTGACAAAGAGTCAGTGAGCGAACGGGTCATTTTTCACCGCAGGTGCTGTTAGATGCACAAAGGTTGAAATTGGCCTGCCACTTATCCACAGGGACCGATGGGAGGAGACGAAGCGGCTGGAGACGAGGAAACGAGGTGAACGCCCTCCTCCAAACCCGGCGAGTACCTCCTCAAAGTGAAGCACCTCACAAAATATGCTCTAAGAACAGTTTGCATATGCTCTCATTCAGTTATGATATAACAGCCAGTTATTTATGAGAGTTCAAAACGTCAAAAAAAAAAATGCTTTAAAACTTTTTTTTTCTTGTTATGTGAACATTATGGGAACGTTACTTTTGAATGTTCTGAAAGTTCCGAAACAAGTAACATTTAAAAAAAGTTACGGCACTCCGATGAATCGCACTCAAATGTTGGGTAAAATAGTTTTGAACTATTTTAGATCTCGTTTTCGGTATTGAAATATAATTATAACCATATATATATATATATATAATTTTGCAATGAGCTTGTTGCATTGCATTCTGGATAGTCAAAAGCTTAAAAAGCAGTAGAAACAGAAACATGTCACTTGCTACACTCTAAAAAAAAAAAATGCTGGGTTAAAAACAACCCAAGTTGGGTTGAAAATAGACAAACCCAGCGGTTGGGTTAAATGTTTGACAAACGCGTTGGGTAGTTTTTATTTAACTCAATTATTGTCTAAAAATGAGTGTATTGCTCTCTTAAAATGAACCCAAAATATGTTGGAAATGAACATTTATTATTAAGTTTAATGAATAATAATTAAACAATAAACATTAATTAAGTTGCTTATTAATAAATGTTCATCTTTTGATTATTATTATTGTTGTCTCTAGTAATTGTGTGTCTGATTTTTAATTTCCAACATATTTCGGGTTCATTTTAAGTCAGACATATAGTCATTTTTAAACAATAGTTGTGTTAAATGAAACTACCCAGCAGGTTGAGTTAATCATTTAACTAAAGCATTGGGTTAAAACATCCCAATTGCTGGGTTTGTCCATTTTCAACCCAACTTGGGTTGTTTTTAACCCAGAATATTTCATTTCGGCAACATGTCAAGGTACAATTTCCTCAAAATGAAGAACATTTCAAGCACACATGCAGTTCCTCTCAATGTTGATACTGTTTGCAAAACATAAAGCCAAATATAACTTTTCATATAGTAAGATTAAGACGTTTGATTTATGTTTAATGTCATTACATTTATTGCATTTCAAAGATAATTAAAGTGCCATGGAAAAAGTAAACTTACTTTTCAGAACTTTCTGGCAAGGTTCTCCTTCGTTCTTCCAGTAACATTAATGGAACGCTTGTTCAAAGTTATCTGGTCATTAGTTGCAATCAGGGCTGGGTGGGTGACTTTTAAAATGTATTTCACTACAGATTACAAAATACATGCTTTAAAAAGTCATTTGTAACGTATTTCGTTACATTACTCAAGTTTAGTCACTTCATCTAAATACTTTAGAATACTTTGGAATACTAATAAGTGTGAAACAAACACAAAAAAGATCATTGAGAGTTTTTATCTCACAATTCTGACTTTTTCCCTCAGAATTGCGTGATATAAAGTTGCAATTGTGAGTTATAAAGTCAGAATTATGAGATATAAACTCACATACTAAATTCACAATTGCAAGAAAAAGTCAGTATTGCAAGTTTAAATCTCCCAATTCTGACTTTATAACGTGCAATTTTGAGTTAAAATCTCAATGCAAACTCACAATTATGAGAGGAAAAAAAAAAACAAATAGTGAGAAAAAGTCACAGTGACGAGTGAATTATAAAATGACTCACAAAACATGAAAACAGTCGTGGATCATCAGGTCATGACAGTTCAGTTGTTTTTATAAATTCAGTCATTTTGTCTTGTTCAGGACAGAACTAAATAAAAATAACAACATTTTTATGATCCTCTAAAAAGTATTAAAATTTTGATGAAACTGAACTCGTCTTTTTCAGACGGTCAGAGTCAGAGAATCACCAATCGCTGTTATAAAATCACTGTAAACCACGGCTGCGCAGGGTTTAATGCTTTTATTAAACGGTTACACCACAATACAAATATTACAGCCGATGTTTATGGCAGGAATGAAACAGCCACACAGGTTTGAATGTGTATATATTATATTATATTATTTTTTGACTTGATTTCGGTTGTTGATCAGCTCAGTGTTGGCGGTCAGTCACTTTCATGCCACAATCTTCCCAGCTGGACACATTTTTATACCAAGAAATGTCAAAAGTTGAAACCCATTTTCCTCTCGCTGCATCCCTGAGCGCTCACAGTCGGAAATAAACGGCAGGCTTGGAAATGCACACTGCAAAAATTGCAAAAATCCAGGCACGGAAAGGATGAAAGCCAGCGTTCTCCTGCCCTGGATTGTGGCGACCACTCGCCGTTTCCCAGCGGAGCCGCGCTCACCCAACAACATCAAAGAGCAGATGTTCAGCCCGGAAAAACTCTTCGGAGAAATCAGCCGTCTTCCAGCGTGCCAAGCCGGGCGAAAATGGAAATAAATAAAGGCAGAGATGTAAACATAACGTAATCCTTAATATCCAGCCAACGGCTCCATGAAGAATCTCAAAGCAAATCTCTTTTACACGAGCAAAACTAGACTTTTGCATATGCATTTGGACGGGAATGCGAGTTTCGTCTACTTAACGAGCACACTTCTCCACGAGGATTCGTTCACAATCGCCTCATGCATGCAACTTTAAAGAATAAAAGCATCAGCATCAACATTCCAAGCATGCTCTGGTTACAAGGTAACCAAATTAGTTTCCATGGCGATGACTCAGCAAGTGGATGAGATTTTGCTGAGGATAGTTTAACCTTGACTATCAGCGGCAGGAACACTTGATTTATTTCTCACCCGACTGGAGTTTTATTTAGCGGCGCAAACTTGAAGGATTTAAACTCAGAAAGTCAATCAGTGGATCGTTCTGATCTGAAATTGCATCTCTGAAAGTGGTGCCGACCAACACTTAATTGGCAGCGATAAGGCAAAACACGTCTGCGCCGGGTTATATCTTCATTCTTCTCAGAACGTCTTCATAGATCTGTGCTGAGAGATAAAACACATCACGTCGCACGTTATGTCAATTAAAATTAATTTAGAATACGTTTCAGAAATGTTATAAAACATAAACGGAATTTTGATTCTTTAGACTAGTTCATAGAACGCTGTAAAAAGAAGCTCATTGTTAGATCTCTGTCGCCCCCTGGTGCCATAAACCCAGCCCTCAAATTAAACGATTACACCACTTCAAATATTTCTTTTCCAAAAATGTAAGTGTTCGTTTTACTACATAATTTTGGTTTTAGTTTATTTGATGCTCTAAAAATGTCATTGTAACGCAGTTCTTAAGTACGGGAAGAAGGAGGCGGGAAGCGGCGAACGTTTAACCAAAACTTTAATAAACTCAAAAACAAACAATAAAACGAAAGTAAAAGGGCGGCAGTCGCCGTGAGACACAAACAAACAGAATATAACAACATAAATTCCAGGCCTGGTCCTCTCTCGTCCTTCACTGTCGTCGCTCCTCTTTTATTCTTCCGGAGCTCCTCCGTGAGAGACACGAGACCGGTGTAGCGCGCAGGTGGCGCTCATTATCTCTCGCGCCGTTCCCTCACGGCTCTCGCCCGCCCTGCTCGTCACAGTCATGATTGACAGCTTCCCTGAGGATCCAACAGACTTTTTTGGGGGGAAATTTTCAGGAGGAGATGGGAGCTTTAACTTTAAATTCTACATTTCCATGACTGGTTATTATTCTGTGGTAGTGTGGGCGGGGCCTTGATAGTGCGCGGCTCCGCTTCATGTTCACTACTTCGCAGAATCGGATCACATTTGCCTTGTCGTGATGTTTATTACATTAAGTGGACAAAGAACATGCTTGAAATATAAAATGACTGCCCATGACATTGCATAATAAAACAAACATATATTGGAAACAAAAACGTACCTAATACAGCTAAGCTAGCAGGCTAATCGGGTAGATGTATGCTATGCTAGTACATAAGCTAACTAACAAAACGGTAAGAATGAGAAATGCTTGATTTCACAACCTATAGCTTCAGTTATATGAACCATGTAATCTATAACACATTTTAAACGATATAAATCATAACGTGATTTTGCAGGAATTGTAATCGGGTGCTAGAAATACTACCACAAAACCAGTCATTAGATTTATACATCATCGTATGACTTATGACTGATTTTGTGGGTCACATACATGTGTATATATATAATCAGAGCTGGGTGGGTTACTTTTAAAATGTATTTTACTACAGATTACAAAATACATGCTTTAAAAAGTCCTTTGTTACATGAAAAACCGTTCGGTTCGCTTGTCTCGGTTCGGTTGGTATGTGCGTCGCACGGTTCGACAGTTTGACGCATGCGCAACGTATCCCCGTATTCAGACAGTTTCGCGCGAACACACATATAGACAGTAAAAGTCAAGTAAGGGTTCGTTCACATATCATGTGTTTTGCGCGTGCATATTCATTATTTCCTATGTAGGCGTTGCTCAAAATGGAATCATTTCCACGCTTTTTTAGCCGCGATTTGTGAACGGCCCCTGATGAAGGCGGATGCGCCCGTGTCGTTCAAATCCGGTGTGTGGGAACATTTTGGATTTCATGTTCCTTACGATGACAACGGAAATAAAACAGTCGATAGAACTGTGCGAGCATTGTGCAAAATGCATTCAATATGCTAAAGACACCCTGCTAATATGACAGTTCGTTTGAGAAGAAGCACAAACAGGAGAGAGCCGGTTAGGAAACAACATTGAAGAACCCTCTCAGTGACAACTAAAGCATTGGGGATGTTTATGTTATTACATTATATTATATATTTATCTTTAAAGTATATTGACTCGTTTAAAGAGTTCCTCTCTGTGTCTTTTACAGTATTTGTTTTTTGTAAGTTTGATAAATGCAAGTTAATTTCCTAAGTAGATTCCTGTAGAGATTCCAACACACATTCTCTTTTTTTTATGCCAAACAAACGAAAAGCATGTCGTCATCAATGTCTTCTCTCTCGCTGGATCAAAAAGAGACGCTCCCAATAATGTGCTGAAAGTCAGTCAAATTCAGTTCGTGCACGATTACGTCACAAACATGTTCATACTGGATCCTAAACTGTGGATTAAGCTAATAAGCTATATATCATCTGCTGAAGGACATTTCTGGAGAGTTAAAGATTAAAAGAAAAAATAACAACAAGCACCGTACAGAACCGAAAAGCGTGCCACCCCTAATATATATATATATATGCACAAGAGAAGACAGACAGATATGTGAATATAGACACGTTCCTCACCAAAGCACCGTTTTTAACCTCTATGTATAATGAGTTTGTGCTGGTATTTGCACAATTTGTGAAGAGCCTCATATTCGTATGCGTCCCGTTATCAGCGTCGCCACATGAATCGAGGTGCACACGTCACGTGATCTGTTTCACAGCGAACGGTGGTCCGCTGGCGGCTTCTGCAAACCTTTATTAAGCCCTTCAGTGACCCGGCTAATAGCACGCGGCTCCGGTAAACACACGCCGGCGATCACGACACGACACGGGGACATGTCCGTCAAAGTCACGGAATTCTGATGGAATTCTGATGGAATTCTCGCCGCGTGCCTCTCGAAAGTTTAATCGTTCGAATGTCAACATGTCGCTGCAGAAAATGAGATCAGACGGGTGAGATCTTGCACTGGGAACGTGCCGCTCTGACTGAAGTTTCGTTTCAAGGGATTCATTTCAATTATGCAGGCCGAGTTCTGACGGCGACAGAACGTTCCCAGCGACGGTGCGATGAAACTTCCTCGGGCCGTTTGTCGTGCTGGATCTGCGGTGTGAGTGGATTTGCTTCTGTATTGACACACAAAGACACCGAAGCATCTCGACAGCTTTGACGGAGAGACATAAATAGGACGGAGGGACATCACAGAGACATTGTGAAGGATTGATATAATAAGGTCAGTTGGAGAAGACACAGCTAGAGCTGGACACTTGAGAATGACCCGACACCGAAGATGAAGAGGAGGTTCACACATCGCTAAAGATTTCAAATGGGCTGGTCCAGCGTAAAGGTCTGCTAATGTTTTGGTCAGTGGCAACTGCATAGCAACACCCTGGCGACCAGCCAAAGCACCCTAGAGTCTCAAATCACTGTGAGTCTCAAAACACTACCGATGATTGCGCAGGATATTCTCAGCTCAGTTATGCGAGTATCAAAAGCGCGAATTCGCTAATTCTTTCGTGCTGTTGTTGGGAACATGAGGAACATTCCCATGGAGGTGCTGATGAAACTCTGGGAGCTCAGACACTTGTTCAGTTATTATTTGGTGTGATCACAGATTTCAGAGAACAATTGTTATACGGATTTATTGGATAAAAGGTTGAGATTTTTTTACAAAAGTTTCTTATGGAATATTGCATGATTTCACACACCGCACATCATGTTAACTGTCACTGTGTTGCTTGGCAGAATTGTTTTTTGTAATCATTATTGTTAATAAATGTAATTATATTAACACCCTAGCAACTGCCTACCAACACTCTAGCAACCACCCAGAACACCATAGTAACTGCCTAGCGACCACCCAGAACACCCTGATAACTGCATAGCAACGCCATAGCAACCATAAACACCCTAGTAACCCCTCAGAACACCATAGTAACAATCTAGCAACCAACCACTCCAGAATTCACACAGAATACTGTACCTTAGCAACACTCTAGTAACCACCTAGCAACACCCTTGTAATCACTCGGAACACCGTAGAAACTGCATGACATCTCCCTAGCAACCATCCAAAGCAACCCCGGTAACACCCTTGTAATTACCTATATCGCCTTAGCAACCACACACTCTAGCATTAACCAAGAATACTTACTATGCCTTAATAACACATTAGTAACCATCAGGCAACACCCTTGTAATCAGCCATAACACCCTAGCAACTGCATAACAACTCTCTAGCAAACATCCACGACACCAAAGCAACCCCCCAGTATCACCCTTGTAATTACTCAGAGCACCTTAGCAACCACCCACTCTAGCATTCACCCAGAATACTGTACCTTGGCAACACCCTAGTAACCACCTAGAAACACCCTTGTAATTAACCAGAATACCTTAGCAACAACCTAGCAACCACCCACTCTAGCATTCACCCAGAATATTATGCCTTAGCAAACCCTTGTAATCACCCAGAACACCTTAGCAACTGCGTAACAATGCCCTAGCAACCATCCACGACACCAAAGCAACCCCCAGTATCACCCTTGTAATTACCCAGAGCACCTTAGCAACTGCATGGCAACCATCCACATCACCAGAGCCACCCCCAGAAACACCCTTGTAATTACTCAGAACACCCTAGCAACTGCATAGCAACCACCCACTGTTGAGTTTGGTCACAGGAAGCACAGCTCATATTTTCTTCAGAAAATGTACATATCTAGTTATTGCTTCATTTGACGTAAACAGTGACAGATAACAGGAAGCCGTAAGTGTGGTCATGTGCGGCAGTACGTGGACGATCTGTTCTCTCTGACAGGATCCTACAGGCTGCTATTAGACTTAATTACAGTAAGCAGAGGAACACACACGGGTTAATTATTGAGGTGCTGATGTCAGAGGGGCATCGCTCAACTTAACGAGCCCACAGTAATCTTGTTTAAGCACGTGGCCGCAGCATGACGGACGGCTCAATAATGTGGTTAGTGAACCACGGCAAAATGACCAGCCGGTGGAGATCAAACCACTGCGAACCTCCCGCAGAGAGTCTGGACACTCACGACAAACTCAAACACGTCATTCGCTCTGTTGTCAGTTTATTCTGATCACTGACGGGCACCACAAAACACCCACAATTCCAGTTTTGGAGCCGGCATGACTCTTACGTGTGGAGTGCACCTCTGAACGTACATTCAGAGTAAAGCCACTGAATCGAATAAATCCATTTAATATTTAAAGGTGTCAACTGTAATCTCACACTGCAAAATTAAATTCATCACAGTCATTTAATGAAACAAGCTCACGAAAATGTAAGACAAAGCCCTAAAACAGATCATTAGTTGTCAAAAGCCCTAAAACGGGCAATTAATCAGCATAACTGCAATTATTTTCCAGATTTTTAATCGTCAAGCTAATTTCATAACGTGACAGCTCTATGAATCAAACTGAAAAAAATTATGGAAAGATATTTTTCAGTTAGTCAAGCAGAAATTCATCTACTGGTGAAAGTGATCATTTTTTACTTTAACAGATGGCAAAAATCTAACACTCGACCCTTCGCAAAGCCCCGCCCCCTTTAGTTACTGTTGCTATGCGCTCTCACGCCACACATCATGTTCTCACGCAGTGAAAAATACGTTGATGGGGCAAAGAGGACACTGACAACGCATGAAACAGTTTCATATAGTCATTTTTTTACAGAAGTTGAATCAATAAATAGCGTCTAGTGTGTGTTTAATGTGTGGTGACAGATCATGAAGCGATCATCTCTTCAGTTCATTTATAGCATCAAATAAACATGAATGAACATCAGAAGGAATGTTGTTTCAAGACGTTAATCTACTAACTCCCCTGACCGCTTTGACGGACAGAATAGCGGATTATGATTGGTCAGATCGCCTGTCAATCAAACTGTTTGCGAAGGGTCGATTGCTCATGTTATGTCCATGGATGAATTTTTTTTAAAGTGAATGTGAGCGGGCGAGAGCCGAGAGGAACTGCCGCCATTTTACTTTCGTTTTATCGTTTGTTTAATTATTTGATTAAAGTGCCGTTGAATGTTCGCCAGTTCCCGCCTCCTTCTTCCCGTACTCATTGAACCCCGTTACATTAGTACAACGCAAACATAATAAAACACAACATAAAGTCCAGGCCTGGTCCTCTCTCGTCCTTCACTGTCGTCGCTCCTCTTTTACGTTTCCGGAGCTCCTCCGTGAGAGACACGAGACCGGTGTAGCGCGCAGGTGACGCTCATCATCTCTCGCGCCCGTTCCCTCACGGCTCTCGCCCGCCCTGCTCGTCACAGTGAATTTTACATGTTTAAAAAATAATATTTATTAATTTATTTATACAAATTTAAAATCTGTCATGAATTCCCCCAAAACTGCACAAAAATAGAGTAAAAACATTAATAAAGTGATTAAAAATTACAGGATTGTTTTCAGCTACTCTTTACATCTCTGATTGAATGAAATACGAGCGCTATAACGCTGACTCGACTCATGACATTCAGACATGTATAAGTGTAACTGAAGTGTTGAAATATCACCAGAAATATTTCTAGTTATTCTCTGTGTGTGTGTGTGTGTGTGTGTGAGAAGCAACAGCGAGTCTCTGGACAGCTCTATTGATTTGTTCCAGCGTTTCCTGGCAGACGGATGCCTGTAGATGGAATAATGGGAACTCCTGAGAAATAAACTCAACTAAACACACGGACACCTCTCTGGGAGTCTGGGAGCCAATGAAATCCTTCACTGTCCACTTATACATCGTCAATGGAGAGAAAAACCTCCAATACAGCAGTGAAGAATCCTGGACAGAAACACGCGGTCAGCAGCGCACAGAAGACTCGCTTGTTTGTGGCGAATCTGGGATTAATATTCATTAGCCTTTGAAATGCACAATTCTGTCTGTTTGGCTTTAATCTGGCTCAGTGTTTTGCAGAAATGCTCAATTTCCCGAAAACACGGCCTATTAAGTGAAGTGCTGGAATAGAAACGTGAGATTGGATTGGGATCTGAGGGAACGGCGCGCTAACGCGCGATACCGGGAGACGCGCGGAGGCAAAATCGATTAATCTGAAGGCTCTTATTAGCGGTGGTGTTCTCAGAGCTGCATTCACTGCAATTTTGTCCGCGTATTGATCCGATTTTTAATTCCGCGACTTCAAAGCGAGCGCGCGGTTCTCCGTGTACAGCTCCCGCTCGAGCCCAATGAAAAGATTACCTTGAACATCTGTAGGAAAAACAGAGCAGAAATAGAACAAAACCATCTGTTCTGGTTTCCTGCGAGCGCTTAATGAGTTTCATTGAATGTAGCCGGTGAGTCAGACCGAATCTCTGCCGTTCATAATGATGCGAACAAAAGATAACTTCAAAGTGCGCGGCGCGCGCAGGTCGCACAAGGTCCGTCGTTTTAATGATGCCGCTTCGGCTTCCTCCGCCATCAGTGCCCTCTGAAGTCATCTGGACTGCGGCTCTCAGAACAGCACAGTTAAATCTCTCCTCCTTCTCCGGTTTTGTCTTCTTCTCCATCTTGATGAGTCTGGTTAATGATGTGTCTTTGCCCATTGGATGCGTGTCTGTTCCAGGCCTCCTCTCTCTTCACCGACGGACCGACTGATGTATGTTGTGCACAAAATGACATTTCCAATCTGTTCGGCTGGATTTTGGACGCTTCCGGGAATCGGATCATACAGGGCTTCGTTCTCTGCCTAAATAAACAACAGCATCTGCGCATGCATGGCTGAGAAAATGAACGGAATTCGTTTCAGTTTAAGTAGCAAGTAAACTTTCTGTCCTTTTAATACACATTCGGCTCCACTACTGTTTTTTTTTACTGTATTTCTAAAATATGAAATATTTTTACAATTTAAAACAGCTATTTATTATGTGAATATATAGTAAAATGTCATTTCTATCCAGTGATGAAAGCTGAATTTATTTGGTTAAAAATACAGTACAAATTGTGAAATATTTTTACAATTTCAAACAGCTATTTATTATGTGAATATATAGTAAAATGTCATTTCTATCCAGTGATGAAAGCTGAATTTATTTGGTTAAAAATACAGTACAAATTGTGAAATATTTTTACAATTTCAAACAGCTATTTATTATGTGAATATATAGTAAAATGTAATTTATATCCAGTGATGAAAGCTGAATTTATTTGGTTAAAAATACAGTAAAAATTGTGAAATATTTGTACAGTTTAAAACAGCTATTTATTATGTGAATATATAGTAAAATGTAATTTATATCCAGTGATGAAAGCTGAATTTATTTGGTTAAAAATATAGTAAAAATTGTGAAATATTTTTACAATTTAAAACAGCTATTTATTATGTGAATATATAGTAAAATGTAATTTATATCCAGTGATGAATGCTGAATTTATTTGGTTAAAAATACAGTAAAAATTGTGAAATATTTTTACAATTTAAAACAGCTATTTATTATGTGAATATATAGTAAAATGTAATTTATATCCAGTGATGAATGCTGAATTTATTTGGTTAAAAGATACAGTAAAAATTGTGAAATATTTTTACAATTTAAAACAGCTATTTATTATGTGAATATATAGTAAAATGTCATTTCTATCCAGTGATGAAAGCTGAATTTATTTGGTTAAAAATACAGTAAAAATTGTGAAATATTTGTACAATTTAAAACAGTTATTTATTATGTGAATATATAGTAAAATGTCATTTATATCCAGTGATGAAAGCTGAATTTATTTGGTTAAAAATACAGTAAAAATTGTGAAATATTTTTACAATTTAAAACAGCTATTTATTATGTGAATATATAGTAAATGTAATTTATATCCAGTGATGAATGCTGAATTTATTTGGTTAAAAATACAGTAAAAATTGTGAAATATTTTTACAATTTAAAACAGCTATTTATTATGTGAATATATAGTAAAATGTAATTTATATCCAGTGATGAAAGCTGAATTTATTTGGTTAAAAATACAGTAAAAATTGTGAAATATTTGTACAATTTAAAACAGTTATTTATTATGTGAATATATAGTAAAATGTAATTTATATCCAGTGATGAAAGCTGAATTTTCCGAGTCACACGATCCTTCAGAAATCATTCTGATATTGATTTGCTGCTCCAGGAAAATTTATGATCATTCTCAGAGTTGCAAAGAGCTTTTGTGGAAACTGTGATACCTTCTCTGATGAATAGAACGTTCAAAAGAACAGCATTTATTCGAAATAGAATCTTTCGGAACATTATGAATGTAATATGACCTTGCTGAATAGAAGTATTAATGTATTTAAAATAATATAAAAAGGCACTTAGCATTAATGCAATTATATGAAGGTTAGACCTTGTGATAAAACATCACTGACATTTTCCGCTCCAGTGGATCTGGCATGAAACTAACTTGGATTTGCACCAAAAACTCTAGTCTGAAATCATCCTAAAGTCAATGATTTTCTGACCCATTAAAAGCAGCCGATCAGTGCTGATTTTCGTCCTGTTCATCCGTCATTAGAGCATCAGGATGACACTCGGTCTCGGTCACAGCTGGCCGGAGGCGCCGTCCGCTGTGCAGCAGATGGGTCTGTCACATTCAGCCCGACGGGGCGTCTGACCCCGAGCCCTCGCCGGCCCTCGACCCCTCACATGAGCCGGCGGGGTGGTCTGAAAGAGACGGGAGGGTGATCGGTCAGTTAGGATGGTGTTAGAGAAGAGTCTGGCCAGTGCCACTGATCTGAGACTAGTTTGTATGTAAGCAACACTGGCAAAGCGTCGATGCAAAATACAAAAACAATGACAGAAAGATGGAACTAGTGGCAAAATAACAGAATTTGCATTGCAATTCAGTGTGACAAACTCAATCCAGTTTAGTCCAATGCAATTCAATTCAGTTTAGTCCAATTCAATCCAGTTTAGTCCAGTGCAGTTCAATTCGGTTTAGTCCAATCCAATTCAATTCGGTTTAGTCCAGTGCAATTCAATGCAATTCAGTGTAAACCAACTCAATTCAGTTTAGTCCAATGTAACTCTATTCAGTTTATTCCAATGCAATTCAATTCAGTTTAGTCCAATGCAACTCAATTCGGTTTAGTCCATTGCAATTCAATTCGGTTTAGTCCAATGCAACTCAATTCGGTTTAGTCCAATGCAGTTCAATTCAGTTTAGTCCAATCCAACTCAATTCGGTTTAGTTCAATACAACTCAATTCAGTTTAGTCCAATACAATTCAATTCAGTTTAGTCCAATACAATTCAATTCAGTTTAGTCCAATGCAACTCAATTCGGTTTAGTCCATTGCAATTCAATTCGGTTTAGTCCAATCCAACTCAATTCGGTTTAGTTCAATACAACTCAATTCAGTTTAGTCCAATACAATTCAATTCAGTTTAGTCCAATGCAACTCAATTCGGTTTAGTCCATTGCAATTCAATTCGGTTTAGTCCAATTCAACTCAATTCGGTTTAGTTCAATACAACTCAATTCAGTTTAGTCCAATCCAACTCAATTCGGTTTAGTTCAATACAACTCAATTCAGTTTAGTCCAATACAATTCAATTCAGTTTAGTCCAATGCAATTCAATTCGGTTTAGTCCAACACAATTCAATTCAGTTTAGTCCAATGCAACTCAATTCGGTTTAGTCCAACACAATTCAATTCAGTTTAGTCCAATGCAATTAAATTTGGTTTAGTCGAATGCAACTCAATTCAGTTTAGTCCAATGTAATTCAATTCAGTTTAGTCCAATGCAACTCAATTCAGTTTAGTCCAATGTAATTCAATTCAATTTAGTGTAAACCAACTCAATTCAATTTAGTCCAATGCAATTAAATTTGGTTTAGTCCAATGCAATTCAATTAAATTCATTTCAGTGTAAACCAACTCAATTCAGTTTATTCCAATGCGATTAAATTCGGTTTAGTCCAATCCAATTCAATTCGGTTTAGTCCAGTGCAATTCAGTGTAAACCAACTCAATTCAGTTTAGTCCAATGTAACTCTATTCAGTTTATTCCAATGCAATTCAATTCAGTTTAGTCCAATGCAACTCAATTCGGTTTAGTCCATTGCAATTCAATTCGGTTTAGTCCAATGCAACTCAATTTGGTTTAGTCGAATGCAACTCAATTCAGTTTAGTCCAATGTAATTCAATTCAGTTTAGTCCAATGCAACTCAATTCAGTTTAGTCCAATGTAATTCAATTCAATTTAGTGTAAACCAACTCAATTCAATTTAGTCCAATGCAATTCAATTCGGTTTAGTCCAATGCAATTCAATTCGGTTTAGTCCAATGCAACTCAATTCGGTTTAGTCCAATGCAATTCAATTCGGTTTAGTCCAATGCAACTCAATTCGGTTTAGTCCAATGCAATTCAATTCAGTTTAGTCCAATCCAACTCAATTCGGTTTAGTCTAATGCAATTCAATTCAGTTTAGTCCAATCCAATTCAATTCAGTTTAGTCCAATGCAACTCAATTCGGTTTAGTCCAACACAATTCAATTCAGTTTAGTCCAATGCAATTAAATTTGGTTTAGTCGAATGCAACTCAATTCAGTTTAGTCCAATGTAATTCAATTCAGTTTAGTCCAATGCAACTCAATTCAGTTTAGTCCAATGTAATTCAATTCAATTTAGTGTAAACCAACTCAATTCAATTTAGTCCAATGCAATTAAATTTGGTTTAGTCCAATGCAATTCAATTAAATTCATTTCAGTGTAAACCAACTCAATTCAGTTTATTCCAATGCGATTAAATTCAGTTTAGTCCAATCCAATTCAATTCGGTTTAGTCCAGTGCAATTCAATGCAATTCAGTGTAAACCAACTCAATTCAGTTTAGTCCAATGTAACTCTATTCAGTTTATTCCAATGCAATTCAATTCAGTTTAGTCCAATGCAACTCAATTCGGTTTAGTCCATTGCAATTCAATTCGGTTTAGTCCAATGCAACTCAATTCGGTTTAGTCCAATGCAGTTCAATTCAGTTTAGTCCAATCCAACTCAATTCGGTTTAGTTCAATACAACTCAATTCAGTTTAGTCCAATGCAATTAAATTTTGTTTAGTCGAATGCAACTCAATTCAGTTTAGTCCAATGTAATTCAATTCAGTTTAGTCCAATGCAACTCAATTCAGTTTAGTCCAATGTAATTCAATTCAATTTAGTGTAAACCAACTCAATTCAATTTAGTCCAATGCAATTAAATTTGGTTTAGTCCAATGCAATTCAATTAAATTCATTTCAGTGTAAACCAACTCAATTCAGTTTATTCCAATGCGATTAAATTCGGTTTAGTCCAATCCAATTCAATTCGGTTTAGTCCAGTGCAATTCAATGCAATTCAGTGTAAACCAACTCAATTCAGTTTAGTCCAATGTAACTCTATTCAGTTTATTCCAATGCAATTCAATTCAGTTTAGTCCAATGCAACTCAATTCGGTTTAGTCCATTGCAATTCAATTCGGTTTAGTCCAATGCAACTCAATTCGGTTTAGTCGAATGCAACTCAATTCAGTTTAGTCCAATGTAATTCAATTCAGTTTAGTCCAATGCAACTCAATTCAGTTTAGTCCAATGTAATTCAATTCAATTTAGTGTAAACCAACTCAATTCAATTTAGTCCAATGCAATTCAATTCGGTTTAGTCCAATGCAATTCAATTCGGTTTAGTCCAATGCAACTCAATTCGGTTTAGTCCAATGCAATTCAATTCGGTTTAGTCCAATGCAACTCAATTCGGTTTAGTCCAATGCAATTCAATTCAGTTTAGTCCAATCCAACTCAATTCGGTTTAGTCTAATGCAATTCAATTCAGTTTAGTCCAATCCAATTCAATTCAGTTTAGTCCAATGCAACTCAATTCGGTTTAGTCCAACACAATTCAATTCAGTTTAGTCCAATGCAATTAAATTTGGTTTAGTGGAATGCAACTCAATTCAGTTTAGTCCAATGTAATTCAATTCAGTTTAGTCCAATGCAACTCAATTCAGTTTAGTCCAATGTAATTCAATTCAATTTAGTGTAAACCAACTCAATTCAATTTAGTCCAATGCAATTAAATTTGGTTTAGTCCAATGCAATTCAATTAAATTCATTTCAGTGTAAACCAACTCAATTCAGTTTATTCCAATGCGATTAAATTCGGTTTAGTCCAATCCAATTCAATTCGGTTTAGTCCAGTGCAATTCAATGCAATTCAGTGTAAACCAACTCAATTCAGTTTAGTCCAATGTAACTCTATTCAGTTTATTCCAATGCAATTCAATTCAGTTTAGTCCAATGCAACTCAATTCGGTTTAGTCCATTGCAATTCAATTCGGTTTAGTCCAATGCAACTCAATTCGGTTTAGTCCAATGCAGTTCAATTCAGTTTAGTCCAATCCAACTCAATTCGGTTTAGTTCAATACAACTCAATTCAGTTTAGTCCAATACAATTCAATTCAGTTTAGTCCAATACAATTCAATTCAGTTTAGTCCAATGCAACTCAATTCGGTTTAGTCCAATGCAATTCAATTCAGTTTAGTCCAATTCAATCCAGTTTAGTCCAGTGCAGTTCAATTCGGTTTAGTCCAATCCAATTCAATTCGGTTTAGTCCAGTGCAATTCAATGCAATTCAGTGTAAACCAACTCAATTCAGTTTAGTCCAATGTAACTCTATTCAGTTTATTCCAATGCAATTCAATTCAGTTTAGTCCAATGCAACTCAATTCGGTTTAGTCCATTGCAATTCAATTCGGTTTAGTCCAATGCAACTCAATTCGGTTTAGTCCAATGCAGTTCAATTCAGTTTAGTCCAATCCAACTCAATTCGGTTTAGTTCAATACAACTCAATTCAGTTTAGTCCAATACAATTCAATTCAGTTTAGTCCAATACAATTCAATTCAGTTTAGTCCAATGCAACTCAATTCGGTTTAGTCCATTGCAATTCAATTCGGTTTAGTCCAATCCAACTCAATTCGGTTAGTTCAATACAACTCAATTCAGTTTAGTCCAATACAATTCAATTCAGTTTAGTCCAATGCAACTCAATTCGGTTTAGTCCATTGCAATTCAATTCGGTTTAGTCCAATTCAACTCAATTCGGTTTAGTTCAATACAACTCAATTCAGTTTAGTCCAATCCAACTCAATTCGGTTTAGTTCAATACAACTCAATTCAGTTTAGTCCAATACAATTCAATTCAGTTTAGTCCAATGCAATTCAATTCGGTTTAGTCCAACACAATTCAATTCAGTTTAGTCCAATGCAACTCAATTCGGTTTAGTCCAACACAATTCAATTCAGTTTAGTCCAATGCAATTAAATTTGGTTTAGTCGAATGCAACTCAATTCAGTTTAGTCCAATGTAATTCAATTCAGTTTAGTCCAATGCAACTCAATTCAGTTTAGTCCAATGTAATTCAATTCAATTTAGTGTAAACCAACTCAATTCAATTTAGTCCAATGCAATTAAATTTGGTTTAGTCCAATGCAATTCAATTAAATTCATTTCAGTGTAAACCAACTCAATTCAGTTTATTCCAATGCGATTAAATTCGGTTTAGTCCAATCCAATTCAATTCGGTTTAGTCCAGTGCAATTCAGTGTAAACCAACTCAATTCAGTTTAGTCCAATGTAACTCTATTCAGTTTATTCCAATGCAATTCAATTCAGTTTAGTCCAATGCAACTCAATTCGGTTTAGTCCATTGCAATTCAATTCGGTTTAGTCCAATGCAACTCAATTTGGTTTAGTCGAATGCAACTCAATTCAGTTTAGTCCAATGTAATTCAATTCAGTTTAGTCCAATGCAACTCAATTCAGTTTAGTCCAATGTAATTCAATTCAATTTAGTGTAAACCAACTCAATTCAATTTAGTCCAATGCAATTCAATTCGGTTTAGTCCAATGCAATTCAATTCGGTTTAGTCCAATGCAACTCAATTCGGTTTAGTCCAATGCAATTCAATTCGGTTTAGTCCAATGCAACTCAATTCGGTTTAGTCCAATGCAATTCAATTCAGTTTAGTCCAATCCAACTCAATTCGGTTTAGTCTAATGCAATTCAATTCAGTTTAGTCCAATCCAATTCAATTCAGTTTAGTCCAATGCAACTCAATTCGGTTTAGTCCAACACAATTCAATTCAGTTTAGTCCAATGCAATTAAATTTGGTTTAGTCGAATGCAACTCAATTCAGTTTAGTCCAATGTAATTCAATTCAGTTTAGTCCAATGCAACTCAATTCAGTTTAGTCCAATGTAATTCAATTCAATTTAGTGTAAACCAACTCAATTCAATTTAGTCCAATGCAATTAAATTTGGTTTAGTCCAATGCAATTCAATTAAATTCATTTCAGTGTAAACCAACTCAATTCAGTTTATTCCAATGCGATTAAATTCAGTTTAGTCCAATCCAATTCAATTCGGTTTAGTCCAGTGCAATTCAATGCAATTCAGTGTAAACCAACTCAATTCAGTTTAGTCCAATGTAACTCTATTCAGTTTATTCCAATGCAATTCAATTCAGTTTAGTCCAATGCAACTCAATTCGGTTTAGTCCATTGCAATTCAATTCGGTTTAGTCCAATGCAACTCAATTCGGTTTAGTCCAATGCAGTTCAATTCAGTTTAGTCCAATCCAACTCAATTCGGTTTAGTTCAATACAACTCAATTCAGTTTAGTCCAATGCAATTAAATTTGGTTTAGTCGAATGCAACTCAATTCAGTTTAGTCCAATGTAATTCAATTCAGTTTAGTCCAATGCAACTCAATTCAGTTTAGTCCAATGTAATTCAATTCAATTTAGTGTAAACCAACTCAATTCAATTTAGTCCAATGCAATTAAATTTGGTTTAGTCCAATGCAATTCAATTAAATTCATTTCAGTGTAAACCAACTCAATTCAGTTTATTCCAATGCGATTAAATTCGGTTTAGTCCAATCCAATTCAATTCGGTTTAGTCCAGTGCAATTCAATGCAATTCAGTGTAAACCAACTCAATTCAGTTTAGTCCAATGTAACTCTATTCAGTTTATTCCAATGCAATTCAATTCAGTTTAGTCCAATGCAACTCAATTCGGTTTAGTCCATTGCAATTCAATTCGGTTTAGTCCAATGCAACTCAATTCGGTTTAGTCGAATGCAACTCAATTCAGTTTAGTCCAATGTAATTCAATTCAGTTTAGTCCAATGCAACTCAATTCAGTTTAGTCCAATGTAATTCAATTCAATTTAGTGTAAACCAACTCAATTCAATTTAGTCCAATGCAATTCAATTCGGTTTAGTCCAATGCAATTCAATTCGGTTTAGTCCAATGCAACTCAATTCGGTTTAGTCCAATGCAATTCAATTCAATTCGGTTTAGTCCAATGCAACTCAATTCGGTTTAGTCCAATGCAATTCAATTCAGTTTAGTCCAATCCAACTCAATTCGGTTTAGTCTAATGCAATTCAATTCAGTTTAGTCCAATCCAATTCAATTCAGTTTAGTCCAATGCAACTCAATTCGGTTTAGTCCAACACAATTCAATTCAGTTTAGTCCAATGCAATTAAATTTGGTTTAGTGGAATGCAACTCAATTCAGTTTAGTCCAATGTAATTCAATTCAGTTTAGTCCAATGCAACTCAATTCAGTTTAGTCCAATGTAATTCAATTCAATTTAGTGTAAACCAACTCAATTCAATTTAGTCCAATGCAATTAAATTTGGTTTAGTCCAATGCAATTCAATTAAATTCATTTCAGTGTAAACCAACTCAATTCAGTTTATTCCAATGCGATTAAATTCGGTTTAGTCCAATCCAATTCAATTCGGTTTAGTCCAGTGCAATTCAATGCAATTCAGTGTAAACCAACTCAATTCAGTTTAGTCCAATGTAACTCTATTCAGTTTATTCCAATGCAATTCAATTCAGTTTAGTCCAATGCAACTCAATTCGGTTTAGTCCATTGCAATTCAATTCGGTTTAGTCCAATGCAACTCAATTCGGTTTAGTCCAATGCAGTTCAATTCAGTTTAGTCCAATCCAACTCAATTCGGTTTAGTTCAATACAACTCAATTCAGTTTAGTCCAATACAATTCAATTCAGTTTAGTCCAATACAATTCAATTCAGTTTAGTCCAATGCAACTCAATTCGGTTTAGTCCATTGCAATTCAATTCGGTTTAGTCCAATCCAACTCAATTCGGTTTAGTTCAATACAACTCAATTCAGTTTAGTCCAATACAATTCAATTCAGTTTAGTCCAATGCAACTCAATTCGGTTTAGTCCATTGCAATTCAATTCGGTTTTAGTCCAATTCAACTCAATTCGGTTTAGTTCAATACAACTCAATTCAGTTTAGTCCAATACAATTCAATTCAGTTTAGTCCAATGCAATTCAATTCGGTTTAGTCCAACACAATTCAATTCAGTTTAGTCCAATGCAATTCAATTCGGTTTAGTCCAATGCAATTCAATTCGGTTTAGTCCAATGCAACTCAATTTGGTTTAGTCCAATGCAATTCAATTCGGTTTAGTCCAATGCAACTCAATTCGGTTTAGTCCAATGCAATTCAATTCAGTTTAGTCCAATGCAACTCAATTCGGTTTAGTCCATTGCAACTCAATTCGGTTTAGTTCAATACAACTCAATTCAGTTTAGTCCAATACAATTCAATTCAGTTTAGTCCAATGCAACTCAATTCGGTTTAGTCCATTGCAATTCAATTCGGTTTAGTCCAATTCAACTCAATTCGGTTTAGTTCAATACAACTCAATTCAGTTTAGTCCAATCCAACTCAATTCGGTTTAGTTCAATACAACTCAATTCAGTTTAGTCCAATACAATTCAATTCAGTTTAGTCCAATGCAATTCAATTCGGTTTAGTCCAACACAATTCAATTCAGTTTAGTCCAATGCAATTCAATTCGGTTTAGTCCAATGCAACTCAATTCGGTTTAGTCCAATGCAATTCAATTCAGTTTAGTCCAATCCAACTCAATTCAGTTTAGTCCAATACAATTCAATTCAGTTTAGTCCAATGCAACTCAATTCGGTTTAGTCTAATGCAATTCAATTCGGTTTAGTCCAATCCAATTCAATTCAGTTTAGTCCAATGCAACTCAATTCGGTTTAGTCCAACACAATTCAATTCAGTTTAGTCCAATGTAATTCAATTCAGTTTAGTCCAATGCAACTCAATTCAGTTTAGTCCAATGTAATTCAATTCAATTTAGTGTAAACCAACTCAATTCAATTTAGTCCAATGCAATTAAATTTGGTTTAGTCCAATGCAATTCAATTAAATTCATTTCAGTGTAAACCAACTCAATTCAGTTTATTCCAATGCGATTAAATTCGGTTTAGTCCAATAGAACTCAATACAATGCACTGTAATTCAGCAGAATGCAATGCAATAAAATAAAACATGTTTTAAAACAGTCAGTGAATACTTGAAACAGAAAATGTGAAAATGCACAAGTTATGTGGACTAATATTATGATACTTTTATGTGTTTTTATCTCTCTTTCAAGGTCTTGAATCACTTGTTTCCTAAATGAGCTGATTCTCCTACTGCTGTTGCTGTAGAAAAACAAGTGTGAATGAGGGAGACAGATGCACTAAAACTAATTAGTGTACAGACACACTGTAAAACTACAACACAAACACACTGACACACAACATCACGCAAACACCATCAATCACAATGATCCGAACACTCAGGATCAATAACATCTCTGGGTTCTGCTGCTCCGATGTCCTGTAAACGCTATTAACTTCATAAACGGGACATAAAATCAAAGACATAAAAATAACATTACACAGCGTGTTTATGCTTTCAGTGAATAAACTGCACCATTCATGTTCCTGACATACTTCGGAAAGAGAAAAACAAACGAATAAATCAGTGATTAATATTATCTAGGTACAGTACATTTGAACTAATTAAATGTATGATAAAATACGGAGCAAAAAAATCATAATGAGTCTGAAATATGAAATGATGACAGTTTTTCTCTGCATGATTCTCTAAAAATGAAAAGTGTTTTCCTCATTTCCAGCAATTAGGTCTGTCCATAATCCCCAAAGAGGCCAATTAATTCTGCATTAATCTCTTCAGTGAATCTAAAGAGAACAGTGTGGTCGAGTCCAAATCCAGTCCATCTTTAGCCAAACTTCGTGTTTCTCTCTCATAACGGTTTATCGAGAGGGTCGTTGCGTGTCTTAAGTGCTTCATGAGTGTCTCGGCCAAATGTGGGTTTAGTAAACAAAGATTTTCAATCCTCATGGCCTTCGATTTCATTTTACGCCTGTTAGATTAGTAAAACGACTTATTTTTCGTGTCAGAAAATAAGACTTTGCATCTCTTAAAACCATAACTGCGTATTATTTGACAAATATATGATTTCGGTGTCATATTGATCCTGTTTGGAAACTTTTTTTCCCCTAAAGTTTGGAATAATTAAGACACTGAGGCTGCATTTATTTGATCAAAAATACAGTAAAAATTGTGAAATATTATTATGATTTAAATCATCTGTTTTCTATGTGAATATATAGTACAGTGTAATTTATATCCAGGGATCAAAGCTGAATTTTCAGCATCATTACTGCAGTCTTCACAGTCAGAAATCATTCTGATATGAGGATTTGATGCTCAAGAAACATTTATGATTATTATCAGTGTTGAAAACGGTTGTGCTGCTTCAGATTTTTGTGGAAATCATGATACATTACAATTTAAAAGTATGGGGTAAGTTTAAAAAAAATTATACTTTTATTCAGCATTAATGCACTGAATTGATCAAAAGTGACAGTCAGGACATTTATAATGTTACGAAAGACTATTTCAAATCAATGTTTAATGTGTAAAGTCGTTTAAGAGCACTAGTCAAAAACACAGCAAATTTCAATATGTTCAGTAAAGCATAGAGCAAAAAACCGAAAATTATTTTAGAATTATTTTTAATATAAAATATATATATTTTAGGTAAAAACAGTTATCCTTCACGTATAGATCTTATATAATGGAGAGCACAGACCGGCTATAAACTTTCATTGTAAACCCTTTGGGCTGAACAATAATGGCGTCCGTTTAACATTCAAACATTTTGAGCGTATTTCGTCTGAGGGCTTTTCATTCCCACTGAACAGCTCGTGATGAGGTCATAATTCCTCCGTAATGGCTCCGTCTCCAATGTTCTGTGATTGATGGACCCTCTTCAGGAGCTCCAGTGGGCTTAATGGACACGTCTCAGTCCAAATTGCACTCAAGAGATTTTGGAAGAGACCAAATGCAGTGTGGATTGTTGCCAAACTTCGGCAGGTCTTTAGACCTTTACAGGACGGCACACGTGATAAATACTGTGAACTGGGTTACATTTGACCGCGAGCGGCAATCTATGCAGATGTACGGCAGTGATCTGACTGTCCTTCACTTCATATATCAGACTGAATCACTGACACTCTCAAAATCTTGGTTTCTGTCGTGGAAAAGGAGAAAAGCATTCAGTTTAAAAAGTTCTAAGTGTAAATGCATTCATGCCATCTCTGAGCAGCACTCAACCGTCTGTGTAGAGACACTGAAATATCACTTCAAAAGCACTTCTGAGCCACATCTGCACAGACTATTTGGGATCAGACTGATGTCAAACAGAACACCCTAGCAACCACATGGCAACATGACAAACAGCACTCGGAACACTTTAGCTACCACATTGCAACATGATACGCAACATTCAAAACACTACATAGCAACGTGATGAACAAAACTCGGAACAGCCAAGCAACCACATAGCAACATGATACACAACACTCAACACCCTATAGAAACCCCATAGCAACATGAACAACTCTCAAAACACCCTATAGAAACCCCATAGCAACATGAACAACACTCAAAACACCCTATAGAACCCAATAGCAACATGAACAACACTCAAAACACCCTACAGAAACCCCATAGCAACATAAACAACTCTCAAAACACCCTATAGAAACCCCATAGCAACATAAACAACTCTCAAAACACCCTATAGAAACCCCATAGCAACATGAACAACACTCAAAACACCTTATAGAAACCCCATAGCAACATAAACAACTCTCAAAACACCCTATAGAAACCCCATAGCAACATGAACAACACTCAAAACACCCTATAGAAACCCCATAGCAAAATAAACAACTCTCAAAACACCCTATAGAAACCCCATAGCAACATGATACACAACACTCAACACCCTATAGCAACTGCATAGCAACAAGATAAACTCTCAAAACACCCTATAGAAACCACATAGCAACATGAACAACACTCAAAACACCCTATAGAAACCCCATAGCAACATAAACAACTCAAAACACCCTATAGAAACCCCATAGCAACATAAACAACACTCAAAACACCCTATAAAACCCCATAGCAACATGAACAACTCTCAAAACACCTTATAGAAACCCCATAGCAACATAAACAACACTCAAAACACCCTATAGAAACCCCATAGCAACATAAACAACACTCAAAACACCCTATAGAAATCCCATAGCAACATAAACAACTCTCAAAACACCCTATAGAAACCCCATAGCAACATAAACAACACTCAAAACACCCTATAGAAACCCCATAGCAACAACTCTCAAAACACCCTATAGAAACCCCATAGCAACAACTCTCAAAACACCCTATAGAAACCCCATAGCAACATGAACAACATTCAAAACACCCTATAGAAACCCCATAGCAACAACTCTCAAAACACCCTATAGAAACCCCATAGCAACATAAACAACACTCAAAACACCCTATAGAAACCCCATAGCAACATAAACAACATTCAAAACACCCTATAGAAACCCCATAGCAACATGAACAACACTCAAAACACCCTATAGAAACCCCATAGCAACAACTCTCAAAACACCCTATAGAAACCCCATAGCAACATAAACAACACTCAAAACACCCTATAGAAACCCCATAGCAACATAAACAACATTCAAAACACCCTATAGAAACCCCATAGTAACATGAACAACACTCAAAACACCCTATAGAAACCCCATAGCAACATAAACAACTCTCAAAACACCCTATAGAAACCCCATAGCAACATAAACAACTCTCAAAACACCCTATAGAAACCCCATAGCAACATAAACAACACTCAAAACACCCTATAGAAACCCCATAGCAACAACTCTCAAAAACACCCTATAGAAACCCCATAGCAACATGAACAACATTCAAAACACCCTATAGAAACCCCATAGCAACAACTCTCAAAACACCCTATAGAAACCCATAGCAACATAAACAACACTCAAAACACCCTATAGAAACCCCATAGCAACAACTCTCAAAACACCCTATAGAAACCCTATAGCAACAACTCTCAAAACACCCTATAGAAACCCCATAGCAACATAAACAACATTCAAAACACCCTATAGAAACCCCATAGCAACAACTCTCAAAACACCCTATAGAAACCCCATAGCAACATGAACAACATTCAAAACACCCTATAGAAACCCCATAGCAACAACTCTCAAAACACCCTTTAGAAACCCCATAGCAACATAAACAACACTCAAAACACCCTATAGAAACCCCATAGCAACAACTCTCAAAACACCCTATAGAAACCCCATAGCAACAACTCTCAAAAACACCCTATAGAAACCCCATAGCAACATGAACAACATTCAAAACACCCTATAGAAACCCCATAGCAACAACTCTCAAAACACCCTATAGAAACCCCATAGCAACATAAACAACACTCAAAACACCCTATAGAAACCCCATAGCAACAACTCTCAAAACACCCTTTAGAAACCCCATAGCAACAACTCTCAAAACACCCTATAGAAACCCCATAGCAACACAAACAACATTCAAAACACCCTATAGAAACCCCATAGCAACAACTCTCAAAACACCCTATAGAAACCCCATAGCAACATAAACAACACTCAAAACACCCTATAGAAACCCCATAGCAACATGAACAACATTCAAAACACCCTATAGAAACCCCATAGCAACATGAACAACATTCAAAACACCCTATAGAAACCCCATAGCAACAACTCTCAAAACACCCTATAGAAACCCCATAGCAACATAAACAACACTCAAAACACCCTATAGAAACCCCATAGCAACATGAACAACACTCAAAACACCCTATAGAAACCCCATAGCAACAACTCTCAAAACACCCTATAGAAACCGCATAGCAACATAAATAACACTCAAAACACCCTATAGCAACTGCATAGCAACAACCTAGCAACCAAACAACAGACAGTTCATTTAACAGATGGTTAAAGTGCCTTACATCATGGTGGAAAACGGCCTCCAAACCTCCAAAAGTTCTGCATAAGCCATAAGCATAAACATGACTTGTACCGTATCAGTCATCATAAGGCAATGCCAGGCGAGCTCTGGTCGCAATCACTGTTACACACATACAGTATGTTCACTTCAACATATATTTTTCCGATCTGTACTTTCAATGAAAGAAAAAGAAGATGCGGCACTCACCACAGCTCGGGTCACTCTGGTTCTGGCGTCCAGATCGGGCTGTAACACTCCTCCAGACCGCAGCGAGCGCCGCTGACCCATGAAAGGCCAGCAAGAGGATTACACTGCATATCTGCACTCGCACCAGCCTCAGGTCTCGGCTAAAGGGATTGACTCTTCCTCCTCCGTGTTCCTCGCGCCTCTCTAATCCATTTACTGGCCTTTCCCGGGATCAAACCCAGGATCACGCAGTGAAGCCTCTCCAAAGAGGATTTATGGTCATCCATCGGGGATTCCGATCCAGAACTATGGGATGCGCTACTTGCTGCCGATTCAGGATGTCATCATTTATTAAAGTTACAAGTTTGTAAAGATGTGAAACACTATAAATATGACATGATCAGTAAGTCATGGCAACTTTACTTTAACTCATCAAAACTTAAGCAAATGCAACTTTTTTTTTTTATAAGATATACAAGCTTTTTTAAAAAGTCAGTTTAATATAATTTATGGAATAGGTGGAAATTATTTAGTATAATTTATATATATATATATATATATATATATATATATATATGTTTCAAATTAACTTTTAATTTTATATTTTCAGTTTTCATTTTAATTTTAGTCATTTTTTAATAGTTTAAAAGTTAAATAGTTTAAAAGTTAAATTAAAGTTAAATTCAGTTGACATCAGTGTTTATTTAAACACTATTATAGTTTATTAATATTTTCAAATTAACTTGTAATTGTGTTTTTTTTTATAATTTCTTGTAGTTGTTTTAATAAACTAGAGCTGATTTCAATTCCTATTTCAATTTTATTTGCGTTTATTTGATTTTCATCTATTATTGATTTTATTTCAGATTTATTTCAATTGACCCAAACTGTTTTTAAAAAGGTTTTAGTGAGCGATAACGGCGCTGCTTCACGTGTGGATTTAGACATTCACGGCAACAGCGTGAAGCCGTTTACAACAGAAATACAACTCTTTCAACAGTGCATTTCTATTGATTATGAAGGCATGTAACAAGCGTCTATTTACAACATACTGTATATAATCATAAAATTTAAATCCTCCTACATGTGTAAAAACAAAACAAAACAAAAAAAAACAGAATGAAAAAGCTGCTTAATTAATTCTCACAGTCAGCAGGGACTTCAACAAGACCTTCATTAGAAACAACCTTTAGCTTTATTATCAGGAGATTTCCAGCGGTTTATTAATCTATTGCTTTTTTATTACAAATGACCTTTCATACCAGTAATATCTTAATTTCTTAATCACATTGGCCTATAAACCTGCAACAGTAAGCAGTATAATTAAAGCTCATTTCTGTGCTTCACACTTTCCATTCTTTTCCTTTTCTTTTCAGGCTTAAATCCTAAAGCAAGCGCACAAGCTTTTCCTCAGGAGCGCAAAATCTTTCTATACGCTTCCACCTTTTACACGTCAGACAACAAATCAACTAAAAATGAAAATCTAAAAATAAATAAAGTGACCAATGAGAAACTTCTGCTTGGAAGTCGACGTTCCATGAAGACCTGAGCCGAAAAAAAACAACGGCATCCCATAATGCACCTCTAACGCCGAGTCACCTTCAGACGGTTTTATGACTCAAAGGAGCAATTATGCACTAATCGCCGTGTGTTTAGGTGTAATTGATTGTGTCCCCTCCCCCCCCTCCCCGACCCGCCCCCCCCCCCCCCCCCCCCCCCGCAGGCTCGTGTCATTGTGCGCTTTAATAAAGAATCCAATAGAAATGTGCGCGTGCTGAACGTGTTCTGAAGGCAGCGGCCCGAAACGCCAATCAAACGGCGAGAACGAGGCCGATTTACGCCGACAGCAGCGAATGAAACACGTTTAATCAGTCGTGTCTTCGTTTCTGGGAAGTTAACGAGTATCTCAGCTGACGGTCCTGGAATATGAACTCTGGAACGCATCACGTCTGTAATGAACATGAACGTAATTCACACAATCAGGTCCATTTTACGGCAAAAGTGGATCAAATACGGTCTATACGGTCATGCAGAAGAGCCAAAAGTGAATCTTCTTTTCTCAATTTGACACATTTCTCCATTTCTCGAGATCACTGTTCTCAAATCAGTTAACTCGGTGATCTGAGCACTTTGACAGTGTTCAATAATTGATATCAAGAGTTGGTGTAAACTATAATTGTTGATATCTGTAATTGTATTTTTACGAGTGAAATCTCGCCATAGGCTGCCATTCAAACTCAACTGTTGATATCAAGAATTCATTTCTTACTAGTTGAAATTCAAGTTTCACACATCAGGAATACAATTCTTACCAGTAAAAATGCAAATTTCTGATATCAAAAATTGAATTTTTACTAGTAAAAATGTTCATTTCCGATATCATGAATGTGATTGTTACTAGTAAGAAAGCTGTTTTAGAGATCAGAAATTATATTGATATCAGGAATTCATTTCAGATATCAGAAATGAACATTTTTACTAGTAAAAATTCAATTGTTGACATCAAGAATTCATTTCTTACTAGTTGAAATTGCAGTTTCACATATCAGGAATACAATTGTTACTAGTAAAAATGTTCATTTCTGATATCATGAATGTGATTGTTACTAGTAAGAAAGCTGTTTTAGATATCAGAAATTATATTGATATCAGGAATTCATTTTCAGATATCAGAAATGTGCATTTTTACTTGTAAGAATTGTATTCCTGATATGACAAACTGGAATTTCAACTAGTAAGAAATGAATTCTTGATGTCAACAATTGAATTTGAATGGCAGCCTATGGCGAGATTTCACTAGTAAAAATACAATTCTTGATATCAACAATTATAGTTTATAGTAGTGGAAATTGAATTGTTGATATCAAGAATGAACATTTGAACTAGTGAAAATGTAATTGTTGATATCACAAGTTCATATCCTGAAAATGATTAAAAGTCAAAACGGCTTGCCATATTCTTAGTAACAATCATTCATGATATCAGAAATTCACATCACTAGTGACAATCGAATTATTGATTTCAGAAATTCGCATTTTTACTAGTAGCAGTTGAATTGTTGATATCGAGAATAGACATTTGCACTAGTAACAATGTAATTGTTGATATCAGAGATTTGCATTTTTACTAGTATTTTACAGTGAATATTTTATTTATAATGCAATTTTACTAATTGTTTTTGTGATATGTGAAATTGGAATTTCAACTAGTAAAAAATCAATTCTCTCTTATGTCTTATGAGTTTGAATGGAGGCCTATGGCGAGATTTCACTAGTGAAAATCCTTCTATATCTCCATCTATATGTTCACCGTTTCAGTGGAAGGTCATAACCTTAATCCTGATTTTTACTGTGTTTTTTTTTTTTTTAAAATACAGTTTTTGAAGCTTTGTTTGCTCAATGACCCATATAACAAAACCTGTTGGAAACATTACAATAAATTTTCGTACTTGCGCATCTACAGCTGAAAGTGATCTGAAATCATCGAATGCACTAGTAGTTTTGATGAAGTTCAGTTCGTACAGAGTGTGTTGAGATCATGTTGACTGTTTTGAGAGCAGTTGCATTACTTTGGAGAAATGTGTCAAATCGACTGTAATGACGCACGAAACACAACTGTGCTCGGAGTCCATCGTTTTATTTGTGATAATAACGCAATGAATCATGACAAACTTTTTCGACTATACGTATTTTTGACGCGAGAGAGAAACAAAAAAATAATAATGACGGATTATGTCGTCGTCAATGCTTTTTCCCGTCAGCTGTTTTTATTTTTTTGCACAATAAAAACCTGTTTTTTTTCAAATAATTTTCAGATAAATAATCTAGTACTTTGTTGTTGCCTTTTATATAATATATATATATATATATATATATATATATATATATAAACGTCGCCTTTGTCAACAACATATCACACGCTGCACAAATATACGGACGCGAATGATTGACAGGTGCATCAGACGATCATGTGACCCCGCTTTACATGCTGAACACGGGCTCTTATTATGGAAACAAGTGACCTCCAGCGTTATTATTGTTACATATTAAAACTGATAATGAAAAAAACAAGCGAATTCAAAATATAAATACATTTTGTTAAACTGAAATAAAATGTTCATTTAAAAAAAAAAAGAAAGTAAAATCATTAAAATAATATATTATTTTCAAGTGAAATACGTTCAAGCCGAAGTACAAAAAACTATTACAAATAAAAATAAATTAATGTTAAATTACAAAGTTGAACATATAAAAACTGAGGCTAATTCAAATATTATGTTAAAGTGACATAAAACAACGTTTCATTTTAAACGCATATGTTGCCTTATATATAATATATATATCATTTAATAATAATCATTTTATAAATGTAATAATTTTTTCTTTTGTCAAATCAACTTCAATAATTAATATCGCTCAGATAACATAATATTTAGAGTTTCTGTCGATTAAACCCATCGCCTTCATTGTATCGACTCAAATTTTTAGTTTCAGTGAACTCGAAATTTCGAACCACTCGTTCTGCTTCACAGTAAACACTTTTCGGCCACTGCTGCGCACGATCACACTTTTTCCACAGATGCAAATAAATCGACGCGGACAGAATGTTTTACAAGCACCATTTTATACTAGTACACATTTATTTACAGCGGTAAATTACAGTGTTAACAGGTGTTCAGATCAGGGAAAGACCTGCGACACACGAGAGGAAAAGAGCTTTAATCACCCAGAACAACAAAGCAAAAGTCTTTTCTGATGATGCATAGAGTCTCTGAACATCTGAATAAGAAAAAAAATGATTTTCAGTCAAACTCAATAATGACCGAGAAGCAGCTGGAATTATGATTAATAACCAAACTGTCAAATTTACCAGTAGTTTTTTTTTTTTTTGTCATTTCTTTTTAGTGGCTTTAATGCAATAAATACGTGCGTCACCACATGGAGTCCTGCAGAAAAAAAAATCGAATGTTGAACTTTCATGCTTCGAGTAGCAACAGATGCTCTGAACGTCTTCAGTTTTCATTAGAGGAAAAATCAGCGCAGGTACGAATGAACGGAGCTTTTTTTTGTTTTTTTTTGCAGCTCCATAAGCAGACATGGTTTAATCGACATCATACAGGCTTTACAAACACTTTACAAAAACAGATTTGGTAGATAATGCCCCTGCTGCTCCACGAATGAGTTCTGGAAAACCCACAGACGAGACGTGGAGCCTCGTTCCTAATGATACAGTGAGACTACATCACACTCGTGTACTGTATGTACAAACAGCTGAGAAAATATCAAATATAAGAACTAAAGTGGCTCGAGTGGCAAACAACATCATCGGGCAGAATCACACGCTGCACAAATATACGGACGCGAATGATTGACAGGTGCATCAGACGATCATGTGACCCCGCTTTACATGCTGAACACGGGCTCTTATTATGGAAACAAGTGACCTCCAGCGTTATTATTGTTACATATTAAAACTGATAATGAAAAAAAACAAGCGAATTCAAAATATAAATACATTTTGTTGAACTGAAATAAAATGTTCATTTAAAAAAAAAAAAAAAAGTAAAATCATTAAAATAATATATTATTTTCAAGTGAAATACGATCAAGCCGAAGTAGTAAAACTATTACAAATAAAAATAAATTAATGTTAAATTACAAAGTTGAACATATTAAAAATTCCAAATATTAAAATATTATGTTAAAGTGACATAAAACAATGTCAAATTTTAAACGCATATGTTGCCTGAGCAATGAAGAGAAATAAAATAAATTGAAAATACAATTTGAAAAATAAA
>CM074293.1:1197500-1222500 GCA_037194245.1 Opsariichthys bidens
CGATATTTTTTCTCTATGTTTTGGTCTCAGTTTGTTGGGGCGGGAATGCCTCCGGGCTCCATTACGCTTTGCTGTCGTCCTGTTTTGTGTGGATGCTGTTGTCCGTGTGGACCTTGATCTCGATCAAGTCCGGCTTGAGCACCTCCTTGCCGTTCTCCTCCTTCAGCGGGAGTTTCCTGCGGTCAGAAGCGCGTGTTTAGCCTCCATTCTCTCAACCACACAAACGGGACCGTGACGTAAACGACTGGCAGGTCATGCATCTCGCATGCAGTCACGTGACAAACTGACCACGCTTATTCTGATGATCCACTTAACACTTTCTACTAACTATAAGTAACTTTGCAACAGCACAACAGTTTTCATAAAAGCAGCAAATCAATATCAGAGTGATTTCTGAAGGATCATGTGACTCTGAAAACTGGAGGAATGATGATAAATTCAGCTTTCATCACTGGATATAAATTATGTTTTACTATATATTGACATTGAAAACAGATGATTTAAATTAAAATAATATTTAACTATTTTTACTGTATTTTTGATCAAATAAATGAAGCTTTTGGTGAGCAGAAGAGACTTGAATGGTAGTACAGCTATAACTGTTAGTAATCATGATGAAAATTCAGCTTTGATCACTGGATATAAATTATATTTTACTATATATTCACATAGAAAACAGATGATTTAAATTAAAATAATATTTCACTATTTTTACTGTATTTTTGATCAAATAAATGAAGCTTTTGGTGAGCAGAAGAGACTTGAATGGTAGTACAGCTATAACTTTTAGTAATGATGATGAAAATTCAGCTTTGATCACTGGATATAAATTATATTCTACTATATATTGACATTGAAAACAGATGATTTAAATTAAAATAATATTTCACTATTTTTACTGTATTTTTGATCAAATAAATGAAGCTTTTGGTGAGCAGAAGAGACTTGAATGGTAGTACAGCTATAACTTTTAGTAATGATGATGAAAATTCAGCTTTGATCACTGGATATAAATTATATTCTACTATATATTGACATTGAAAACAGATGATTTAAATTAAAATAATATTTCACAATTTTTACTGTATTTTTGATCAAATAAATTAAGCTTTTGGTGAGCATAACAGACTTGAATGGTAGTACAGCTATAACTGTTAGTAATCATGATGAAAATTCAGCTTTAATCACTGGATATAAATTTTATTTTACTATATATTCACATAAAAACAGATGATTTAAATTAAAATAATATTTCACTATTTTTACTGTATTTTTGATCAAATAAATGCAGCTTTTGGTGAGCAGAAGAGACTTGAATGGTAGTACAGCTATAACTGTTAGTAATCATGATGAAAATTCAGCTTTGATCACTGGATATAAATTATATTTTACTATATATTCACATAGAAAACAGATGATTTAAATTAAAATAATATTTCACTATTTTTACTGTATTTTTGATCAAATAAATGAAGCTTTTGGTGAGCAGAAGAGACTTGAATGGTAGTACAGCTATAACTTTTAGTAATGATGATGAAAATTCAGCTTTGATCACTGGATATAAATTATATTCTACTATATATTGACATTGAAAACAGATGATTTAAATTAAAATAATATTTCACAATTTTTACTGTATTTTTGATCAAATAAATGAAGCTTTTGGTGAGCAGAAGAGACTTGAATGGTAATACAGCTATAACTGTTAGTAATCATGATGAAAATTCAGCTTTAATCACTGGATATAAATTTTATTTTACTATATATTCACATAAAAACAGATGATTTAAATTAAAATAATATTTCACTATTTTTACTGTATTTTTGATCAAATAAATGCAGCTTTTGGTGAGCAGAAGAGACTTGAATGGTAATACAGCTATAACTGTTAGTAATCATGATGAAAATTCAGCTTTAATCACTGGATATAAATTATATTTTACAATATATTCACATAGAAAACAGTTAATTTACATTGTAATAATATTTCACTATTTTTACTGTATTTTTGATCAAATAAATGCAGCCTTGGAGACTCAAAAACATCATAATTATCCCAAATTTAGCGTATTTCTACACAACGTATACAGCGGTCTACATATACATATGAGGATGTTAGTGTTTTTCTTCTTGCACTGATAAAGGGATCTAAATCTCAAACTCCGGGTTCTTTGTCTCAATGCTTTTCACACGAAAACAAGGACTGAAAGGTGTGAAATAATATCTGAAAAAATCTGACAAGAAACCTCGGGTGATGGTAAATCCTCTGACGCTGGACTTTAAGCGGCTCGAACGCAAACAGATCAATAGACTCGGGCTTTTATTAGCAAATGAATCTCATGAGGTCTGTCTAATGCTTAACCAAACTGAAGCATCTGTGTGATGATTTACTGAACTCGCTCAGCAGATCGTCATTAAGTCATATCTATATGTGTGCATATTATCAACAGCGCTTAATAGTACTGGGAAAATATTATGCAATAATTGAAATGCAATCCTCATCGTTAGAGGATGACTGGGGAGACCGATCACATATTCACATATGGAAGTGATCACAAAGGTACCGTTTTCCAAGCAAACATCCCTCTTTTTAACCTCGTTCGATGGGATTCTGTAGAGATATTTTGACCTTAGCAGCTTGACTTTTCTTCCGTTTGATTAAGATTGAGTTTTAAACTAAGCCGTACTCAGTTTATCCGCAAGCCATCTTTAAAGAATTTCACCGCACCGCAAAACATTTCGCGGCTCACTCTCTGTTAACGTGTGTTAAAAGTCACCAAGGCTACATTTATTTGATCAAAAATACAGTAAAAATAGTAAAAATATTATTCCAATGTAAATAGCTGTTTTTTATATGAATATATAGTAAAATATAATTTATATCCAGTGATCAAAGCTGAATTTTCATCATGATTACTAAAAGTTATAGCTGTATTACCATTCAAGTCTCTTCTGCTCACCAAAAGCTTCATTTATTTGATCAAAAATACAGTAAAAATTGTGAAATATTATTACAATGTAAATTAACGGCTTTCTATGTGAATATATAGTACAGTGTAATTTATATCCAGTGATTAAAGCTGAATTTTCATCATCATTACTAAAAGTTATAGCTGTACTACCATTCAAGTCTCTTCTGCTCAACAAAAGCTTCATTTGTTTGATCAAAAATACAGTAAAAATAGTAAAATATTATTCCAATGTAAATCAGCTGTTTTCTATGTGAATATATAGTACAGTGTAATTTATATCCAGTGATCAAAGCTGCATTTCCAGCATCATTACTCCAGTCTTCAGAGTCAGAAATCATTCTGATATGATGATTTGATGCTCAAGAAACATTTATGATTATTATCAGTGTTGAAAACGGTTGTTAAACTGATACACTTTATCTTTCAGGACTCTTTGATAAACAGAACGTCGCACTTATTTGAAACAGTTTAATTATAAATGTCACTTTTGATCAATTTGATGCAGAATGGCAGTGAGACGAAACAAACATGCTGGTTTAAGCCGCTCGATCTGATCTTCCAGCGCCCCCAAAAACCCCCAAAATGGCTCTGAAGCAGTTTTTTGGTATACTCACATGACACACACACAGACGTAACAGAGCATGCATCACCAATGATCTCGAGGAATGGCGAGGGACTCACAGGTAGGCGGCTTTGCCCTCCTCCAGCTCTTTGCTCTTGCCGCTGGTCGTGCTTTTCTTGCTGCAGAGTTTGCGGGTGATGCACATGAGGAGGCCGCACTGACGCAGGAAGAAGCAGCTGACGTCCACCAGCACCAGCAGCAGAAGAAGCGCCGCCACCCCGAGACCCACCACAGCGCCGAGACCCAGACCGCTGAACAGGGAATCTGCTGAGACCGGAGAGCAAACGCACGCTCAACACCATCCGACACACACGAAACCTGAGCCGGTGGAGACACGTTTGACTCCAGCCTGCACTGATAATATTGCATAACGAGGTTTAGAAGCCAATTAAAAGACCTAAAAAAAATTATGAAAACTTTCATGCAGTTTTATGAGAACAGTGAATGTTATAACATGCATCAAACGTCCTACATGGAGAAAAAAAAAAAAAAAAAAAAAAATATATATATATATAATCTGGATGGAAGCACTGAATATATATATATATATATATTTTTTTTTTTTTTTTTCAGTGCTTCCATCCAGATTTAAGTGCACACATTTTTCCCTCAGTTTTTATTTATTTATTAATTTAGCTGTGGTCAAATGTCATTACACTATAATAGAGAATAGTTTTGAATATGTGAATTGCACAAAGATTATTGGCATATTTTTTTACAAAGAGAATTTAGTTTAATTCAATGTGTTGCTTGTCATTTTTTTTTTAGAATTATTTGTGAAATTTACTAGCGGTTTCTGAGTAAAAATTGTTTCAAAGTAAACCCTATTGTGTATTTTTGGTAACATTTTAAGTTATTCTGTATTTGAAAACTCACACATTAAAGCAATAGATGATCGCATTTTAACACTGTTTTTTTTAGTAGTATTTTTTTTAAAATATTTATATATTATTTATAATACATTGTTATAATAATTAAATATTTAATTTTTTATATTGTCATAATTAAATGCTTTTTTATTTATTTGTATTTAGCTTTAATAGGCTTTTATTTCAGTTTTAGTCGTTTTATTACTTCAAAATTAAATGTGGTTTATTTCAGTAAAATTAAAATTTTTCATGCAAAATTCCCATTTTATTTTATTTCAGCCTCATTTCAATAAATAAAAACAATTTTAGAATGGTTTTAGCAGGAGCACTGACTGCCAGTCCATTTTCTTGCATTTTTAAATGTATTTTTCCAGTGTAAAAACGTTGGCAAACAGTCAAATAAAATCAATCTGAAAAAAAAAAAAAAAAAACCCCACGATGGTTAAAATACGTGCTTAAAGATTCAATCCGATGGTTCAAGAACAATTAGAGGCCTTCACAAAATAACCAACCCAACTAAACACTATCATTTACGGTTCTTCATTCTTCTCGTACAGCGTCTGAGCAGAAAACGAATCTTTTAAACGATTTCTCAGTAATCGCAGCTTCAGAAATGTGTCCGTTTGCTCTTTCTGTATTGATCTGAAGCTTTGAGGACATGATTCTGCAGCCCATCTTCAAGATGTTTTGATGTGTTATGGATGAAAGCATCAAAGATTCACACAAAACATGTTGGAAACACAAAGAACCAGAGGAGATCCTGACATTCGGCTTCACATCACAGCGGATCCGTGGACCGACCCGAAGCGCAAACACCTGCGAGCGCCTGGAAGTCCGTTAATGCGTCGACGACACCTAAAGCACTGACTGAAAAGCGTTAAATACGGGCAGCCTCGAGTCTTCAGAGAGAGAAACTTCAAAGCGTTCACAAACATTTACTGCCAAGTTAACGTCAAGTCATAATAACGATTAACCACCGCCATTAATCACGAACAGAATGACTCGGTTCTTATTTAAAGACTTTGAGAGTTGATATTTTCAGAAATCTGAGGATACAGCACTCTCTGTACCCCCGTTTGAATCAATAATTCAATTTCAGGTTTAATTATGCTATTTGTAGAGCTTTATGTGCACATAACTCACCAACTCCTTCTAAAAAAATGAATCTGAAGTAATATGATACAAGTTTTACAACAAATTAAAACTATAGCCAACCAACAAAAGGAGGAGATATAATGGAATAAAATTCACTACAAGAAATAAAAACAGATACGAAGAGCGGCTCACATCAGTCGTTTTACACTAGAAATAATGATCTTATTCACTATTTTTGTCTTGTTTTCCAATATAAACATTCTTAAAATCAAGATACATTCTTGAGAAGCAAAATTACATCAGAAATTAAGTCTTGGGGGAGGGGGGGATATAATATAATATAATATAATATAGTATAATGATATAATATATTATAATACACTGATATAATATAATATAGTATAATGATATAATAATATAATATAATATAATGATATAATATATTATAATACACTGATATAATATAATATAGTATAATGATATAATATAATAAACTTATATAATATAATATAGTATAATTATATAATATAATGTAATACACTGATATACTATAATGATATAATATAATATAGTATAATGATATAATATAATATAATATAATACACTGATATAATATAATATAATATAATGATATAATATAATATAGTATAATGATATAACATAATATAGTATAATGATATAATATATTATAATACACTGATATAATATAATATAGTATAATGATATAATATAATAAACTTATATAATATAATATAGTATAATTATATAATATAATGTAATACACTGATATACTATAATGATATAATATAATATAGTATAATGATATAATATAATATAATATAATACACTGATATAATATAATATAATGATATAATATAATATAGTATAATGATATAATATAATATAGTATAATGATATAATATAATATAATACACTGATATAATATAATATAGTATAATGATATAATATAATAAACTTATATAATATAATATAGTATAATTATATAATATAATGTAATACACTGATATACTATAATGATATAATATAATATAGTATAATGATATAATATAATATAGTATAATGATATAATATAATGTAATATAATACACTGATATAATATAATATAATACACTGATATAATATAATATAGAAATATTAATTTTTTTAATATATAAAGTATTTTTTTCCATTCAGTTCTCCCACGCTTCGTTTAAAGCGTTAAAAGCCACGAATCAACCAGCTGAGAATCACAACACTATAAAACTTTGATCCGAAGTAACAAAAAGCGTTTGAAAATCGGACAAAAAGTACAAGAGAACTACAATCCCAATGCAAACGGCATAATCGAATTAAAATAATTGCAGGAATATAAAACTACTCATTTCACAATGTTGATTACATATACTGACAATATCAGTTAAGTTTATCGCAAAATATGCAAATATTTAAGTGTTTTGAGAGCGTAGGGAGACTCGATTACATCATTAGCAGTGGAAGTGGGCAGAGCTTTTGGCACGTTTTGCTCTCTGATTGGTGGATTTTTACACCAATCATGGGTAATATAGTTTAGGATGTTAAACAGGATTATTTTAAAAATAAACTGAAAGAAGCGAATATGATTGATTAATAACTTCGAAGGTTTTACTCCCAGAAACTCGGCTCTATTTCAAAATAACATTTAATATAACGATATATACTGTATATAAACAGATATGTAGATATCTTGCAGGCACAGCTGTAGCATCTTGTGGAAAAAAGTGAGAGGAGTTTTACTCAATAAATGATGAGGCGAGTCTAAAAGAGGAAAGAAGTGTTATTTTCTGTCCTCCACTGCTGCTCCATACACCTCTACTCACTAATGAGAGAAGAAAACAACCTGAACACACTGACAAAGAGTTCAAAACACCAGTCACACTCTCACGCTGTGTGTGTGTGTGGGTTTTCCCTACGTTATGGGGACCAAATGTCCCTTGTGGGGACATTCTTTTGGTCCCCATGAGGAAACGAGCTTATAAATCATACAGAATGATCTTTTTTGAAAATGTAAAATAGCAGAACATTTTGTGTGATGGGTAGATTTAGGGGTGGGGGGGTGGGGTGGGGGGGCAGAATGTACAGTTTGTACAGAATAAAAACCATTATGGAATGTCCCCATAAAACATGAAAACACAACATGTATGTGTGTGTGTGTGTGTGTGTGAGTGTGAGTGAGTGTGTGTGTGTGAGTGTGTGTTTGTATGTGTGTGTGGGTTTTCCCTACATTATGGGGACCAAATGTCCCCACAGTTATAGTAATACTAGTACATTTTGAGATTGTGGGGACATTTTGTTGGTCCCCATGAGGAAACAAGCTTATAAATCATACAGATTATCTTTTTTGAAAATGTAAAATTGGAGAACATTTTGTGTGATGGGTAGGTTTGGGGGGGGGGGGGGCACAATGTACTGTTTGTACAGTAGAAAAACCATTACGCCTATGGAATGACCCCATAAAACATGAAAACACAACATGTATGTGTGTGTGTGTGTGTGTGAGTGTGAGTGAGTGTGTGTTTGAATGTGTGTGTGTATTCCCTACATTATGGGGACCAAATGTTCCCATGAGGAAACAAGCTTATAAATCATACAGAATGATCTTTTTTGAACATGTAAAATAGCAGAACATGTTGTGTGATGGGTAGGTTTAGGGGTGTGGGTAGTGTAGGGGGACAGAATGTACAGTTTGTACAGTATAAAAACCATTACGCCTATGGAATGTCCCCATAAACCATGAAAACACAACATGAGTGTGAGTGCTTTAGTGTCATAGTGCACCTCTAGGAAGAACAACTTGCTTTAAGAAACTTAAACCTATTTTCAGAGGACCATTACATTTTTTTGCATTATTATTATTATTATTATTATTATGATTTATGATCTAATTAAATTAAATACAATATTTAAATTGTAAAGTATTTTTACATAGTATTATTTGCTGCCTAATTCATGTTAATTTATGGTAACAAGAATTCCGGAAAAATTCAGACTTGCAAAACATAATATATTCACGCTTCCTTTAGATTGTGAGGTGAACTACATTTGAAGAGACTCTCTCTTGGTGAGTTTGTCTGTGTAAGTGAGGAGATGTTCAGCCGCTGCTCATCTCTTCCTCTTCAAACGGCATCGGAGAATCAAACCGAGGCGCTCCGGCACATTGATCTGCTGCCGCGATCGGCTCTCGGACTCAGATCCGCCGGAGGCGTCTCATCTCACGCCACCCGGAGACCTGAAACTGCCCTGATCTACCGTGACTTCACTTGAACATTTCTGTGTTTATCTTGAGCGTCCGAGAGCCGAGAACGTCTCCAGAAATCAGAACAATTCTTGTTGTCCGAGACATCTCATGACCTTGTTAGCTCACATACTTTCACTGTGAAGCCCAGGATGTGCTCCACAGGTGAAGGAAAAGCACTTCATTATGCAGATGTGTTTTGTATTTTATGCTGATTACAGCATCGGGTCATGATCTGATAACATTATGCCAATGACAATCATCCTGAAGCAGTGTTATTATTGTTCACTTACATGGTGTTTGGAGTCGGGATCTCGTTTATGCTCCCCATAAATCATGAAATGAGCAGTTTGTGTTTTCGATGCATGACGTCACAATGTAACAGTGTATTTGAAGCTGTAGAGACTCCGCCCAGCAGCTCATTTGCATTTAAAGATACACACACATACACTAAAACAGCATATTTTCGCTTCCACTCAAAAAAGGGCAATTTGGGAATGATATGATACATGATCTGTGGGGGATTTTGAGCTGAAACTTCACAGACACATTCTGGAGACACCAGAGATTTACATCTTGTGAAAGAGGCATGAACTGAACTGAACATTAAAATAAAATCTGAAAAAAAAAAAAAAAAAAAAAAAAATTCATTCAGTTTAAGTGCTAAAATGACTAAAACTAAAATGAATGAAAAGTAGATATATATTAAAAAACAAATAAAAACAACATTGCTAAAACTTAAACTAAAATTAAAATGGAAATATAAAAATAAAAACAAATTCAGAATATTAAATACTAGAACAAAGTCTCATTACGGTAATGAATTACAAAATTGATTAAATTAAATATTGATGCAAATTTTAAAGTGTAAAAAGTATTTATACATAGTAGTATTTGCCCAATTTGTGATGATAAAAATACTGACACACCATTTGTCCTTAATTTTTCATTAGTGTAATGGGGGAAATTACAACATTAATTAAATTAAATTTTACTTCAATATTTGAATTTAATTTATAGACACAGAAGTAGTAGTTGTACTGTTTTAAATTAAAATACACTAATTTTAGTGAAAAATTACTGTAATACAATAAAGAAAATCACCATTGATGATAATATATATATTATTATATATTAATATTATATTATATTAAAATTAGTTATATATAGATATAACTAATTTTTAAAAATTAAAATAAATATTAAAAAAAATTAATAATTAAAATAAAAATAATTTATATATAAAAATGTCTTCATACAAAAACAAACAAGGCTTAAAATAAATTCAAATAAAATAAAATAATTCACAATATTAATAAATACTACAGTTACACTCATGTGAAGCTCTTCATATCAGAAGGTTTAGTGCACTTTTGAGACGCAGCCGCAGACTTCGGAGAAGTCTGAAAACACAGAGCCGATCCCGACCGCCCGCGGGACGGTGGGAACACGTGAAGCCGCGCAGCGAGGGCGCGCGCGTACCTGTGATGTCGGGTTTCTGCGGCATGAGGAACTGGAAGAAGGTGGGCTCCGACAGGCCCTTGACGACGTTGCGCGCCGTGATCTCCACGTTGTAGCGCGTGTTCCACTGCAGCGGCTGCAGGAGCGCGAAATCATTCATGCCGGGAACCAGCTTCGTCATCCACTGCTCCTCTTTATCCTGCACACAAACACCGCAGTCACATGACGGCCATCAAACTGTCACCCAATATCAAAGATTGCCTTAAAAATTGTGAGTTCATTGACATTAAAAATTTGAGTTGATTCAACGGACGCGACTGGTTTAATCAGCAGACACTCAAAATATTACGTTATCCGAGCGATATTCATTATTGGAGATACAAAATGTTGTGCAAACAAATCATGATTCAAATTTGAGTCTTAATTTTGAATTTATATACGACAAAAAAAAAAGCACAACAAAATTCCTTACATACACAAAAATACAAATAAAAACAACATTTTAAATACTCTAAATTCTCATGACTGTAATGGGGAAATATTAATGTAATGTTTCAATTGAAAGTATTTATACATAGTATTATTTAGAAAAAATGTCATTTATTAATATTATAGATCTATTTAAACTCATTTTAGTAAAAGTTTTAGTGTTTTTTTCCTTCATTTAAACTAAAGAAATGTAGCAAAAAATAATACTTAGTTGATTTCAGGTCACGCTTATTTTATTTCAAGTAACAAAAACATTTTTTTTTAGGATTTATGATAATAATCCTGCCTCAGAATACTTTATTACGGTGTTTTCGGTCATTTTTGGAGCTTCGGTCTTCTGAATGTTTCCCCACAGAAGAAAGAAAGTCTTTCGGGTTTGAAAAAAAAAAACCACGAGAACGATGAGTAAATAACGACAGGCCGAACGTTTCATTCACGCTAGTTACGAACTCTGACGGACAATATAAAATGGGGCAAAAAATGCACAATAACAGAGACTAAAAACAGAGATCTGAAGGCAGAAAGTTTCATCCTGACACTTCCTGAAAACACTTCCTCACCAACTCTGTGATCTAATATCCCTGTGTTTATTGTCTGGAAATATTTGATCTTCTTCAGCTCATCAGTTTTGTCGCCGTCTGTCTGCGGGAATCCACAATCACACGCTCCACTTTAGTAAAGCACTTTAAAGAGATTTCGCTTCCCATGAAGCGGTGGAGTGAGAGATCTTCAGCACAGACGTCAACAGCAGTTTCTCAAGCGACCGAAAACACATTTCCGTTGGCTGAGGGAGATAATAACGTCCTTTAATTTCTCTTTTAAAGTCAACCTGAAATGCAACTTCCATAGATGAAGGGCGAGACGTGATATTATGAATCGGGAACTGATGAAAAGAGGGCTTTCCGGACGAAAAAAGAATGATTCGTACATGAAACGAGGACATTGGACATACTATTATTAAGTCTTGATGTGGTTTTGGGGCTCTATTACATTAAATGTTGATTTTTTTCCTCATATCTCCATTGTTCAGCTCCTCTCTTCCCGGTCTGTCAGTAACGCTCCGGTTGGGCTAAATATGGACAAACCCAGCAACTGGGTTATTCTGACCCAGCAGTTGGGTTAAATGTTTAAGCTAGGTAGTTTTATATAACTCAACTATACCTATGGAAATGAACATTTATGAATATTTTAATGCATAATAATTAAATAATAAACGTTTATTTGTTCACCTTTTGATTATTATTGTTTCCTCTAGTAATTATGTGTCTGATTTTTCATTTCCGACCTATTTTGTGTTCCTTTTACGGTCATTTTTAAATAAAAGGTGGGTTAAATAAAACTACCCAGTGCGTTGGGCAAACATTTAACCCAACCGCTGGGTCAAAACGCACCAACTTGGGTTGTTTTTGCCCAAGCATTTTTTTAATGGATGAAGCCCCTCCTTCTGTGCTCTGATTGGTCGGGCGGAGCGGCGTGTTGTGATTGATGTTTGGGGAACGCCCCGCCCCTTACCATAACTGGCCGTTTCAACACACTCCTAACTAACTCAAACAGGCCCCGCCCCTTTATTCAGCTCATGAATGATTTAAATGAGGAATGTTGTGACACACACCGACCCTGATGAGGATTTTCTGCTGGATAAATTGTAAAAAATAATGGTCCTAAAATAGACTTCCCTATTTTTGGAAGAGTCACCCAAAATCAGGACAAAAGCGCGGGTGTGATGGTGAGGATGTGTGTATTGAGCTCAGGATGGCTCTTTTTGTTCCTTACAGCCGTGACGGAGAGGAAAACTCGTGGAGAATCACCCCCCGCCGCTCCTTTATGGGAGCGGGAAGGACTTCAAAGCGTTTCTCTCACGCAGCCGTATTCTTTAAGCAAATGAGGCCACAGCGTGAACACGTTCAGACTCACTGTACGCCGGACGGAGGAAAAGCAGGATTTTTCCCCGAGAACATTACAGATTCAGCCACCCACGTGGCCCGAGGCGGCTGGAAGCCTCCGAGGCGTCAGATACAGTGAAATCAGCTCAGATTAATGCAGAGTGAATCAGGAGCGTACAGTACAGTACAGTACAGTACAAACTCAACATGTATTTTTACAAACCTCCAACAGTTTCCTTCAAACGTCTGTTATTATTCAGGTTGTAAACATGTCTGCTTATATAAACTCCAACCAACTTGCTCATGAATGTGGAAGACATCATAAACAATGATTTATGCATGCGTACATTTCCTAATGCAAATCGTATGCGAGTCACTATCTGTACATCAGTTGAGTATAAGCGCCATATAATATAGTGAAAACGAATATAACTTCACAGAAGCATCTACTGTTTTTATATACAGTTTTTGCACTGCAGATTTTATTACAAAAAACTATTATTTTCATAGCAATAAATATGTTTTATGACATATAAACTGATATATGTACTGAAAAGTATTTTTATTTTTTGAAAGAAACAAATGAATACTTTTATTCAGCACGGGTAAATGACAAAAAGATTTTATTTTAAATAAATGCTGTTATTTTGAATTTTCTATTCGTCAAAGAATCCCGAAAAACAAAAGTGATCAAAATACTCCTTCCACAAGATGTAATATCAGTCTCTGGTGTGTCTGTGAAGTTTCAGCTCAAAATCCCCCACAGATCATTTATTATCGCTTGTCAAAAAATTTGTCAGCGTCCCTTTAAATGCAAATGAGCTGCTGCTCCAGAAGAGGGCGGAGCTTTAACAGCCCAACAACAACAAAGCTGGAGAATCTCACGCAGACAAAATGAGGAAAGTGTTCGAACGGATGGAGAGACTCAGGAAGACGTTTCTGAACGGTTCGTGGATAAATTGATGGAGTTGATCAACTCGTCACTAGCATCACGTTCGTCTTTTTTCCTCGAATCGACCCTCGTTTGTGGCGTAAAATGACGGCATCGACAACACTCGACGACAACAACTCTAAAGCAGCCCAACATGGCCCCGCCCCCTTTGATGTGAGTTCTTGGGGGCGTGGTTTATGTAAATTTTAGGGTTTGTGATGTCACTAACTGATGAAGAAGCTCGTTGTAGTTTCTTCCAGCCGTTTGTTGCAGTTCTTAAAATGTGATTTAATGTGAAAAGCGTTAGTTTGTCTTGTTGTTGAGCGAACCCACCGTTTTATACTTCACGATGTACTCGACGATAGGCATCCCACCGTCGTCCTGTTTGATCAGTCCCAGTCTGTAGGCCTTCCCGACGCCTCTCTGTCCGTGAACTGTCGGAGGACTCGGCTCGCCTGGAGGAAAACAGACACAATCGGAGGGAAATGAAGATGTGACAGTTATTTTAAACTAAAAGAAACTGCAGCACAATGATGAAGGAGCTTAAAAAATGCTCACTGCAGGAGTTGGAACTCTGAAATCTACAGAAAATGACTTTGCTGATGCAGTTACACACTGTGCAAGGTCTTATTGTCCTTGTTCTCGAACGCAGCGAGTGACAGGACTGACAGCAGCTGAGCAGAAGCAACAACTGTCCTTCTGAGTGAGGAGGAACACACAGAAGAGAAAGTGATGATGAAGAACTCACGGATGGGTAACGTCTGGAAGCTTTCTGTGTGGCTGAATTCACCCTGACCCTTTCCATTGACGGCCGCCACTCTCACCTCATACGTCGTGTTGGGCTCCAGGCTAGCCAGAACTACTGCGGCTGAGAGGGGAGGGGGGAGTGAGGGGGGGGGGGGGGGGGGGGGAAGGAAGGAACGAAGGTAGGAAAGAAGGAAGAAAGGAAGAAATGAAGAAAGGAAGGAATGAAGAAAGGAAGGAAAAGAAGAAAAAATATAGGAAAGAAGGAAGGAAGGAAGGAAGAAATGAAGAAAGAAACGAAGGAATGAAGAAATGAAGAAAGAAACGAAGGAAGGAAGAAAGGAAGGAAGGAAGAAATGAAGACAGGAAGGAAGAAATGAAGACAGGACGGAAGAAAGGAAGGAAGGAAGGAAGGAAGGAAGAAAGGAAGGAAAAGAAGAAAAAATATAGGAAAGAAGGAAGGAAGGAAGGAAGAAATGAAGAAAGAAACGAAAGAAGGAAGAAATGAAGAAAGAAACGAAGGAAGGAAGAAAGGAAGGAAGGAAGAAATGAAGACAGGAAGGAAGAAATGAAGACAGGACGGAAGAAAGGAAGGAAGGAAGGAAGAAAGCAAGGAAGAAAAAATATAGGAAAGAAGGAAGGAAGGAAGCAAGAAATGAAGAAAGAACGGAAGGAATGAAGAAAGGAAGGAAGAAATGAAGAAAGGAAGGAAGAAATGAAGAAAGGAAGGAAGGAAGAAATGAAGAAAGGAAGGAAGGAAGGAAGGAAAGGAAGAAAAAATATAGGAAAGAAGGAAGGAAGGAAGCAAGAAATGAAGAAAGAACAGAAGGAATGAAGAAAGGAAGGAAGAAATGAAGAAAGGAAGGAAGAAATGAAGAAAGGAAGGAAGGAAGGAAGGAAGGAAGGAAGAAATGAAGAAAGAAAGGAAGGAATGAAGAAAGGAAGAAAGGAAGGAAGGAAGAAATGAAGAAAGGAATGAAGAAAGGAAGGAAGGAAGGAAGGAAGGAGGGAAGAAAAGAAGGAAGAAATGAAGAAAGAAAGGAAGGAATGAAGAAATGAAGAAAGGAAGGAAGAAATAAAGAAAGGAATGAAGAAAGGAAGAAAGGAAGGAAGGAAGGAAGGAAGGAAGAAAAGAAGGAAGAAATGAAGAAAGGAAGGAAGAAATGAAGAAAGGAAGAAATGAAGAAAGGAAGGAAGAAATGAAGAAAGGAAGGAAGGAAGAAATGAAGAAAGGAAGGAAGGAAGGAAGGAAGGAAGGAAGAAAAAATATAGGAAAGAAGGAAGGAAGGAAGGAAGAAATGAAGAAAGAAAGGAAGGAATGAAGAAAGGAAGGAAGGAAGGAAGAAAGCAAGGAAGGAAGGAAGAAAAGAAGGAAGAAATGAAGAAAGGAAGGAAGAAATGAAGAAAGGAAGGAAGGAAGGAAGAAATGAAGAAAGGAAGGAAGAAATGAAGAAAGGAAGGAAGAAATGAAGAAAGGAAGAAAGGAAGGAAGGAAGGAAGGAAGGAAGGAAGAAATAAAGAAAGGAATGAAGAAAGGAAGAAAGGAAGGAAGGAAGGAAGGAAGGAAGGAAGGAAGAAAAGAAGGAAGAAAAGAAGGAAGAAATGAAGAAAGGAAGGAAGGAAGGAAGGAAGGAAGGAAGGAAGGAAGGAAGGAAGGAAGGAAGGAAGAAATGAAGAAAGGAAGGAAGAAATGAAGAAAGGAAGGAAGGAAGGAAAAGAAGAAAAAAATATAGGAAAGAAGGAAGGAAGAAAGGAAGGAAAGAAAGAAGGAAGGTTTTTAATATGTTTTTATGAAGTTTATGTTGGTCAGTTCCAGCGTCATTTAAAACCATTTCAAACGTTTTCTTTCATTGAAATGAAGGTGAAATAAATTGAAATCTAAACACCGGATTAAAAAACGGGAACTTAAAAAGAAAGTTGAATTACTAAAAATAAAACGGCAAAATTCAAAAACAAAGCGACCGAAACTTAAAAACGAAAATCAAAACGACAAGCTTATTATGATTAACATTGTAATTAGTTATAAATCACATGATCATAATATACATCATGACAGCATAACATTATGAAACACAAAACGACCACCAGCCAGCGCTCGATTGCGCTCATTCATTTACATGAGAAAGCACTAATAAAAACGAACCGACTCAATGAACGCGGTTATTACTTAGTCAAAGAACATTGAGCTCTTAATTAAAAACCCACAAAGAGTCTGTGGATGTAATTGAAGTAATTACACTGTAGATCTGAGCTGGAGAACATAAAGAGGACCGAATCTGATCCCGAACTCTATTCCTGCGCAAAGTCGAGGAACAGAACGACTCGTGCTTATTTGTTTTCAGCGCTTTCCATTACGTTGAACCCAATAAAACGTTATCCAAAGGCTTAATGCACAGAAAGGAACGTGAAAACAGTTTAATGAACAAACAGCTCGAAGTCATTATCGCTGCTGCGGCTTGAGCGAGTGAAAATGTGTTTAGTTGCACCAAACGTAATCGAACCGACTGTCAACGCGTCCCGATCCCGCAAACACGGCCCTTTCCACAAGCGATAATGGCTCTCAGGAACAACACGAGACGGTAAACACGCATTTCCTCCGGTTAAATGCTCTGTTTTTACTGCCAGAGCTTATCGCTTTTGCTCAGAATGAGATCTTTTTAGAGACGTTTCTGTTTCCAGACTCGGTTAAAGTCACCATTCATTATCACACGTGAACCTCACATGACGAGGGCGGGGCCGCCTGTCACTCACACGAGATCCACCAATAGCAAACCGCGGACAACATCGAGCCCCGCCCTGGTTGCTCACTCACTCTGAACTCCATGTGATCTCACTGTCCTCCAATCCTGCGTGCTCGTGTCTTTGTAGTTGATGATGTAATAGCTGATGGGGACGCCGCCGTGCGAGTCGGGCTTCATGAAGGTGACGGTGGCGAGCCGCTGGGAGACGGCGGTGAGCCGTACGGAGTACGGGTTCGACGGGACATCTGCAGCAGAACACAGTGTTTATTTTATTTCATCACCTGCGCTACCGGAGGCGGCCGAGTGCGTGTGAGCGGCCGCTCCATTCACTCAGTGTGAAATAAAGCAGCCGACAGATAAACTGCGGGATAAACACATGACGGAGCATCAGATAAACTCAGGATACATCATCGTTTGCTAGTGAGCGACGAGAATCTGTCATCGTCTGAGTGAACTCTACCGGCTCATCTTTGCATGGAATGAAACTCTAAATATGCAAGTTGGCATCATATTTGCAAATTAGCAATTATACATGAAAAGTGAGAGAAAACATCCTGACTGCCGTGTGATCAACATATCATGGCATTCGGTCAAAAGGTTGTTTATTAACGCCACGTTCATGTAAATGTTAAGATGTTAAGATGAAACGGCCCATAAAATGTCAAGGAGAAAAACAGCGGAGAGTTTAGAAACACCGTATCAGACTGATGAACGCTTTCTGAAAACACATTTGATGCCATAAAAACACTATATATGTGAGGGTGTGTGTATGTGTGTGTGTGTGTGGGGATTCCCTACATTATGGGGACCAAATGTACTACTGGGGACATTCATGAGGAAACAAGCTTATAAATCATACAGAATGATCTTTTTTGAAAATGTAAAATAGCAGAACATTTTGTGTGATGGGTAGGTTTAGGGGTGTGTGTGATTGTGTGTGTATGTCTATGTGTGTGTGTGTGTGAGTGTGTGTATGCGTGTGTGTGTTAGTGTGTGTGTATGTGAGTGTATGTGTGAGTGTGTGTGTGAGTGTGTGTAAGTGTGAGTGTGTGTATGTGTGTGTGAGTGTGTGTGTATGTGAGTGTATGTGTGTCTGTGTGTGTGAGAGTGTGTGTGTGTGTGTATGTGAGTATGTGTGTCTGTGTGTGTGTGTGAGTGTGTGTATGTGTGTGTGTGTATGTGAGTGTATGTGTGTGTGTGTATGTGTGTGTGAGTGTGTGTGTATGTGAGTGTGTGTTTGTGTGTGTGTGTATGTGTGTGTGTGTGTGAGTGTATGTGAGTGTGTGTGTGTGTGAGTGTGTGTATGTGTGTGTGTGTGTGTGTCCTCTGGGGCTCGATGAAGTCTGCTCTGAAGTGAACTGCTCCTCTTCATGGTATATTAAGCAGCTCTACAGTAAATGACAGCACTCTGCTATATCAGTGAACTCTCTAGTAAATCACGCGGCACTACAGAAGATTAGCTTCAGTGAAATTAGCAGCGGCCAGATGGGATGAACATATTGTTATAGAATATTTCAAAAGAATACATCAATGCTGAGCACATCACTGCATGTTTAAATCAAAAGCAAACCCGTTCCTCCAACCTAACCAAACGCACACTCAAATCATTTCAAGAACATAATCAGGCTTCATCTGCATCTTAAACAACATCCTTAAATTCAACATGAAAAGACTGAAAGCAGTAAGTAGAGAATACTTGTACAGACAGAAAACAAATCAGGATATATAAAGATTCAAACAAAACTGTAAACATCTTTCAAAGATCAGGAACATGTATTACAAATGAAAAAGGACTACTGATAAACACACACCTGCCTGTGCTAATATAAACTCCTGGTATCGAGCGCCGATGTTGTTTCTGGCTGTGCAGTTGTAGCGTCCAAAATCCCTGTCGGACACCGGAGTGACCTGTGGATACAAACCAAAGGTGAGGAGGATGAGAAAATGAGAGCAAGAATATTGCAAGTTTTTTTTAGCAGTGAAACCATGTGCAACTAGCAAACGGAAGTCAGTAGAAGTTTTCGTGTGAATTTTAACTGGGTTCAACAAGAGCAGCTGCTGACCAGCATCTTTAGTTTAACCAGAAACTATTTCACCAGAAATATCATACTTGTCCTAAAGCAGCACTACCTGGAAACATGCTGGAAGAAACACTGTGTAAAACAAAAACACATTCTTAAATCAAGACATTTATTTGAGATGCTAAAATACTTGAAGATATTAGGTCTTGTTTCTGAACTACTTATTAAAACTGTGTGAGTTTTTGCTGAAAACATCTGCTAATGGGATCAGAAAAATAACCTTGTTTTCCCTCTGAATTAACTTTGTTTTCAGATATTTTTTTAAAATAAAGATTTAACCCTAAACTCAATTCATTTTGATACATTTTTAACAAAACAAGACTTAATATCTTCAGTAATTTTGCTTCTTCATTATATGTATCTTGATTTAAGAATATTTAGATATTTGTGCTTTTAAAAAAGACTGAGGAAGAACATCGTTTGCTTTGATAAGAAGCTTTTCGCTACGCAAGCTCAATTTTACAAACGGATTAAGTTAATTAATAAGCAATTAAGTAGCATAAAGCAACTTTTATAGTCAGTTTTGTCTTTAAGGTCAACTACACCATAAAATATCTTTCACTTAGAAATTGCTCGTAAATTTCACAATTAACTACAGCAATTTTGAAATAGCATTTCTTGTAAAATATACTGTAATAATCTTTTTACAACTTCGAAACCATTTTTTTTAAACAAATCAACAGGACAAAGCAATGTGCAATTTAAACATAACTAATTAAAGACATTTGTTTATGATTTTAGACAAAATGGTTGGAAAATAATACATGCAATTACTTGTATTACTACTTAACTGCTTATTCTTTTTGACCAATAGGTGGCGCTGTTGCCAGACTGATGTGGTGTGGTCAGTTTGGGGTGACAATGACATACACAAATTTTGGTGTCGATAGGGCAAAGCGTTGCAGAGATGCAGCCTCAGATTCGGTTTGGAATAAAATTCTTTGATGCGTTAAACGAAAACGGTTTTGTCTATCAACACGAAATTTATAACTTTTTGCCAGCATGGTCTGACGATGATCCTAGTCTAATTTGATGAAAATCGGTTTCATAACAATAGGCAAAATTTACCAAATGCTATTAGCATTTTTTTAAATTTTTGTTATAATTTTTGACCAATAGGTGGCGCTGTTCCCAGACTGATGTGGTGTGGTCAGTTCGGGGTGACAATGACATACACAAATTTTGGTGTCGATAGGGCAAAGCGTTGCAGAGATGCAGCCTCAGATTCGGTTTGGCATCAAATTCTTTGATGCGTTAAACGAAAACGGTTTTGTCTATCAACATCAAATTTATAACTTTTTGCCAGCATGGTCTGAAGATGATCCGAGTCTAATTTCATGAAAATCGGTTTCATAACAATAGGCAAAATTTACCAAATGCTATTAGCATTTTTTAACATTTTTGTTATAATTTTTGACCACAAGGTGGTGCTGCCCCAAAATTTGGTGTGTACCTTCAAGGCATCATGCCAAAAACACACGCCAAGTTTCGTGATGATACACCAATGCGTTCATAAAAAATAGCATCCAAAAGTCCGATATGGGAAAATGGTCAATGTTGTTCAATTTGGTCAGTTGGTGGCGCTAGAGGGATTGAGGTAGAGACTCCAAAATTGCTGTGGTTAGTTCAGACTGTCCTCTATCTATGTGCCATCTTTTCATCTTTCTATGGGGCTGCAATAGAAGCCAAAGAAGAAGATAAAGAACACCGATTACTGAACCTCCAGAAGCGATCGTCCCTCCGCAGTGTGAATGCGAATGTTGCTGGTCCCTTGACTAGAGATGGTGAACCGGTCTCGTCTCCACAGCATCGTCGCTGGAGGGTTGGACCTCACGTCACAGCTGATGTTCACTGGGTTTCCCTCCCATGAGTAGAAGATGCTTTGATTAGTCTGGAACTTCGGTGCATCTGGAAAAAGAGAAACAGTGATTCAGTGCTGGCAGAACCTAAAGTGTTCAAACCATCCAGCTGATCAGCCATATACAGTGTAAAAAATGATTTTACAAAGTTGTAAATAAAACAAAACATTCTTTCAGTCTTTCTACTTAAATGTCACATTTAATTCTATGTTACATGTTGTTTCTCTGCATTTATGTGTGACATTTACAAGCAATTTCTGAGTGAAAATGGCTTCTTTTTTTCAAGTTATCTAGTTGATGTACTAAAAAACATATATAACTTCTATTAAAATTATAGACATTTCAAAAAAAACAAAAAGAAATGACAAAAACAGCTAAACAATTAAAACTTTAAAATTAAAATGAAGATGAAAGTATACAAATTAATTCAAAATATTAATTATTTCATGAAAAATTTATAAATAAATTCAACAACTTCAATGTTTCAAATGAACAGCTTTATCGTTCAAATTTCTCAATTTAATTTAGTATAATTTGATGGACTAAAATGACTAAAAACTGTATATTATTGTTATAGTATATAGTTTAAAAAAATTAATAAAAATGACAAAATTACTAAAACTTTAACTAAATTAAAAAACAATGGAAAATACAAAAAATAATTTAAAATATTGATATATATATATATATATCTGTGCATATATATATATAAATATACACAAATACAAATTAATAATATAATAGTACCTGAATGATTAACTAATACTAAAAGTAATATATATATATATATATATATATATTAAAAACTACTTTATTGAGCTTGTATAGTTTTTAATAAATAAATAACAATGAATACAATAACTCTGGCCTGAACATGCAACACTGTACATTGAATTTCTTTCCATTTGTTTTAATGCACTGGGCAATGTTGATGTGAGTCATGTGAAAAGGCCTTTAAAGAAGAGTAATATTGAATGCAACAAAGAAAGACTTTACAGTCTCACTCCATTATGTCGGATGCGTCTGTGGTAAACCGATGCAAGTCATAAAGATGAAATGTATTTTCCGCAGAACTATGCTTCTGATCCCGCGCTTCAGTTACAAGCGCCGAGGGTGTCCGCATTCATTCAGTGTTATTCCTGTTTTATGCCGACCAGAGAGTTTCCATTAGATAGATTGATGCTGGGCTCTCTGTCACATCTAAGGAGCAGAACAGAGAAAAGCGGCCGTACTAAATAAATGAGTTCATTAGCAGCCCGGTAACGGTTGGCCAGCTCCTGCCACGCTCATTCAGAACGTCCTTTTTCACACGCTGCCCGTGAAGCTCCACAGAAGCATATGACATGAAGATGCTACCGCGGCTCCGTGACGTCAAGGTCAGAGACACGAGGCCTTTCATTAGCATCTCACTGCATTTCTCTGACTGATAAACACAATAAACACAGTGGCATAATTGTGCTTAATGAACAAAACAGCGACAAATGAATTTGAAGCAATAAAAAGTTATCTATGAAGGTCACATTTGACAAGGAGTGACCCAAAAAATGGTTTGGCATTTCAGGAGATGGACCTAGAAATTAATACGAATATGAGGAATTAATTGCTTGGGAAGAATTCCTTCCATAATTAGCCCCACTGAGGGCTGTTTTTCCTTGTGTGAAGATGCTCAGAATCATTCTTTTCTTTGAGGCCAATAAAGAAAAATTGATTCATTCATTTCAAGTGGGTTGAAATAATTCATTAAGCAAGAAACATACTGAGCAAGTGCACTGGAAAGGCTACAGAGAAACTGCAAAATGAGGCTTCAAATGAGAAGGTGAGTTGCAACTTTGGCTCAATAGTCACTTTTTTGTGTTGCTATGTGGTTGCTAGGGTGGTCCAGGTGCTACTGGTGTCTCCGGCATGGGAGGCGGCCACGCTAACAAGGACGAAACCACAGTGTCTAGTGTCAGTCGTTAGCGCCTCTTGAGATCAGAGGTGTGAGGTTTACTTGCACAGCTCTTACAAACTGGCCTCCCTTACACTCACCCCCCTGAACCGCACTCCCATCCGGGTCATGGCACCAATGCAACCCATCTGGTCCTGCTCCAAGCGGGACTCGAACTGGTTTCTCCAGCATGGTGCGCTAATGAGGAAGCTAAAGAACACCGCCAGCTTGAGTCCTGCTCAGAGCGGCGTGAGTAGGACCGGAAGGGTTCAATTGGTGCCGTGACCCGGATGGGAGTGAGGTTTAGGGGGGAAAATGTAATGGAGGCCAGTTAGTAAGATCTGTGCAGGTAGACTTCACTCCCCTGATCTCTAGCGACTGATGCTAAAAGCTGTGTTCTTTAGCTTCCTCATTAGCACACCCACCTCCCATGCTGGAGAAACCAGTTTGAGTGCCCGTGTTGGAGGTGGGCACGCTAACAAGGACGAAACCACAGTGTCTAGTGTCAGTCGTTAGCGCCTCTTGAGATCAGAGGCGTGAGATTTACCTGCACAGCTCTTACAAACTGGCCTCCCTTACACTCACCCCCCTAAACCGCACTCCCATCCGGGTCACGGCACCAATGCAACCCATCTGGTCCTGCTCCAAGCAGGACTCGAACTGGTTTCTCCAGCATGGTGCGCTAATGAGGAAGCTAAAGAACACCGCCAGCTTGAGTCCTGCTCAGAGCGGCGTGAGTAGGACCGGAAGGGTTAAATTGGTGCCGTGACCCGGATGGGAGTGAGGTTTAGGGGGGAAAATGTAATGGAGGCCAGTTAGTAAGATCTGTGCAGGTAGACTTCACTCCCCTGATCTCTAGCGACTGATGCTAAAAGCTGTGTTCTTTAGCTTCCTCATTAGCACACCCACCTCCCATGCTGGAGAAACCAGTTTGAGTGCCCGTGTTGGAGGTGGGCACGCTAACAAGGACGAAACCACAGTGTCTAGTGTCAGTCGTTAGCGCCTCTTGAGATCAGAGGCGTGAGATTTACCTGCACAGCTCTTACAAACTGGCCTCCCTTACACTCACCCCCCTAAACCGCACTCCCATCCGGGTCACGGCACCAATGCAACCCATCTGGTCCTGCTCCAAGCAGGACTCGAACTGGTTTCTCCAGCATGGTGCGCTAATGAGGAAGCTAAAGAACACCGCCAGCTTGAGTCCTGCTCAGAGCGGCGTGAGTAGGACCGGAAGGGTTAAATTGGTGCCGTGACCCGGATGGGAGTGAGGTTTAGGGGGGAAAATGTAATGGAGGCCAGTTAGTAAGATCTGTGCAGGTAGACTTCACTCCCCTGATCTCTAGCGACTGATGCTAAAAGCTGTGTTCTTTAGCTTCCTCATTAGCACACCTGGAGAAACCAGTTTGAGTGTCCGTGTTGGAGGTGGGCACGCTAACAAGGACGAAACCACAGTGTCTAGTGTCAGTCGTTAGCGCCTCTTGAGATCAGAGGCGTGAGATTTACCTGCACAGCTCTTACAAACTGGCCTCCCTTACACTCACCCCCCTAAACCGCAGTCCCATCCGGGTCACGGCACCAATGCAACCCATCTGGTCCTACTCGCCCTGCTCTGAGTGGGACTTGAACTGGTTTCTCCACCATGGGAGGTGGGTGCGCTAATGAGGAAGCTAAAGAACACTGCCAGCTTGAGTCCTGCTCAACCGGAAGGGTTAAATTGGTGCCGTGACCCGGATAGTAGTGAGGTTTAGGGGGGAAAATGTAATGGAGGCCAGTTAGTAAGATCTGTGCAGGTAGACTTCACTCCCCTGATCTCTAGCGACTGATGCTAAAAGCTGTGTTCTTTAGCTTCCTCATTAGCACACCTGGAGAAACCAGTTTGAGTGTCCGGTGTTGGAGGTGGGCAAGGACGCTAAAAACCGCAGGCTCTAGGGTCCAGCCTCTGTTACACTAGGGCAGTGCTACTGTGTTCCGAGCAGTTTCTAGGACGCTATGCTAAAGCATGCTCCGTCATGCTTTAACTGGAACACACATATACAGAAGCTCTCGCAAACATCT
>CM074293.1:1230000-1262500 GCA_037194245.1 Opsariichthys bidens
AGCGAACAGCAGACGTTTGCACGGAACACAATGTCCGGGGAGACGGAGGACATCACACTCACACTCTGATCCGCTTTCTCATTTTAGAAATAAATAAGAAATCATATACTTGTTTTTTTTGCATTGTGCCATTATGTTCAGCACAAATAGGTATGCAATAAATATATTTACAATTTGTTATATACAGGGGGCCAAACAGGAAATAATTGAATGTAAATCCAAATATATAGTTATAAATTTGAATATATAAATGTAAATCTGAATATATAAATGTAAATCTTGAATATATAGTTATAAATCCGAATATCTAAATGCAAATCCGAATATATAAATGTAAATCCTGAATATATAGTTATAAATCCGAATATATAAATGTAAATCCGAACATATAAATGTTAATCTGAATATGTAGTTATAAATCCGAATATATAAATGCAAATCCAAATATATAAATGTAAATCCTGAATATATAGTTATAAATCCGAATATATAAATGCAAATCCAAATATATAAATGTAAATCCTGAATATATAGTTATAAATCCGAATATATAAATGCAAATCCAAATATATAAATGTAAATCCTGAATATATAGTTATAAATCCGAATATATAAATGCAAATCCAAATATATAAATGTAAATCCTGAATATGTAGTTATAAATCCGAATATATAAATGTAAATCCGAACATATAAATGTTAATCTGAATATGTAGTTATAAATCCGAATATATAAATGCAAATCCAAATATATAAATGTAAATCCTGAATATATAGTTATAAATCTGAATATATAAATGTAAATCCTGAATATATAGTTATAAATTTGAATATATAAATGTAAATCTGAATATATAGTTATAAATCCAAATATATAAATGTAAATCTTGAATATGTAGTTAGAAATCCGAATATATAAATGTAAATCCGAATATATAAATGCAAATGCAAATATATAAATGTAAATCCTGAATATATAGTTATAAATCTGAATATATAAATGTAAATCTGAATATATAAATGCAAATGCAAATATATAAATGTAAATCCTGAATATATAGTTATAAATCTGAATATATAAATGTAAATCCTGAATATATAGTTATAAATCCGAATATATAAATGTAAATCTTGAATATATAGTTATAAATCTGAATATATAAATGTAAATCTTGAATATATAGTCATAAATTCGAATATATAAATGTAAATCCTGAATATAGTTATAAATCCGAATATATAAATGTAAATCTGAATATATAAATGTAAATCTTGAATATATAGTTATAAATCTGAATATATAAATGTAAATCTGAATATATAAATGCAAATGCAAATATATAAATGTAAATCCTGAATATATAGTTATAAATCTGAATATATAAATGTAAATCCTGAATATATAGTTATAAATCCGAATATATAAATGTAAATCTTGAATATATAGTTATAAATCTGAATATATAAATGTAAATCTTGAATATATAGTCATAAATTCGAATATATAAATGTAAATCCTGAATATAGTTATAAATCCGAATATATAAATGTAAATCTGAATATATAAATGCAAATGCAAATATATAAATGTAAATCCTGAATATATAGTTATAAATCTGAATATATAAATGTAAATCCTGAATATATAGTTATAAATCTGAATATATAAATGTAAATCTTGAATATATAGTTATAAATCTGAATATATAAATGTAAATCTTGAATATATAGTCATAAATTCGAATATATAAATGTAAATCCGAATATATAAATGTAAATCCTGAATATATAAATGTAAATCAGAATATATAGTTACAACCCTTAATATATAAAAGTAAACTTTGGCGTGACTTTTTATTAAAGGACTGTGGGATTTGCAGATAAGAATACATTCAATTGTTTCCTATTTGGCTCCCCATAGTTATATCATTCATATATATATATATATATATATATATATATATATATATATATATATATATAAAAAATACAAATTTATTGCATGCTTATTGTATATATATATATATTGCTATCAAATTAATTAATTGTGATTAATTGTACCTAACAATTAATATTAACAATTTATTTGTTTTATGTCATTTTTGTAGTTCAATCGAAACTAAACATTTTTCGACCGATAACTGTATTAACGCGAATCTAGCATTAATCTCTGAATAAATATAATCAGAAAGAACTGAACATAATGTCTAAACGCAAACGTTCTTCAAGAACCGACAGAACGTAAAAAAGCTGCACCTTGAAAGTCACTTTGGATGAAAGCGTCTGTCATGAGCGTAATGAAAATGATTTATAATAACACACATATATATATATACATATATTCTTTTTGGGTGAAATGGAGATTCATCCATATATTTGTCTGAGAAAATACTTCTCGTGGCACTTTCTTTTCCTCCGAATGTCTTTTTGTAACTGCTTAAATTGTGATGTTCACATCAGTGAGGTCTTGTTTTATGCTGAACTCACAGATAAACCCCCGTTAGATGTGTGTGTGTGTGTGTGTGTGTGTGTGTGTCACAGATAAGCCGCTCTAAGTCTCTTACTCAGCTTTCAGTCGAGGGCAAACAACCCCATGGTGAGTTTCATGCATAACAGCCGTTCCTGCTCTCTTTAAGTGAGCTGGAGAGAATGAATGAAACCCAACAGAAGCAGCTCTTCACAGTGTGGGCCTTTGAACAACGTCTGCAGAGATCAAGGAGTTATTTGTAGCGGGAGACGCAGCCGAAACACCCAGAGGCTGCAGAGAGCGAGCGTCTCACACACACACACACACACACACGACAAACAGAGAGTTGAAGATGTCGGAGTCTGGAAACACTTCAGGAAGTGTCAATGTTGTTTCGTTGATGAAAACTCGGCAAAAGTCGCAATATAAACCAGCACCGTTTGGATGGATAACGTCCGATTTCACTTGATTTGAAACGTTACTTTTTAAAGGTTAATTTCTACAATGATGTGAACGAAAGCTGTATAAAACATGACAGTTTGCTTTCAAAATAAAAGATATATTGCCTAAAAAGGTGGTTGCGTAGTGCATTTCACAAAATGAATGTGGAAATATATGAGGTGTATGAGGTGGAAGATTCCTGTAAGATTCCTCCAGCAAACAAAACGCTAAACTATTCATTTATGAACGTTCAAAACGTTCTATTTTGTATCAGTTCGCACACATTGGAATGTTCTGAAACAACTAGAAACATTTAAAAAAGCATCATTAATCATAAGTAAATCATTTTTATTAAAGATCACAAACCTTCTATTAATGTTACTGAGACAAAAACAAAAAATGACCAGACCAACAGGGTTAAAATAACCCACGCTTGGGTTCGTCCACATCTGTGGGTTGTAAAAATATAAAATATATGTAATATATATATAATATAAAAATATATGTTAAATATGAACAATAAATATTCAGGGTCTGAAAACTAATTATTGATCATAAATAAAGACTAATACACTGAACATTTATTTATCCTATTAAATATATGAACATATTTATATTTAATATAATTACTTTCATTATACTATATAATTATAAACTAGAGCAAAAAATGCAATATATTTCATTTTTTATAATCTGATTTGTTGGTTTTCAGGAGACAGAAGGTCAATATTTGCTTTATCTATATTTTTATTTTCACTATTATTACTGATTCGAGGGATCCCTAAATATTTTTAAATAATGCAATAAATATTCATGAATATTTCACTATTTATAAACTGTGTTGAAGAATTTTTGAGGACAGATGGTCAATATTTGCTTTATCTATATGTTTATTTTCATGATTATTACTGATCGGATGGATCTGTAAATATTAATATTTCAATATTTTAAAATAATTCAATATTTATAATCTGTATTGATGAACTTCTGTTGACAGATTATAAATATTAAAATATTTAAAAATATTGAAATATTAATATTTACAGATCCATGCTTTATCAATATTTTTATTTTCACAATTATTGCCGATCGGAGGGTTCCCTGAATATTTAAAAAAAAATATTAAATAGAGATATTTCAATATTTTAATATTTATAATCTGTATTGATGAACTTCTGTTGACAGATTATCAATATTTGCTTTATCTACATTTTTATTTTCACAATTATTGCTGATCAGAGGGTTCCCAAAATATTTAGAAATTTAAAAAAAATAATTATAAATATTTAAAAAATTTAAAAACTGTATTGATGAATTTCTGTCAACAGATTATCAATATTTGCTTCATCTATATTTTTATTTTCAATATTATTACTGATTGGATGGATCCCTAAATATTTATAAATAAAAAAATAAATATTTATAAATATTTTTAAAAATTTAAAATCTGTATTGATGAAGTTTAGTAGACAGATGCTCAATATTTGCTTTATCAATATTTTTATTTTCACAATTATTGCTAATCGGAGGCTTCCCACAATATTTTGAAATAAAAAAATAAACATTTATAAATATTTTTAAAAAATTTAAAATCTGTATTGATGAATTTCTGTCAATAGATGCTCAATATTTGCTTCATCTATATTTGAATTTTCACAATTATTGCTGATCGGAAGGATCCATAAATACTATTATTTCAATATTTTAAATATTTTAATATTTATAATCTGTATTGATGAATTTTAGAAGACAGATGCTCGATATTTGCTTTATCAATATTTTTATTTTCACAATTATTGCTAATCGGAGGCTTCCCACAATATTTTGAAATAAAAAAATAAACATTTATAAATATTTTTAAAAATTTAAAATCTGCATTGATGAATTTCTGTCAATAGATGCTCAATATTTGCTTCATCTATATTTGAATTTTCACAATTATTGCTGATCGGAAGGATCCATAAATACTATTATTTCAATATTTTTAAATATTTTAATATTTATAATCTGTATTGATGAATTTTAGAAGACAGATGCTCAATATTTTGCTTTATCTATATTTTTATTGTCACAATTACTGCTGATCGGAGGCTTCCAAAATATTTAGAAAAAAAAAAAAAACATATATAAATATTTAAAAAAATTTCTGTCAGAGTGATCCCTAAATATTTGGAAATAAAAATAAATGTTTATTTCTGTCAAGAGCTGCGAACGTCTCAAAGTCACGCCATGTTTTGCACAACAAAACTCCCAGCCAATAAGAGCGTGACGTAGATGTGCGCTGTGAAGAACAAGCTCTCGGATCTTGACGGCGGAGAATAAATCTCCATTCATTTCCATGCAAAAGACAGGAGGTCCGGAATCAGAATAATCAGCGGCAGCCTGGCGAAAAACATAAATCGAATCCCATAAAGAACCTGCCGGAGTCTTTCATTTCCCCGTTTGAAATAGCGGCACGTTTGCCTCGCATTTGTGGAGCATCGCTTCATTTTCTTCAAGAGAATTTGAGTGGAAAGCAACTCAATGGACAACAGCGCAAGATTTCCTCACCGAACACTTTGAGGAACAGCTGACTCTCCGTGCTCCCGGCCTTGTTGCTGGAGCGGCAGGTGTACGGCCCTCCGTCCCCCTGACGGATGTTTTTAACGGTCAGCGTGCTTTTCCCGCCGTCCATAGCGTTCAACACGTACTGCTCCGACCGCTCGATCACGTGACCCTTCCTGAGGAGAGAGAGACTTGATGAGATGTGCTCTAATTGGCCACTGACTCGACCAGGCCCCGCCCCTTTATTCCGCTCATGAATTATTAAAATGACACGAAGAATCGTGCAACAAACAATTCAATCTCAATAACAAGGACACAATTAAGCCTCTGTGTTACAAGACGGGCCATCAGGCAAAACAACGGGAACATCCAATTAGATCTAACAAGCTAACCGGAGCAGGGACACGAGTCTGAACTCGAACGCAAACGATCCAGAGCCGAAAATGAAGATCATTTACATAGAGTCATTACTCAGAGGACATGAAAGAGAGCTTTGCGATCCACAGAAGAAGAACTGGATCGTCCGACGCTCATCTCTGGCTTTTCCCGTCGACAGGATGCAGAACTAATTAACAGCTGGAAATAATAATAACTGACGGCAATCGTTACTGGTGAGCGGACGTGCACATATTATCAGATTAAAAAAAGATATTTCACCCCAAAATCCTCATTTACAAACATCTCATTTCATTCCTAACCTGTATGACGTTCTTTCTTCTGTGGAGCATGAGCTAGAAGTTTTTAAGAACAAAAAGGAAGGAAGAAAGTCACACATCGTGGGCAGATTCAGATTTTTTCGTAACAGACTGAAACCTATTAGAATGTAGAGAGACTTTATTATTTAGGTGAATTTGAAAAAATATAATTACATTACTAAAGGTAAAATATATATTATATATAGGATACTGTTTGTGCGCCAAAAAAACAAAATAACGACTTTATTCAATAATATCTAGTGGTGGACGATTTCAAAACACTGATTCATGAAGCTTTATGAATCTTTTGTGTCGAATCAGTGGTTCGGAGAGTCGAAGTCACGTGATTTCAGTAAACGAGGCTTCGTTACGTCATCAGTGATTCGCAATTTCAATAGTTCACGTGAGATTGGAAGTTTGATACGCGATCCGAACCACTGATTCGAATCAAAAGATTCATAAAGCTTCATGAATCAGTGTTTTGGAATTGGTCATTCGGTGGTTCGGATCATGCTTCAAACTATCAAACAAACACTGCGAATCACCTCTGACGCAACGAAGCCTCGTTTACTGAAATCACGTGACTTCGACTCTCCGAACCACTGATTCGAATCAAAAGATTCGTAAAGTTTCACGAATCAGTGTTTTGAAATCGGTCATTCTGTTGTTCGGTTCACTTATGAAACTACAAAACTCATGTGAACTATTGAAATTGCGAATCACTTCTTACATAAAAAAGCCTCGTTTACTGAAATCACGTGACTTTGACTCTCCGAACCACTGATTCGAATCAAAAGATTCGTAAAGTTTCACGAATCAGTGTTTTGAAAATGGTCATTTGGTGGTTTGGATCATGCTTCAAACTATCAAACAAACACTGCGAATCACTTCTGACATAAAAAAGCCTCATTTACTGAAATCACGTGACTTTGACTCTCCGAACCACTGATTCGAATCAAAAGATTCGTAAAGTTTCATGAATCAGTGTTTTGAAATCGGTCATTCTGTTGTTCAGTTCGCATATGAAACTACTAAACTTATGTGAATTATTGAAATTGCGAATCACTGATGACGTAACGAAGCCTCGTTTACTGAAATCACGTGACTTTGACTCTCCGAACCACTGATTCGAATCAAAAGATTCGTAAAGCTTCATGAATCAGTGTTTTGAAAATGGTAATTTGGTGGTTTGGATCATGCTTCAAATTATAAAACAAACACTGCGAATCACCTCTGACGTAACAAAGCCTCGTTTACTGAAATCATGTGACTCTGACTCTCCGAACCACTGATTCGAATCAAAAGATTTGTAAAGCTTCATGAATCAGTGTTTTGAAATCGGTCATTCTGTTGTTCAGTTCGCATTTGAAATTGCTAAACTCACGTGAACTATTGAAATTGCGAATCACTTCTGACATAAAAAAGCCTCGTTTACTGAAATCACGTGACTTTGACTCTCCGAACCACTGATTCGAATCAAAAGATTCGTAAAGTTTCACGAATCAGTGTTTTGAAAATGGTCATTTGGTGGTTTGGATCATGCTTCAAACTATCAAACAAACACTGCGAATAAACCTCTGACGTAACGAAGCCTCGTTTACTGAAATCACGTGACTTTGACTCTCCGCAACAACTGATTCGAATCGAAAGATTCGTAAAGTTTCATGAATCAGTGTTTTGAAATCGGTCATTCTGTTGTTCAGTTCGCATATGAAACTACAAAACTCATGTGAACTATTGAAATTGCGAATCACTGATGACGTAACAAAGCCTCGTTTACTGAAATCACGTGACTTTGACTCTCCGAACCACTGATTCGAATCAAAAGATTCGTAAAGCTTCATGAATCAGTGTTTTGAAAATGGTAATTTGGTGGTTTGGATCATGCTTCAAATTATAAAACAAACACTGTGAATCACCTCTGACGTAACAAAGCCTCGTTTACTGAAATCACGTGACTTTGACTCTCCGAACCACTGATTCGAATCAAAAGATTCGTAAAGCTTCATGAATCAGTGTTTTGAAATCGGTCATTCTGTTGTTCAGTTCGCATATGAAACTGCAAAACTCATGTGAACTATTGAAATTGCGAATCACTTCTGACATAAAAAAGCCTCATTTACTGAAATCACGTGACTTCGGCGCTCCGAACCACTGATTCGAATCAAAAGATTCGTAAAGCTTCATGAATCAGTGTTTTGAAAATGGTCATTTGGTGGTTCGGATCATGCTTCAAACTATCAAACAAACACTGCGAATCACTTCTGACGTATCGAAGCCTCGTTTACTGAAATCACGTGACTTTGACTCTCCGAACCACTGATTCGAATCAAAAGATTCATAAAGCTTCACGAATCAGTGTTTTGAAATCATCCATCACTAGATACTGTTGAATAAAGTCGTTATTTTGTGTTTTTGGTGCACAAAAAGTATCCTCGTCGCTTTATAATATTAAGGTTGATCCTCTGTAGTCACATGACCTGTTTTAAATATGTTTTACTATCTTTCGATTTCATCAAAAATATCTTCATAGGTGTAGAACGACACGAGCGAGAGGAACTAATGACAGAAATCTCATTTCAGGCTGAACTAACCTTTTAATTTCAGTCATTTTCAAAACTATCACGCCAGTCTTTCACGGGTTTAAATTGCGCTGCGCTTTGAGCTTGTGATATTCAGACGGATCTTCTCATCAGGATATGACTTTATATCTCGTATTTTCACACGCATCTCAAAACTGTACACATATTTGCAAGTCCTCACAGGTCGGCGAGCGAACAGTTTCAATTTGTCCTTCACACAACAGGAAGATTTCAGAGAAAACGCAGAGTTTGAGCAATTCCATCCCTCACCTCAGTTATCATGGAAGGCTTTGAACAGCTGATCAAAGCACGGATCACCTCTTCACGGCCCGACGCCGCAGACCCGCTGCGATTTGCATACAGATAGAATAAATGAATCGAGGACACTGTGCCCTATATACTAGCAATGATGTCCAGCGCACTAGATAGCACACGCACACGCACACGCATTTTTGATTTCGATTTCGGCTTCCAACGATGGTCAGAAAGAAGATACTTGAGGTAAATATTAAACACAAGCACAACTTCCTTCCCTTCACAGCGGTGTGTATTCGTTCCTCCACAAACCCAAACCTGATGTCAGAATCGGCACAACCAAACTTTACTTGGTTACTGAGTTGCGGGACGTGTTTGATGATAATTATTATCAGTGTTTTAAAGCGTGCACGCGCTCTAAAACGGATCACAAACAGATAAACACACACCGCAAACCATCAAATACACACAAAAACATGTCAAAATGACCAGATTGTGCATCAATGTTAAAATACGCAGAGAAATTCACTCGCAGCTCTTAATATGAATATCGTTGGCTTTAATAAGCGTTAATCTATTCATTTACACTGTGAAAAGCATGCGGTGTTATTTTGTAGGCTGTTTTACTTATTGAACAGTGTTGTTACCTTCACGAACGATTGAAAGCATCTGAAGTTTTCACTAATGTTTTACACTCATTTCATTAGATTATATTTATTTTACATTTCACAATGTTGAAACAGCTCTTAATTTGTTACTATTGAAAAGTTTGGAATTGGTACGATTTGTAATTTTTTTAAAAGAAGTATAATCTGCTCACCAAAGCTGCATTTATTTGATCAAAAATACAGTAAAAATAGTAAAATGTTTTACAATTTAAATCATCTGTTTTCTATGTGAATATATAGTAAAGTGTAATTTATATCCAGTGATCAAAGCTGAATTTTCATCATCATTACTAAAAGTTATAGCTGTACTAACATTCAAGTCTGTTCTGCTCACCAAACGCTTCATTTATTTGATCAAAAATACAGTAAAAATAGTAAAACGTTTTAGAATTTAAATCATCTGTTTTCTATGCCAATACATAGTAAAATATAATTTATATCCAGTGATGAAAGCTGAATTTTCAGCATCATTCCTCCAGTCTTCAGAGTCACATGATCCTTCAGAAATCATTCTGATATGATGATTTGATGCTCAAGAAACATTTAATGTGTACAATATTTTTTAAGGACTCTTTGATGAATAGAAAGTTTAAAAGAGCAGCATTTATTTGAAATGGAATCTTTTGTAAAATGTGTTTACTGTCACTTTTGATCGATTTTATGCATCCTTGCTGAATAAAAGGATCATGTGACACTGAAGACTGGAGTAATGATGATGGAAATTCAGCTTTAAATTGTAATAATATTATACAATATTACTGTATTTTTAATTAAATAAATGCAGCCTTGGGTGAGCAGACATTAAAAATCTTTAAAAACATAAAAAATCTTATCAATCCCAAACTTTTGAACGGTAGTGTATATATATATATATATATATATATAAAGTAGCGGATCGATAAGCAGTGTCGGTAAGACTCGGAATACCGTTAAAACCTTAACATTACCCATATATATTTATGAATGTTCAAAATGTTTTTCTTGGTTATGAGAACATTTCATTGTATCACTCCTCAAACATTATTTGAATGTAACGTTTGAAAGTTCTGTGAACATTCTAAAACTAGAAACACCTAAAAAACAGGCAAATACGGAACTAAAATGTAAAAAAAAAAAAAAAAAGCATTAAATGAATGATTTATAATTAATGTTTTTGTGCTAACATTACTGAAGGCCAGACAACTCTGAACGAACATTTTATTAAAGGGATAGTTCACCAAAAAATGAAAAGTTACTCATCCCGCTCTCGCTCCAATGCCGTTCGACCTTCTTTTGTTTTTTGGACCACAAAATCAAGAATTTTTTCCATATAACGGCAGTGAACAGCCACCAGCATCAAGCTTTTTAAAAAAGATGTAACAGTATCACAGAGTTTGGGGTTGTCCAACGTACCGTTACTTCTGTTCCGAGTCGATCCTGAAACGTTGAAAGGAAACACCTCTGATTGGCCGTTGTGTTCACATGCTCAACAGATACGTCTGTGATTGGCTACAATGATCAAAGCACAGGAGCGTTTGAAAGCCTTTTGAAATTGGGCCAATCCAATGTGTTTAAGTTAGTCAGAACCCGATCAACAGACTCAAAACGCTGGGACCGTCACATTTTTAACATTTCAGTACCGACTTGGTACCACTACTTTTGACAACCCTACACAGAATGATCCGATCCGATCCTACATGATGGGGTTTGGTGAAAAACAAACCAAAATTGAATGTATTATTTAATGAAAGATGTGAACGTTAGATGAACACAACAGATATATTCACCTCAGAGAAGAAAGTACATGATTGTATGTTCATGTTGTGTATTTATTAACCTTGATTATTTAAAAAAAAAAATCTTATTTTGTGGCCCAAAAAGGAAAAAAACAACGACATAATGCATTAGAACAACACCAGGGTGAGTAAATAATGACTCAATTTGAGTTTTTGGGTGAAGTATCTCTTTAATGTTACTGGAAAAGCATAACTTCGCCAGAACGTGAGCCACAGTTCTGACCGTTTTCCCTGATACCAACATTCAGAGTTTCTCTTGACAAACGTTACTGTTACCCACCAGTACCAGGTCACCTGAGGGTCGGGGGAGCCGGAGGTGATGCAGGTGAACGTCACTGACTCCTGGTAGTCGGCGGTGGCGTTGAAGGACTGCTGCGGCACTGACAGAACCGGAGGAACTGGAACGACAGCAGACGAACCGTTAATCATGCATGACTGATCGAGTCACGTGTTTCTTTCTGTATGTTGAATGCAGGTGAAGTCAGTGGAAGCGTGTTTCCCACACTGAATAATAATAAAAAAGTTAATTACTACTTTTTATCTCCCAATTCTAGTTTTTTTTTTTCACAATTTTGACTTTATTTCTCAGAACTGCAAGTTGGAATTGCGAGTTATAAAGTCAGACTTGCGAGATTTAAAGTCAGAATTGTGAGATATAAAGTCAGAATTGTGAGATATAAAGTCAGAATTGCGAGATATAAAGTCAGAATTGAGAGATATAAAGTCAGAATTGAGAGATATAAAGTCAGAATTGTGAGATATAAAGTCAGAATTGTGAGATATAAAGTCAGAATTGTGATATAAAGTCAGAATTGTGAGATATAAAGTCAGAATTGCGAGAGAAAGTCAGAATTGTGAGATATAAAGTCAGAATTGTGAGATATAAAGTCAGAATTGCGAGATATAAAGTCAGAATTGAGAGATATAAAGTCAGAATTGAGAGATATAAAGTCAGAATTGTGAGATATAAAGTCAGAATTGTGATATAAAGTCAGAATTGTGAGATATAAAGTCAGAATTGTGATATAAAGTCAGAATTGTGAGATATAAAGTCAGAATTGCGAGAGAAAGTCAGAATTGTGATATAAAGTCAGAATTGCGAGATATAAAGTCAGAATTGCAAGATAAAGTCAGAATTGAGAGATATAAAGTCAGAATTGCGAGATATAAAGTCAGAATTGCGAGAGAAAGTCAGAATTGTGATATAAAGTCAGAATTGTGATATAAAGTCAGAATTGCGAGATAAAGTCAGAATTGTGAGATATAAAGTCAGAATTGCGAGATAAAGTCAGAATTGTGATATAAAGTCAGAATTGTGAGATATAAAGTCAGAATTGTGAGATATAAAGTCGGAATTGAGAGATATAAAGTCAGAATTGCGAGATATAAAGTCAGAATTGTGAGACATAAAGTCAGAATTGTGAGATATAAAGTCGGAATTGTGAGATATAAAGTCGGAATTGTGAGATATAAAGTCAGAATTGCGAGATATAAAGTCGGAATTGCGAGAGAAAGTCAGAATTGTGAGATATAAAGTCAGAATTGTGAGATATAAAGTCAGAATTGCGAGATATAAAGTCAGAATTGAGAGATATAAAGTCAGAATTGAGAGATATAAAGTCAGAATTGTGAGATATAAAGTCAGAATTGTGATATAAAGTCAGAATTGTGAGATATAAAGTCAGAATTGTGATATAAAGTCAGAATTGTGAGATATAAAGTCAGAATTGCGAGAGAAAGTCAGAATTGTGATATAAAGTCAGAATTGCGAGATATAAAGTCAGAATTGCAAGATAAAGTCAGAATTGAGAGATATAAAGTCAGAATTGCGAGATATAAAGTCAGAATTGCGAGAGAAAGTCAGAATTGTGAAATAAAAGTCAGAATTGTGATATAAAGTCAGAATTGCGAGATAAAGTCAGAATTGTGAGATATAAAGTCAGAATTGCGAGATAAAGTCAGAATTGTGATATAAAGTCAGAATTGTGAGATATAAAGTCAGAATTGTGATATAAAGTCAGAATTGTGAGATATAAAGTCAGAATTGTGATATAAAGTCAGAATTGCGAGATATAAAGTCAGAATTGTGAGATAAAGTCAGAATTGTGAGATATAAAGTCAGAATTGTGATATAAAGTCAGAATTGTGAGATATAAAGTCAGAATTGTGATATAAAGTCAGAATTGTGAGATATAAAGTCAGAATTGCGAGATATAAAGTCAGAATTATGAGATATAAAGTCAGAATTGCGAGATTTAAAGTCAGAATTGCGAGATATAAAGTCAGAATTGAGAGATATAAAGTCAGAATTGTGAGATATAAAGTCAGAATTGTGATATAAAGTCAGAATTGTGAGATATAAAGTCAGAATTGCGAGATATAAAGTCAGAATTGCGAGATATAAAGTCAGAATTGCAAGATAAAGTCAGAATTGTGAGATATAAAGTCAGAATTGTGATATAAAGCCAGAATTGCGAGATAAAGTCAGAATTGTGAGATATAAAGTCAGAATTGAGATATAAAGTCAGAATTGTGAGATATAAAGTCAGAATTGTGATATAAAGTCAGAATTGTGAGATATAAAGTCAGAATTGTGATATAAAGTCAGAATTGTGAGATATAAAGTCAGAATTGCGAGATATAAAGTCAGAATTGCGAGATATAAAGTCAGAATTATGAGATATAAAGTCAGAATTGCGAGATTTAAAGTCAGAATTGCGAGATATAAAGTCAGAATTGTGAGATATAAAGTCAGAATTATGAGATATAAAGTCAGAATTGTGATATATAAAGTCAGAATTGTGAGATATAAAGTCAGAATTGCGAGATATAAAGTCAGAATTGAATATAATATAATTATTTTTCAGAATATAATTAAATGAAAAATAAATTTAAAATGAACTATCCAACCTTGCTGCAGCAAATGTCAGCTGTTAACATCCTCTGTTCAGTTTGATTCCCCTTAAATTTCCCAGAGTAACATCCTTATTTCAAAACAACGGTTTCAAGTCAGTCTGCTGGGCCGAATCCATTTGATACGATGATTTAAGAGAATAAAACAGACCTCAACAATGTTTCTCACCACCCACTGCAGTCGAGCAGATTCATTATTCGCCGCTCTGTGATTTGCTCCCCGTTAGAATTCGCCTGAGTTCAAAGAGGTTGAAATGACTTGTTTTTTTGGTGATGTGTATCAGTGAAGGACATCTCGGTGACATTTCCTTTTAAAGGATCAAGCAGACGAGGAGAGAAGTTGCCAATTCGACCCCTGTCTGCGCTCAAACCAGTCCTCTGATGATGAAAGTCGGGGTTAAGGGCGCAGAAAGAGCACGCCAGTGCACGTCTGCATGCTAATCATGGCCGTAATTGTATTCCACATACACAAATGTACAGGAGAGGTAGAAGAAACTGAGACGAGAAAACAAGGAATCGGAACAAAGACAACGAGTAATTGTTCAATTATGTGAAGAATGCCTGCTGAAAACACAAGCTCAGAATGTCACAAATGCTGCTGGTTACTGTGCTGGTGGAGACACAAACACAACATCTGATGGTTGTGTTAACTTAATATTAAGTATTAAAGTGATGCTGTGCATGAATTTAGAGATGTAACTTCACTTCTGTTACACTGTTTATGCCCTAAAAATGCTCTGAAAAGTTGCATTTGAAGTGAATTCTTACTGTAAATATGATGTGTATATATATATATATATATATATATATATATATATGCATGTATTTTTTATATAACATTATATATTCATTTAAATAAATATAGACACTTTGGCAGCATTCATACCTCTCTCTCTCTCTCTCTCTCTCTCTCTCTCTATATATATATATATATATATATACACACACACACGTATGTGTTTACATAATATTTGTGTGTGTGCTGTGTATATTTATTATGCATATATAAATACACATGCAAATACATGTATTCATTTAAGAAATATTTACATGTACACATGTATATTTATATATTTATAAATAATTTATATTATATATATAAACATTTTATTTATAAATATAATATATTTTTTGTTAAATATATACATGCATGTGTGTCTATTTATACATACATAAATACAGTATACACAGTACAAACATATTGTGTAAACACAAACTTTTCTTTTGGTTGCGATTAATTGTTTGTCAGAACTATTTAATATTTATATATACTGTTATACTGTTTGTACACTAAAATATTATTCTATATATATATCACATTTATACCTATATATAATATATATATAGGTATATATGTGTGTATATATATATATATATATATATATATAACTGTCTATATGTTTAAATGTATATATAATATTATATAAAATATATACAAATGCATTCATTGATGATGCTATAAATTAACTTCTGTTGTGCTGTTTGCATGCTAAACTGCATAACAAATTCAAAATTCGTCCTGTAAATACACAAAACAGTTGAATAACACAATCACCTGTCATATTTCTCTCAAAGAGTCTCTATGATGTTCCAAACTAGCCTCAAACAGATGGCGCTCATACAAACTGACCACGTTAATTCAATAAGGAAGGTCAAAGCAGAAGGGGGCATTTCATTATAACAACGGATGGCGTTCCAACACACTGTTACCCGTTACGATCCGCTGCAGCTCCGCCAAGGCTGGGAATAAATCTAGGGGAAAATTCTGGATTCAATCTCCGGTCTTGGATACGAGACTGAGGCATTGTCGCCTTCTAGTCAGCGCTTGCTAAGTGATTTAAGCAGCAGGTTGTTCTGATGCCGTGGCAGACGGTGCTTGCCATGTCTTCGGGATAATAGGATGCGCCTCATTGAGCGAGCTTATTGGATCTTCCTGAGAGCTATAAGTGGTGATGCTAAATTGAATGCAATACATTTTTTTTTTCTTTTTCTTTGCATGTTATTACATCAGTTTAAAGAAGTATGAGTTGTGCAAATACTATTGTGTCCGTTCAGGCAGAGCACAACGCTATCAAATCCCGGCGACGGCTCATTTCGCGGAACAAGGTAAATGGATGAGTTCAAAAGACGGGCGGGATTTCGTGAAGCGTTTGTGAAGATAAGGTCGTCGTTTGCTTGTGAGTCACAGAAGCTTGAAGAGTATGTTAATTGAAACATTTAGTCACAAATCTAGTCAGCAGAAAATTGAGTGTAAAGACACTGAAATGATAAACTTGTGTGGGTTTGTAATGTGAAACGCCCATTTTAGTCTGAACATGAAGAGACTAACCGGTCTCTTCAGGCTGGCTTATGTTGGTTAATATGGATGTAACCACCATAGACATGTCTTATTCAGCAAAACCTGTCATCTAGCCTGGTCTGATAAAGCTGGCTGACCAAGAAAGTCTTGCAGGTTAAGCTAGTTTAGCAGTCTAAAACCAAGAACACAAAAACCAGCAATGCTTCATGTAACCGGTTCTACTGGGATTTGAACCGTGGTCTCCGGCATTATAAGATGGTAAAAACAGCAGCCTCTAAAGCATCTCGAGTGATCAGGGGAGTGTGGTTTATACACACAGCTCTTACTGGCCTACATCCGTTACACTTAACTCATCCGGGTCACGGCACCAATCTAAACCCTCCTGCTCGAACCGCCTGCTCTACGCAGAACTCGAACCCTGGTCCGTGCCATGCGAGGCGGGCGCTCTAGCAAAGATGCTAAAAACCGCAGTCTCTAGAGTCAGTTGATAGAGAGCCTTAAATGATCAGGGGAGTGAGGTTTAAATGCACAGATCTCAGTGATCTACATCTGTTACACTTACCATCCTAAACCTCACTTCCATCCGGGTCACGGCACCAATATAAACCGCAGTCTCTAGAGTCAGTTGGTAGAAAGCCTCGAGTGATCAGGGGAGTGAGGTTTACATGCACAGATCTCAGTGATCTACATCTGTTACACTTACCACCCGAAACTTCCCTTCCATCCGGGTCACGGCACTAATATAAACCGCAGTCTCTAGAGTCAGTTGGTAGAGAGCCTCGAGTGATCAGGGGAGTGAGGTTTACATGCAGAGATCTCAGTCGTCTATATCCATTATACTTATCCCCCTAAACCTCACTTCCATCCGGGTCACGGCACCAATGTAAACCCTCCTGTTGGAACTGCCTGTTCTAAGCGGGAGTCGAACCCTGGTCTGCGCCATGGGACGCGGGCGCTCTAACAAGGAAGCTAAAAACCGCAGTCTCTAGAGTCAGTTGGTAGAGAGCCTCGAGTGATCAGGGGAGTGAGGTTTACATGCACAGATCTCAGTGATCTACATCTGTTACACCTATCCCCCTAAACCTCCCTTTCATCCGGGTCACGGCACTAATATAAACCGCAGTCTCTAGAGTCAGTTGGTAGAGAGCCTCGAATGATCAGGGGAGTGAGGTTTACATGCACAGATCTCAGTGATCTACATCTGTTACACCTATCCCCCTAAACCTCCCTTTCATCCGGGTCACGGCACTAATATAAACCGCAGTCTCTAGAGTCAGTTGGTAGAGAGCCTCGAGTGATCAGGGGAGTGAGGTTTACATGCACAGAGCTCAGTGGTCTATATCCGTTACACTTACGCCATCCGGGTCACGGCATCAATGTAAACCCTCCTGTTCGAACTGCCCGTTCTAAGCAGGAGTCGAACCCTGGTCTGCACCAGGGGACGCGGTCACTCTAACAAGGAAGCTAAAATGAAACGATCATCTCACTGGTCTCGGATTTGAGAGGTTAAGGTTAAGGATTAATTGATTAATTGATCATTAATTTTATTAACGACTGATCATGGGAATTTATGTACATTGTCATCCCTAATGTCAAGACAGCTTTACTGGAACTGAACCAAGAGCAATCCCTTCAGATGGTCAGTTTATGGTTCAACCTCACCGAATTGTTATTGAAGGAGCTCGTCTTAGAGAACGGTTCTTAACCGTGAGTCGATAACTACGGTGTGGCACCGGAACACTCGTACAGTCGAGCGCTGTACGGTTATTGAGCTGTTCAGAGCTCAGTGAGGACGTACACACGTTTCCACAGCTCTTACCGTTCACCAGCACCACAATGTCCCGGAAATCGATCTCTCCTCGCGCCTCGACGCGCGCCTCACAGCGATACACGCCCTCGTCGGCTTTGCTCACTCTCAGGATCTGCAGGTTGTTGCTGGGAAGGACTTGAAATCTGCCTTCAGGAAGAGAGAGAAACACCAACATCAAAACTAATAACTGTGAGTGTGTGAGTGGAGCATGCCTCACCATACAGGTGTTGCTATATGATTACTACAATGTCCTCTGCACTACAGTTGCTAGGGTGTTCCATGTGGTTGCTAAGGTGTAGCTAGTGTGTTCTTAGTGTTTGCCAACATTTTGCTATGCAGTTGCTAGGGTGTTCTGAGATGTTGCTAGTATGTGTGGTTATTTAGAATATTTACCAACGTGTTGCTGTGCATTGCTACTGCATTCTGAGTCATTGCCAACATATTGCTGTGCGTTTACTATGTGGCTGTTTTGAGTGGTTGCTAGTGTGTTGCTATGCACTTGCTATGATGTTCTGAGTGTTTGCCAATGTGTTGCTATATGGCTGCCAGTGTGATTTCAGTGTTTGCCAACATACATACATAATCATGCAGTCGCTGAGGTGAGCTAAGTGGTTGCTAGTGTGTTGCTATGCAGTTGCCAAGATGTCCTAAGCATTTGCCACCATGTTGCTATACAGTTTTTGTGGTCTTCTAGGTGTTTGCTAATGTGTTGCTATGCAGTTCCCAGACTACTCTGTGTCTTTTTCAACATGTTACTATGCAGTTGCTGTAGTGTTCCAGGTGGTTGCTAGTGTGTTGCTATGCAGTTGCTGTGGTGTTCCAGGTGGTTGCTATGCAGTTGCTAGGGTGTTCTGAGTGTTTGTGTGTCACAAAACAGCTGTTATGGGTGTTCCAGGTGGTTGCTAGTGTGTTGCTATGCAGTTGCTGTGGTGTTCCAGGTGGTTGCTAGTGTGTTGCTATGCAGTTGCTGTGGTGTTCCAGGTGGTTGCTATGCAGTTGCTAGGGTGTTCTGTGGTGTTCCAGGTGGTTGCTATGCAGTTGCTAGGGTGTTCCGAGTGTTTGTGTGTCACAAAACAGCTGTTATGGGTGTTCCAGGTGGTTGCTAGTGTGTTGCTATGCAGTTGCTGTGGTGTTCCAGGTGGTTGCTATGCAGTTGCTAGGGTGTTCTGTGGTGTTCCAGGTGGTTGCTATGCAGTTGCTAGGGTGTTCCGAGTGTTTGTGTGTCACAAAACAGCTGTTATGGGTGTTCCAGGTGGTTGCTAGTGTGTTGCTATGCAGTTGCTGTGGTGTTCCAGGTGGTTGCTATGCAGTTGCTAGGGTGTTCTGTGGTGTTCCAGGTGGTTGCTATGCAGTTGCTAGGGTGTTCCGAGTGTTTGTGTGTCACAAAACAGCTGTTATGGGTGTTCCAGGTGGTTGCTAGTGTGTTGCTATGCAGTTGCTGTGGTGTTCCAGGTGGTTGCTATGCAGTTGCTAGGGTGTTCTGTGGTGTTCCAGGTGGTTGCTATGCAGTTGCTAGGGTGTTCCGAGTGTTTGTGTGTCACAAAACAGCTGTTATGGGTGTTCCAGGTGGTTGCTAGTGTGTTGCTATGCAGTTGCTGTGGTGTTCCAGGTGGTTGCTATGCAGTTGCTAGGGTGTTCTGTGGTGTTCCAGGTGGTTGCTATGCAGTTGCTAGGGTGTTCCGAGTGTTTGTGTGTCACAAAACAGCTGTTATGGGTGTTCCAGGTGGTTGCTAGTGTGTCGATATACAGTAACAAAGGTGTTCTGAGTGGTTTATATGCTGTTGCTATGGTGTTCTAGCACATATTCACACACAGTCTGAGATGGAAAGACCTATATGGCACAAATTGTAAGGGTTTAACCGTGCACATGAAAAGTCACATGCTGAAATGTTCAAACACTAATCTTTGAGGCAGCAGTAACAGTGATACTGATTCGTTAGCAAATGGCATAAAAAAAAAAAAAACTTGTGTCTGTGTCAAGGAACCCTTCAGACCTCTTGAATTCTTTGGATTGATGACAAAACTAAAAAAAACAGGCATATGGATTTTAAGAGAAGTCATTCTGTTATGTTTAAAGCCTTTGACAGAAATATAGTCCTGCGTGCAGCGGAACGAAAACATGCAGAGGATTTAATCAACAGAGCACATTTTTCATCTGAGCACAATAATAGGAAAATATTATCATCAATCCTCAAAACTACTTCTGCTTCCATTTCAAGGACATTTGCTAAACGAAACACCTTCAGGATTACAGCCTTTCTTTTGATTTTGTCATCCCTCGCTGATAAACACACACCTTTTCTCTTCTCATCCAGGAGAGACATTTATAACCAGCTCCCTAATTAGAATAAAAATAATCAAATCTCCATCTTTTAATCTCCCAGGCTGCAAAGTGCAGATAGCTTGTCAAAGTTCTGCCTTTGAATTCCAATTAAGGGTTTGACATCAAATATGTAGACAGAAGTTTTTGTTCCCTCGGCAGAGAACTTCACTGAATCCGGACACTGAATTTGGGTGATTGTTTTAGCATTTCAAAACCAGCAAACACCTTTTCGTAAAATGCTTACATTGCAAAGTGTTTGTGCAACGACTGTTTATTGTATATATCACTTTGGATAAAAGTCTATTATAAAGTCTATTATTATTAGTGCTGTCAAACCGATTAATCGCGATTAATCACATCTAACATACCAGTTTGTATATATATATATATATATATATATATATATATATAAATATATATATGTGTATGTGTGTGTGTGTGTGTGCATGTGTGTATATATTCACACATAAATATTATTTATTTACAAACTTTTGTGTTAGATGCAATTAATTACGAATAATCGATTTGAGTACTAATTCTTATGACGTTAAGACATTTATATGTCCAGAAACTTTCTGCAGAGTAATTGTCTCGTCAAATCGCTGTACAATTAGAACATTTAAACAATAAAGCAAGTTGAAGACAAAAAGACTCAAAGAGAATAGTTGACGAACACTAAAGTCCCGATAGACGAATCTAAATAAAATATCTGGACTGCAATTATGAAGAATTATCGGTCCCATAACAAAACATCATCAAATTCATCAAATCAAGTATTCTTTGAAATACTTTAGAGTATTGCATTGTATGCAAGTGATACGGTAATCCTATAGTACTATATTGTAGCTGTCGGCAAAATATTTCATAATTTTCATTTCTTTTCATAAATCATGACTATTGGTCAGCCTTCACGTCTTTCTGTGGGTTTTTCAAAAATGTAATTATTAAAAGGAGCGTGTGACAAAAACCTCGTTACTCTATTGGATACTCAAACTGTCAGTCAAACCTCATAACTCCACCCCCTCTATCATGAAGGAAGTGCCGAACGCAGTGCTTGTTTGCAATGCAGGGGTAAATAAAGAACTGGTTCTTTGAATAAGTGCAGCGTTTTCTTTACTCAAGAAACCCTTTATATATATATATTTATATATATATATATAAAAACTAATTTTTTATGTATTTGAGGAGTGGAGGAGAGTGTCTTAGTCTAGCATTGGTCGTTGAGATTTTGGTAATAAGTTAATAATACAATAACACATGCAAGTGTCTGACTCTATATATATATATATATATATATATTTATATATATATATAATATGATTGTGGCTTTATATATATATATATATATATATATATATATATATATATATATAAAGCCACAATCAACTTTTTCGCAATCAACTATTTTTAAAAATATTTTCCATTTCCTGAAAAGTGGAGTTTTTTGGAGATACAAGGTTTTCCGCCGGACAGAGACAATTTTACACCATTGCACCACCACAGTCAAAGATCTGTCCCTCGGTTCTTACTGTTCGGTTCGGACGTGATTTCTCTGTTCTTGTAGAACCAGGACACGGCCGGCACAGGTGAACTGATGACATCACAGATGACCTCAGCGTCCTCGGCCTGACGAAACTCCTGCGGCGTCTTCACCTCGCGGAACGTCAACTTCTCTGTGACCAAACAAACACGACAGCATGAAGGAACCGAAAATCTCACACGTGCCTCCTGTACGGACGAGATCTCGACAAACCCCGCGATTACAAGTCACTTTTCGTTTTAGACACTTCGAAACCTGCTTATTATAAGCACTCGCCTGCCGCTTTAAATGCTTGAACTCTTTAAAGCAGGATGGATTCTGATTGGCTATTGGCTGTTGTTACTCATGCATCAAAATTCTGAAAGTGATTCCAATGATTTCGTTATAGTTATAATTTATCTCTTTCACTATCATTATTGTCGTTGGTGTGAACGGGCCTTAAAACTGAACTAAAAATTAATAAAAACTATAGCTTATATATATATATATATATATATATATATATATATATATATATATATAAAAATGAATAAAAAAAACGTAACAAATAATAATAATAATCTCAATGATACTAAAAAATAACACTGATCTCATTAAATATTAAGGAATAAATTCTATTTTTTCTATGCTATTTGTGGGTATTTATTTCTCTGCTCGTTTCCTGTGAAAGAACCACCAAACTCAAAATATAATGACAGTCACGGATTGAATGAATCCATCTGTTGCATTGATCAAAATGATCATTTTTTGTCCCTGTCTCTGCATGCTTTGAATGTGATTGCATTCATCCTCACAGTTATTCCAGAAGTGTGCTTGTACACAGACAGAATGTCTCTCGCTGTAGAATGAAATCATTTTTCTATTCGGAATCTCATCATTTGTCGAGAGCTGTGAGTTCAGGGCAGAGCGCCGCACTGGGACTTTTATTCTACACGGTGACTATTACACAGATTTATCCAGCATTTACCCTCATTGACCCCCTGAAAATACCGAAGATCAGGCTTCATTTTAGAGCGAGGACGCTGTGGAGAATACGACTGCACTGAAAGTCATCCGACAGAAATCACTCGATCTTTTCACTTCTTATTGATGAAAAGCAAAATATGATGATGATTTGCTTTTCATGTTCTGTGTTTTTTGTGTGTATCGACCTTCATAATGCACCATTCCGTCCAAAAGGAACAGGGAACTTCAGCTAACGTCCTGACGAGGTTTTCTTAAAGATCTGAACAGTGGAACATTCGTTCAAAGTTAGTGCTCTCATGAATATTGTTGTTCATGGAACATTTTTTTCCTGAAATACTGTATTTTAGTTGCACATTTGTTTCATTTTTAAAAAAAAATCTTGTTTCAGAATGTTCAGATAATATTCAAAAAGTAATGTTTGAAGAACGATACAATACAATGTTTCCCTTGATTTGCTAAATCGTGCGTGCGATTTACTATTTCGTTCTGTCGATTTGCTAAATCATGCGCACGATTTACTATTTCATTTGCGCAATTTACTATTTCGTTCCATCAATTTGCTAAATCATGCGCTCAATTTACTATTTCATTTGCGCAATTTACTATTTCGTTCCATCAATTTGCTAAATCGTGTGCTCAATTTACTATTTCATTTGCGCAATTTACTATTTCGTTCCATCAATTTGCTAAATCGTGTGCTCGATTTACTATTTCATTTGCGCAATTTACTATTTCGTTCCATCAATTTGCTAAATCATGCGCTCAATTTACTATTTCATTTGCGCAATTTACTATTTCGTTCCATCAATTTGCTAAATCGTGTGCTCGATTTACTATTTCATTTGCGCAATTTACTATTTCGTTCCATCAATTTGCTAAATCATGCGCTCAATTTACTATTTCATTTGTGCAATTTACTATTTCGTTCCATCAATTTGCTAAATCATGCGCTCAATTTACTATTTCATTTGCGCAATTTACTATTTCGTTCCATCGATTTGCTAAATCATGCGCACGATTTACTATTTCATTTGCGCAATTTACTATTTCGTTCCATCAATTTGCTAAATCATGCGCTCAATTTACTTTTTCATTTGCGCAATTTACTATTTCGTTCCATCGATTTGCTAAATCATGCGCACGATTTACTATTTCATTTGCGCAATTTACTATTTCGTTCCATCAATTTGCTAAATCGTGTGCTCAATTTACTATTTCATTTGCGCAATTTACTATTTCGTTCCATCAATTTGCTAAATCGTGTGCTCAATTTACTATTTCATTTGCGCAATTTACTATTTCGTTCCATCAATTTGCTAAATCGTGTGCTCAATTTACTATTTCATTTGCGCAATTTACTATTTCGTTCCATCAATTTGCTAAATCGTGTGCTCAATTTACTATTTCATTTGTGCAATTTACTATTTCGTTCCATCAATTTGCTAAATCGTGTGCTCAATTTACTATTTCATTTGTGCAATTTACTATTTCGTTCCATCAATTTGCTAAATCGTGTGCTCAATTTACTATTTCATTTGTGCAATTTACTATTTCGTTCCCTCGATTTGCTAAATCATGCGCACGATTTACTATTTCATTTGCGCAATTTACTATTTCCTTCCCTGAATTTGCACTTTCTTCTCAAAAACAAAGTAAACACAACAAAAATGACAGAGATGAGAAAACAGCAGTTCAGAAAGCATGTGGACATGTTTGCTGCAGCTCTGCGATTCAGCGGCATCACGGTCATTAAAATGACACTTTAATTAAAGTATATCTAAGACTGTACACTATATAGATCTGCCTGTGTGAGACTACAGTTTGAATCAATCCCATCAGCTTTCATGTCATGTTACATATAGCCCCTTCATAATAAAACACTGAGCATCTTTTAAAGATTTGACGTCATTAACCTGAGCAGCTTTAGCAGATCCAGAGTCTAGTTATTTAAAAAAGTGCTCATTGCACCAGTCTGGAGCTGTAAAGACTCCTCTGGAGGCTAAAGTCAGCTTTAACCTGCTCATTTTTTGCAATAATTACAGACCGTCTGAGAATGAGACTACTCTTCTACAGCAGAGCCATCAGTATGTAATGCTGTTCCGTCTTAAATGAACTCTTAAATGAAAATTTGCCAGCTCTGACTGATCTGACGACTTTTAACCTCACAGGTTTTGGCTAATTTCCTCCATCAGAGCTGAAATCGTGCTTTGAAGAAGAGCTGCACGGGGAAAGTGTGGCTTTGGTTGTGGCAGATCAGATGTGTCATGTGTCGGCGTGTCAAACTTCAATTAAATTCAGAGCTCGTATGCCTCGATTTCAATAAAACCTACATAAAAGTCGCTCGACTCGGCCAAGGAACACCACAGCGCTCATGGAAGTATTATGTATGAACAGGGTTGGGGAGTAACGAAATACTTAGTGACGTATTTAAAATACAAAATTTGAGTGACTGTATTTGATTTTAAATGGGTGGTAATCAGATTCCAGTTCCATCTGAAAAGTGTTTTAGATTACCAAAGTGATTACTTTGAGTTTTAATGTCATTTAAACAGCGATTGGTGATTCTCTGACTCTGACCGTCTGAAAAAGACGAGTTCAGTTTCACCAACATTTAATACTTTTAAGAGGATCATAAAAATGTGGTTATTTTATTTAGTTCTGTCCTGAACAAGACAAAATGACTGAATTTATATAAAAAATCAACTGAACTGTCATGACCTGATGATCCACGACTGTTTTCATGTTTTGTGAGTCATTTTATAATTCACTCGTCACTGCGACTTTTTCTCACTATTTGTTTTTTCCCTCATAATTGTGAGTTTGTGTTTCACAATTCTGACTTCTTTTTCTCTGAATTGTGAGATTTAAACTCACAATTGCAAGTTATAAAGTCAGAATTATGAGATATAAAGTGAAAATAATGAGAAAAGTCAGAATTGGTTGATATAAACTTGAAATACTGACTTTTTTCTTGCAATTATGAATTTAATATGAGTGAGTTTATGTCTCATAATTCTGACTTTTCTCAATATTGCGAGTTTATATCTCATAATTCTGACTTTTCTCAATATTGTGAGTTTATATCTCATAATTCTGACTTTTCTCAATATTGTGAGTTTATATCTCATAATTCTGACTTTATAACTCACAATTGCAACTTTATATCACTCAATTCTGAGGGAAAAAGTCAGAATTGTGAGATAAAAACTCACAATGACCTTTTTTGTGTTTGTTTCACACTTATTAGTATTCCAAAGTATTCTAAAGTATTTAGATGAAGTGACTAAACTTGAGTAATGTAACGAAATACGTTACAAATGACTTTTTAAAGCATGTATTTTGTAATCTGTAGCGAAATACATTTTAAAAGTAACACACCCAGCCATGAATATAAATGAGATTTGAAGTTTTATTATATAAAAATGATTTTTTTTTTCAAATTACAGTATTCATGGAAGACATACTAAAAAATAATATTATACAATATTATATTTTTTGTCATGTGTTTCATGAATGTTGTGGGGATACTTGACTGCATTTTGAAAAAAAAAAAAAAATTCTATAATACAATTTCAAATCTCATTTATATATATTATATATGAGATTTTTTTAACCCTTGATTCCATCAATCCAATAGAATGTCATTAACATTCTGTTCGTATCTTGAGTAAGTAAATGATCATGTTAATGGACTCACGGTAAATCTCCAGCACCACAGTGGCCTCCTGGCTCTGTCCTTTGGCGTCCACAGCCTGGCACCGGTATATCCCAGCATCCTCTATGATGGCGTTGTAGATGGTCAGCCTGGACCGCGCGCCCTCCGTGTGCACGATCACCCTCTGGTTTGACAGGATGCGCTCGCCTTGAGGACTGAACCAGTTTATGCTGACCGGCTCGCCGATGGCTGAAGAAAACATAATTCAGTCGGTCTTCGTTAAGCCTCGTGTTCAATTTGACCCGTTTAGATTTTCTAGTTGTTGGAAATACAGTTTTTTTGTGACTTTTTCCTCATTTATCATCATGCAAAGTTTCGACATGCTGGTGTTTTTTGACATTTGCAAACAAAATCACTGTTACATTCGCCGGGTCAATCTGACCCGCATATTTTAACGCTCTAAAGCAACTGTACTGACCCAAAATAATAACATTTCTTGGTTATATTTTGTTATTTTATTTTTTTTTACTACCTTATGACGCTAAAAAGTGAGGTTTTCCACACTTATTTCAACACAGAAACATGTTTTAAGCAGCAGCGTGTGTGTGAAGTTCTGATCCAGAAAGCTCTTGACTTCATGAAGTGAGTTTACAAAACAGCCGACTTAGGAAACGTACATATTTATTCAGCTACATTTAATAGTTCAGTTATGACGTTCTAAGAAAGAAAGAAAAAAGTTAAGAAATGTATTTAAAAATGTAGTTTATTTTGTCAAAACAAAACAGTTTTAAAAAATGCTTAAAAAAACATATTCATTAAATCGTATCTTCAGATTGATATTTTTTGGAATATTTGACAATATTTTGCCAACTAAGGAAAAGTACTTATTTACGTTAGACAGCCACATTTATTTTAATATTATTAATTATTATTATTATTATTATTATTTAATAGTTCAGTTATGATGTTCTAAGAAAAAAAAAGTTAAGAAATGTATTTAAAAATGTAGTTTATTTTCAAATTTTGTCAAAACAACCAAAAAATGGTTAAAAAACATTTTCATTAAATTGTATCTTCAGATTGATATTTTTTTTCATCGTGTGATTTTTGAGGAATTATAATGAATCCAATCAGGGTCAATTTGACCCGCATATTTTAACGCTCTAAAGCAACTGTACTGACCAAAAATAATGACATTTCTTGGTTATATTTTGTTATTTTTTACTACGTTATGAAGCTAAAAAATGAGGAAAACCAGCAAAACATGTTTTAACAGCAGCGTGTGTGTGAAGTTCTGTGCGCTCATCATGTCAGAAGAAACTTCTTGACTTTATGAAATGAGTTCATAAAACAGCCAACTGAGGAAAAGTACATATTTTCATTATACAGCCACATTAATTTTAATATTATTAATTATTATTATTATTATTATTATTATTTAATAGTGCATTTATGATGTCCTAAGAAAAAAAAGTCAAAAAAATGTATTTATTGTATTTAAAAATGTAGTTTATTTTCAAATTTTGTCAAAACAAAACTGTTGAAAAAACATTTTCATTAAATTTATATTCAGATTTATATTTTTTGGAATATTTGACAATATTTCGCCAACTGAGGAAAAGTACTTATTTACGTTATACAGCCACATTTATTTTATTATTATTTATTATTATTAATATTATTATTATTTAATAGTTCAGTTATGATGTTCTAAGAAAAAAAACAGTTAAGAAATGTATTTAAAAATGTAGTTTATTTTCAAATTTTGTCAAAACAACCAAAAAATGGTTAAAAAACATTTCCATTAAATCGTATCTTCAGATTTATATTTTTTGGAATATTTGACAAATGTTGATATTAAAAGTTTACAGTTTGTGCTTGAATCTTCATCGTGTGATTTTTGAGGAATTATAATGAATCCAATCAGGGTCAATTTGACCCGCATATTTTAACGCTCTAAAGCAACTGTACTGACCAAAAATAATGACATTTCTTGGTTATATTTTGTTATTTTTTACTACGTTATGAAGCTAAAAAATGAGGAAAACCAGCAAAACATGTTTTAACAGCAGCGTGTGTGTGAAGTTCTGTGCGCTCATCATGTCAGAAGAAACTTCTTGACTTTATGAAATGAGTTCATAAAACAGCCAACTGAGGAAAAGTACATATTTTCATTATACAGCCACATTAATTTTAATATTATTAATTATTATTATTATTATTATTATTATTTAATAGTGCATTTATGATGTCCTAAGAAAAAAAAGTCAAAAAAATGTATTTATTGTATTTAAAAATGTAGTTTATTTTCAAATTTTGTCAAAACAAAACTGTTGAAAAAACATTTTCATTAAATTTATATTCAGATTTATATTTTTTGGAATATTTGACAATATTTCGCCAACTGAGGAAAAGTACTTATTTACGTTATACAGCCACATTTATTTTATTATTATTAATATTATTATATTTTAATAGTTCAGTTATGATGTTCTAAGAAAAAAAAAGTTAAGAAATGTATTTAAAAATGTAGTTTATTTTCAAATTTTGTCAAAACAACCAAAAAATGGTTAAAAAACATTTTCATTAAATCGTATCTTCAGATTGATATTTTTTTCCATCGTGTGATTTTTGAGGAATTGTTTTGATATCATTTTGACCCGCTCCATAACGCGTGTCCGCAGAAATCCAACAGCGCATGAGGGTTAATGCGATTAGATGCGAAACCTAGTTGGAATACATCCGTGCAACATCTCCTCAGGTTTTACTCTCGCTGTAATTTGCGGTGGCTTTAACGAGCGGACGCACGGAGAATCGGAGAGCGCCGTATGCAAAGTCCAGGTGCTCTCGTCTGTAAAGCCGCTCAGCTGAAGGTCATAAAGCAGCCGTGTGGGAGGCGATATTTCCGGAAGGGCCTGAACCCTCGACCCTCCCGGGGCGGGGCGGGCCGGCGGGGAGGTGGTTGTTCGAGGAAAGATGAGCGTTGCACGGACAAGACAAGCCGGTGGAAGTTAATTGATTTTTTTGCTCGCTGCATGTGCACTTCAGCTCTTTTTTTGACCAAAAATACTCTGTTCACCTGAGAGGAATTGGAAGAATTCACCAAAAATGTTATATAATAAAAAAACGCAAAAGGTTTTGAAATCAAACCGTACAGTATGGCTTCACACTGTCAAAAACGATCGTACTTTTAGCGGTAAAAAGAATTAAAAAGTGTAACACGCTTTGGTAAAAAGCCGTGAATTAGTAAACAGCAAATGTAACTATAATAAACAAGAGGAAAAACTAAACTTTACAGTTCCTGGAAGTGAAAAAGAACAAGCAACGGACAGTCTTGTGTTATCATTCATGCACATCGAGGTTTTGAGACAGATCTCATGCTGTTGGATGTTTAACGCATCATTGATATTATTTTATTTCCTTTCTCTGTATGTTATAGTCAAATCCACCTGAACCCGAGACCAGACCAGAAAAGATTCACACTGTGAAAATCTACAATACAATCACAAGCACGAATGTTGAGATTAATGTTTTAAAAAGTAACATTTGAATATAGAAATATGATGGGAAAATGAAACTATAGGAGGATGAGTGATTCAAAGAGTCGTTGATTCAACTGATTTGTTCAAACCGATTTGATTCATTCAGTAACGAAACACTGCAACAGTTCTGCTGCGGATTTATTTGGAACTATTTTCATTGGAAAAACGTTGATATTAACTTCTTGTTTGTATAAAATCAACATTTTATATATTGATATTGCTTAATTATAGAACAAGATCTCAAGACAAGTACATTTTTGTGATAAAATCTTGAATTTTTGGGCAACAGTAACAAATGAAATCACATTAGAAATACGTTTTTGTTGGCATTCTCTCTAAGCAGCGAGTTTTACGTCGAATCACACTAATGATGTGAACGAATAAATCAGATCACGCTCAGTTGACGAAATAAAAGTCGAGTTTTACCGTGATTTTATAACGGTCCAAATCAGAATTTAGTAGCTTGATGAATTATATCAGTTAATGAAGTATTTGTTTTTGAAGTCTAAAATGACATTCCATATCTGTTATGGAAAAGATCCGGTAAACGCGGCTGCCGTTTTGTTACCGTAAATCATTAAACAGCATAACAACGGCAAGGTCAGGGGTTCAGTTCAGGGAACGCGTGACACTAATGTGATCACGCTCCAGAAATGACCAAAAATCATCATGAAAGTGGCCTAAAATTAGTCCACATGACTCATCCGAGTCTTTGGAAACGAGTGACAGGTTTGTGTGAGGAACAGACGCAGATTAAATTTTCCATTAGCTGAAAATCTTCACACCGAAGCACATTTCTGGTGACGATAATGCCTGCTGTCATTAACAAATGTCTTCGCTTCAGAAGAAGTCAGTGTTATGCTGCTATAATGATGCTTTTACGCTGCTTTTTTTGAGCTCGACAGCCTCTGATCGCAGTGTGAGATTTCATTTTGGCCTAAACTAACATTTAAACCCCATTTAAACTCATTCTCAGATCACTTCTTGGCCACACTTTAGTTTAAGGTCCAATTCTCACTATTAACTACGACTATCGCCTCAATAAACTCCTCATTCACCCTACGCAAACAGTTTGATTGACAGGCGATCTGACCAATCAGAACCCCCGAATCCGTCATTGTGTCCGTCAGGGGAGTCAGTAGATGAACGTTTGTGTGTCTTAAAATATTATTATTATTGTTGTCTCTAGTAATTGTGTGTCTGATTTTTCATTTCCGACATATTTTGGGTTCATTTTAATCCAGACATACAGTCATTTATAAACAATAGTTGAGTTAAATAAAACTACCCAGCAGGTTGAGTCAAACACTTAACCCAACCGCTGGGTCAAAACAACCCAATCTGTCCATTTTCAACCCAATTTGGGTCATTTTTAACCCAGCAGTTTTTAGAGTGCGCAATCGACCCTTCGCCGGCAGTTTGATTGACAGGCGATCTGACCAATCAGAACCCTGCATCTGTCATTGTGTTCAGGGGAGTCAGTGGATGAACGTCTTGAAACGACATTCCTTCTGATGTTCATTCATGTTTATTTGATGCTATAAATGAACTAGTATGAAGAGATGGAGCGACAGCGACACATTAAACACATTTATTGATTAAACGTCTTTAAAAAATTACTATATATTAAATATGAAACTGTTTCATGCGTTCTCGGTGTCCTCTTTGCATCATGAGAACATGATGTGTGGCGTGAGAGCACATAGCAACAGTAACTAAAGGGGGCGGGGCTTTGCGAAGGGTCAATTACTGCTTATTAATAGTTAGTAATGTAGTTGTTAAGTTCAGGTATTGGTAGGATTATGGGATGTAGAATACGAACATGCAGAATAAGACATTAATATGTGCTTTATAATTACTAATAATCAGCCAATATCCTTGTAATATATGCGTGATAATAAACAACAAGTTAATAGTGAGAATTGGATCCTAAACTAAAGCCTAAAGCAAACTGTTTGCACAATAATATCAAGCCAAACTGTGCGTGTCTGACAGGGAACTGTATTAGCAGTGCAGTGAGTGAAA
>CM074293.1:1265000-1415000 GCA_037194245.1 Opsariichthys bidens
GAATGAGTGTAACTATACAGTTATAACACTTATGCGACGCCTCCGGAAAGTAAAATCACACGACAGACAAATGATTTCAGATTTCTGCAAATACTTTAATGAATTTGAACTTTAGTTACAATTATTTATGAAAACATATATCGCATTATAACATACATTTATGCATAAAGGCGTCACAGAAATGGCTTGCAAATGTGACCAGCACATTGAATCAAACATGCAATTTTTAAGTAATAGTATTTTCTAATCCTGGCAACTTTTACTCGATTCATTTCTGCTATTTTTACTCCAATACAAACATCTGAGACAAACATCTACATCTATAAATGAAACATGACTTCTGTCTGCCGAGCTGAGAGAGGATTTTCAACAAAATGCGAATAAAGCAACTTTAATCTTTCAGATTTTGCTTTACATTTGCTCTTCACATCTTTTCCGAATCAACGCAGCGGGAGTCTGCACTGCAAAACATGACGTTTCTGACTTGTTTTCCGGCACATTCTTAAATCAAAACGCATTTACTTGAAGCAAAACAACTGAAAATATTAAGATACATTAATGAACAAGGAAAGAATCTGCACAACAAACTTGTTTTCCTTTTAAATGAAGGTTATTTTTCTGACCGCACTCGTTAATTTTTAAACTAGAGTCTTCCTTCAGTATAAAAGCTTTCTAACTTTTTCAATATTTTTTTTGTGCTGGTCGGTATTTGTCTTTTCTTTGTTAAATAAATGTGTTAAATTGTGAGTAAAATTTCTCTTTTCCCACTTTTATTTGACATAACCTCTGAACCGGGTTATGGAAAAATGGGGGCTCGTCCGGGATCCGAACCCGGCTCACAAACACAAACATAAACAAAACCAACACAGCAGGCCGTCACGACACGAAATACATGCAGTTAATTGTAGTATAAATATAAAGGATAAATATAAGAAATATTTATATACTATCATAGTGTATGTTTATATTTTGAATGACCTTTATTAGTTTTTTATCTCTATATCAGTTTTATTGACTTTTTTTCAGTTTTAATACTTTATTAATCATTTTTATGTATTTTTATTTAAAATATTTATTTCAGTTAGTCGCCAGGGCAACATCTCTAATGTTTGTTAAAGTTAAAGTTTTCCATTCAGCTTGATTAATTTAATTGTAGCATAAATATAAAGGATAAATATAAAGCAAAATATAAGAAGTATTTATATACTATCATAGTGTTTGTTTACATTTTGGATCCAAACGCATTTACTTGAACCAAAACGACTGAAGATATTAAGATACATTAATAAACAAGAAAAGAATCTGCACAAAAAACTTGTTTTCCTTTTAAATGAAGGTTATTTTTCTGACCGCACTGGTGAATTTTTAAATTAGAGTCTTCCTTCAGTATTAAAGCTTTCTAACTTTTTCAATATTTTTTTTGTGCTGGTCGGTATTTGTCTTTTCTTTGTTAAATAAATGTGTTAAATTGTGAGTAAAATTTCTCTTTTCCCACTTTTATTTGACATAACTTCTGAACCGGGTTATGGAAAAATGGGGGCTCGTCCGGGATCCGAACCCGGCTCACAAACACAAACATAAACAAAACCAACACAGCAGGCCGTCACGACACGAAATACATGCAGTTAATTGTAGTATAAATATAAAGGATAAATATAAAGCAAAATATAAGAAGTATTTATATACTATCATAGTGTTTGTTTACATTTCGAATCCAAACGCATTTACTTGAACCAAAACGACTGAAGGTATTAAGATACATTAATAATCAAGGAAAGAATCTGCACAACGAACTCGTAAAGGTTATTTTTCTGACCGCACAATGTATGTTGATTTAAGAATGTTTTTTGCAGGTCATCATCGTGACAGAAAGCACCTATAGATGGCAGTAAGGCGACGGCAGCGGCCGTTGTGTAAATCTTTAACACGTCGAGCGCGCTGCTGATGCATTCCTCTGGAGAGGAACCGGCCTGTCCTTTTATTGTTGGCCTGTTGTCGTTTTTCGCACTCCAACCGCACCTCGTCTCCTCAGACTCAGCGAACCGCTGGCACGTCTGGCGAGGACGTCTAATTTGGGAAACCGTGGGCTGATTAATGACCAAAGCACAGCCCTGAACTTCACAATTAGAGACTATGGCAGGCAAAGGACTGAGTTTGATGGCTGCCACCCGAGGTGGAAAGGAAATGTCACTAGAGCCATAAGAGGCAAATGTGTGTGTGTGTGTGTGTGTGTGTGCTCATTTTGCATTTTAAAGCCTGAAAATTAAAATTCTATCATCAATTATTCACTCCAAACCTGTATGGCTTCTTCTGTGGAGCACAAATGAATCACAGAATTGGTAAACTCCGAGTATTTGGCGTGTAACTGAAGACTAGAAGTGAATTAATGATCCAGATGCTGTTCGGAGACAATAAAAAACAACACAAAGCTCGCTTGTCGGACTAATCGGATTAGTGCGTTCGCTCATAGACGGCCGTTTGGCAGGTGTGAAAATTAATCTGAAATCGTGCCCACGCAAAATAATAAAACACAAACCTGTGCGAGTAATTAAACTCCGGAAGAGTTACAGCGACATAACGCACATAAACATCACTTCTAACAGGCTCAAATCCGCTTAGCAGAACAAATTTCACAAATAAATGAGCATTTACGGGTTGTTACTCATTTAGATGAGCGTCACAGAACATATCAGGCTGATTTTTAGTGGGAAAAATATTATTCTTACATTATGCCGGAATGTTTTTGAAACGTATGCTCATCAAATGTGCATTTATTTGAGTAAAATTGTAAAATATGTATTATTCTGAATTGAAATAGCTGTTTTCTGTGTAAATATTTAGTAAAGTGTAATTTATATCCAGTGATTAAAGCTGAATTTATTTTTTATTTTTTTTTATTTTTTTACTAAAAGTTATAGCTGTACTAACATTCAAGTCTCTTCTGCTCACCAAACGCTTCTTTTATTTGATCAAAAATACAGTAAAAATAGTGAAATATTATTTTAATTTAATTCATATGTTTTTTATGTGACTATATAGTAAAATATAATTTATATCCAGTGATCAAAGCTGAATTTTCAGCATAATCACTAAAAGTTATAGCTGTACTACCATTCAAGTCTCTTCTGCTCACCAAAAGCTTCATTTATTTGATCAAAAATACAGTAAAAATAGTAAAATATTTTACAATTTAAAATAGCTGTTTTTTATGTGAATATATATAGTAAAATATAATTTATATCCAGTGATTAAAGATGAATTTTCATCATCATTACTAAAAGTTACAGCTGTACTAACATTCAAGTCTCTTCCGCTCACCAACAGCTTCATTTATTTGATCAAAAATACAGTAAAAATAGTGAAATATTATTTTAATTTAAATCATCTGTTTTCTATGTGAATATATAGTACAGTGTAATTTATATCCAGTGATGAAAGCTGAATTTTCAGCATCATTCCTCCAGTCTTCAGAGTCACATGATCCTTCAGAAATCATTCTGATATGATGATTTGATTTCTGATTATTCCATAAGACTGACTAATCCTCCACCACTAGTTTTTAGTTATTATTTAGTTACTATGATATGTATAACCTTCATCAGGTCATTTACATTCAAAACTTCCCCGTAATTAACCGTAATTAAGCACACAGACGGGACGCGCCGCAAGGCAAACGACACCCGCGCAGTAATTGACAGAGAAAGCTACGGCCCGTGCGAGTCTCCGTGAGCAGGAACGCCACAGAGACACGCTACAAGAGTGGCAGTGCATGCTGGGATGCCTTTCTGAACAGAACAGGGGGGTTTGTGTGACACAGACACACGCTGAGACGCCCCAGGCGTAAATACGGCTGCTCGACTCCAGAGAAGAGGGTTCGTGTCAGCATTCATTTTCATGTTTCTGTGAGCGCGTCGATGTTGAAATGCACTCTAAAGTCCCACACGAACCTGCAGTTTTACCCCGTTTACCGTGTTACACTGGGCTGAAGCTCCTTCCGGAACACTCAGAGTTCATGTACCTGACAGGCCTGAGTGAACACTGTACGGAAAAGAAGCACTTCTGAGTTTATTTGGGAATCGAAAGCATTCCTGGTTCCGCTTCCTGAAAAATTCCTTTAACGCGTCTCTGAGAAGTCGAGATGAAAATAACGACTTGCGATTTAGTAAGAAAAGAACCAATTCAGTTGGTGAGTCGTTCGAATAATTGGCTCAGAAGAGTCATTTGTTGGTGAATCAGTCACGAAAAAGACAATAAAATACAGATGTGCGTCTAATTATTGTTTTTTTAAATTATTTCAGAACACTTTCAGAGTATGTTTGTATGGACATGATTCATTTAAAAAGTCGATTAATCAATTTGACAGCACTAGTATATATATATATATATAAATATTTTACTGCTGTCAAATCGATTAATCATGATTAATCACATCTAACATAAGTTTGTAAATGTAGGTGTGTATACACTGTAATGAATTACTGTAAAAATTACAGCATTATTTTACAGCCGCTGGCTGTTTTTTAATAATACAGCATATTGCTGTAAACTGCAATGCATTCTGGGATCACGTGTTGGTTTGACTCAGAATATTATATATAATATAATATAATACATATAATACAGAATATTGCTGTAAATTGACACTTTGTAATTTAAAAAATACAGTTATTTACTGTAATCAGAGAATACAGGGAAATTCTGTAAATTAAATTATAGTAACACTACTGTAAATTTTACAGTAACTGGCTGGCAGTATTATACTGTAAAATTTACAGTAATTTTTTAACAGTGATATAAATATGTATGTGTATATACGCAAACTTATTTTAGATGCGATTAATCGATTTCACAGCACATATGCGCACACACACACACACACACACACATATATATATATTTAGATTAACATTAAATATATGATATAATACAGAAATGCATGGTATAGATATAATTTAATTTTTATATTGTGACGTGGAGTCTTCCTTCAGTATTAAAGCTTTCTAACATTTGTGTTTAATTATTGTTTTGTTTGTTAAATAAACGTGTTATATTGTGAGTAAATTTCTGCATCCCACTTTTATTTGACATAACCTCTGAACCGGGTTATGGAAAAACGGGGGCTCGTCCGGGATCCGAACCTTTTATTTTTTGTTATTTTCATTCGTTTTTTTTTTCAAACTTTTTTCAATTTTAATACTTGATAAATCACTTTTATGTATTTTTATTTTAAATATTCATATTTATATATTCTAAAAATATAAATATTCAAATTTTTGTTCACGTTTAAGTTTTCCGTTCAGCTTCATTTCGGTTAGCGGCAGTTTTGCTTTCAGTTAACGATAACAAAACTGAACCAAAAACCCTTTACTACAGTTAACTGACTGTAAAAAGCATGAAGCGAGTTTCACAGCGCGTTAAAGAACACGATCCAGGCGCGGGTCGTGAGTCACGTCAGCAGTCAGGAGCGTCTCCCAGAATGCACTGCTGCCTGACAGCATCTCCTGCGCTTTGAGCTGCTTGGCTTTCACTCGAGCGAGATGTTCTACAGCCGAGACGTCTGATTCCACGTCGCCCATCGGCGAGAGCGCTGAACCTCTGCGGCTGATGTCCCGGAGGAGAAACAGTGGCATGTGTCTGAGCACGGCTGAGGGCGTCTCACTCAAATATCGAAGCATGTTTACCGCACGCATGTCATCTGTTTACGCCGGCGGTGACGTCTGACTGATGACGGACACACGCTTCACACGACCAGCACGATTAGACCTCACGACCGGATAAGCATTTGTTAACGTCAGTAAACGTGAGCTAAAAACAAACGATATCTCTACAGTATTTATTAATACAAGATCACAAGTTGGCACCGTTTATGTAGTAAAAAGTTGTAAAAATCTCAATGCTTTTCCAACAAACAAATAAATAAATTCTTAAACTCGGCCAAATATCGCTGTTCAAACAAGCACAAAAGTCCAATCTGCAGAAAATCAAATGTAAACCTTCAAAGCAATTAAAGTCGCTTTGCATAAAAGCGACGACCAAACGCATGGTTATAAAAACACAAACGAGCCCGCAGACTCTCTGCAGTAAAGCGCTCATGATCCTGACAGTAAAGAGCTAATATTACATTTCTGCTATAAAGTCATCACGCTCAAATGGACTTTATGGGTCGTAACGCTGGTTCTGCTTAGTCGTTGCTTTGAGAAAAATGTCCGAGTGACAAATAAAAGACATAAAAACTGTATGTATATGAAAGGCGTGTGCGTAATAAACTTCACACTGTCATAATAAGAGACAGGGCTGTGTTAGATTTCCAGGCGTCCCTCTCGTCTCGCTGGGTTAATTAAACGAGCCGTATGTTTCTCAGCGTGACAGCGTTCAGCCCTTTAGGTGTTTGAGTCTCACCGTGAGGTCGAGATCTAAAAATGCAGACACACCACTGAGTGCACGTCATGTACACACACACAATGGAGAAGATGCCTGAAGTGCAGTGAAACTATTCCAGTCTATTCCAGTTCACAATTACACATTTAATTCTAGCGCTTGCCATCTCTTCGGCATTATTTAGAGAATTCACTAGCGATTTCTGAGCGAAAATCCTGCATTTATTTTCCAGAACAACAATGTAATTAATCAGCTGCGTTAGTTATGATCTTTAACATGTCTATTATTACATTCTCACTGTGTTAAAAAAAAAACTTTAGGGACCTTATAAATACTGTTTTGCAAAGGAAGTCACAATGGCATTTGCAAATGAAGGAAATTTGGAAATGGAAGAAATTGGAACTGGAGGGAATTTGGACATGGGGGGAAATTTGGAAATTGCGTTTGGACATGGAAGAAATTTGGAACTGGAGGAAATCTGGAATTGGCATTTGAAAATGGAGTAAATTTTGGAAATGGTGTTCGGAAATGGAGGAAATTTGGAACTGGAGGAAATTTTGAACTGGAGGAAATTTGGAACCAGCATTTGGAAATGGAAGAAATTTGGAAATGAAAGAAATTGGACATGGAGGAAATTTGGAACTGGAGGAAATTTGGAACTGGAGGAAATTTGGAAATGGAGGAAATTTGGAACTGGAGGAAATTTGGAAATTGTGTTTGGACATGGAGGGAATTTGGAACTGGAGGAAATTTTGAACTGGAGGAAATTTGGAACCAGCATTTGGAAATGGAAGAAATTTGGAAATGAAAGAAATTGGAATTGGAGGAAATTTGGAACTGGAGGAAATTGGGAACTGGAGGAAATTTGGAACCAGCATTTGGAAATGGAAGAAATTTGGAAATGAAAGAAATTGGAACTGGAGGAAATTTGGAAATGGAGAAAATTTGGAAATTGTGTTTGGACATGGAGAAAATTTGGAACTGGAGGAAATTTGGAACCAGCATTTGGAAATGGAAGAAATTTGGAAATGAAAGAAATTGGAACTGGAGGAAATTTGGAAATGGAGAAAATTTGGAAATTGCGTTTGGACATGGAGGAAATTTGGAACTGGAGGAAATTTGGAATTGGCATTTGAAAATGGAGTAAATTTTGGAAATGGTGTTCGGAAATGGAGGAAATTTGGAACTGGAGGAAATTTGGAACCAGCATTTGGAAATGGAAGAAATTTGGAAATGAAAGAAATTGGAACTGGAGGGAATTTGGAAATTGTGTTTGGACATGGAGGACATTTGGAACTGGAGGAAATTTAGGATTGGAGGAAATTTGGGATTGGAGGAAATTTGGAATTGGCATTTGTAAATGGAGTAAATTTTGGAAATGGTGTTTGGAACTGGAAGAAATTTGGAAATTGCGTTTGGACATGGAGGAAATCTGCAAACAGTGTTTGGAAATGGAGGAAATTTGGAAAAGGTGTTGAGATTGAAATATACAGGTGCATATAGATAAAGTGCAACGACATAAAAACTTGAATGTGTATTCGGAAGAGTGGTCGGTTTAACTGAATATTTTCTGTCATTGACTGATTCTTTTTAGCAGTGGCGGGAAAATCTGAAGGCTGTCCGTCATTTTGACAGATTACACTGAGAGCCAGCAATAGTCATTTTTAATCAAGAGTTTAATAAAAAACAACCCAACCCTCAAGTGTTTAACCCAACGCTGGGTTTGTCCAATTTCGACCCAGCGCCGGGTTGCCAAATGACCCAAATGGGGTTGTTTTTAAACTCAGTGTACATACGCTCGTCCTGTGAGTTCATGATTAAAAATGAAAATGTGAATGAAAACAAAAGTTATTACATGTCATATTATCATTGAAATGTGAACCATTAATTGACAGGTAATGAGAAATCTTTCCACTAGTCTGAACAAAATTGACCAGTGCATGAAAAACAAGACTTTGCCTCGGGGAAATGTGTAAAGTTACAAACATACATGAACTCTTGATGTGTTGGAGAGTATGTCATGAAATATTTGTACGTATTTAAAGACGTGCATCATGGTCTTGATGTCTTTCACCACCTGTTCCTTCCTCTGAAGAGCTTCACATAAAGACGTAACCAAGAATACCAACTCACGGCCATTTCACAGTAAACAGGCTGTTAGTAAAGATCCACTCTGTTATTGAGAGTCTCTGCCAGGGGAAACTGGCTTTCACACACGCCGGACCCCCGCAGCGAGCAGGACTGTTTCCTCACAAGCCCTTCTCAAGAACTCGCTCTTTCAGCCCAAAACACGACGTCCGCCCGAGGGTCCGCGCTCGCTGTGAGGATGGCAGCTAGAAGACACGGCTCGACGGACCCCCGCTGACACGCTCACTAGTGCCGCCGACACTGAATACTGAACATCTAATACACCTCAACACAACGCAGCAAGTGAACATCTGAGGAATAACCACAGAAATAAAGGGAAATCTCAGCATCCATCCCTGTTCTCATGTTGAACCAAGAGCATGAGATTTGGTTTTCGCTAGAAAGGCCACAGGCGAACAGATCTGCTGCGGATAATAAAAAGAGAGCGAGCTTTACAGCATCTGGAAACTATATTACAGACCAAAGCCGTCCTCATGACAAATAATGAACACAGGAGCATCAGGACAAATCAAGAGCGCTTCCACCCGTCGCTGTGGGTCGTGTGGGGTGAAAATCAAAAATTTCACTAGAAAATCAGAGCAGATTTTAGCTTAATTTTCTTTGTTAATGCGCTCGCCCCGCCCCAGACCTACGTAGGTCATCTGACCCTTCATACCGGTGAGTGATGACCAACTCTCTGTGTGATGAATGCAGTTAGAACGACCCTAAAATTCAAGATATGAGTGCAATATCACACAAGTGCTGTTTGTCTGGGTTTTATACAACAGTTCAATAAATAAGAAATGAATATTGAGTTATTTTAGACACAATATTGTCTGTTTTGCTCCATTTTGCAAACAAAAAACCCCCAGAACTTTTTGTGTATGAGCAACGCATTTCTGAATCTGTGTTTTGAACGAATCGGGTGAGTCAATGATTCAACGGTCCATTCATAAAGAGAACCATTTAATTCACTCCTGAACGAATCAAATGGATGAATGAATGATTTAATCTTTAAGACATTTCCCGCCGCCTACTGGCAGTTTTAGTTTTTCTATTTAGTGAATCATTTCATTAAAAAAAAAAAAAAAATCATATTATTAAAAAACCCCACATTAAAGGTATAGTTCATCCAAAATTGAAAATCCAAACACTATTTACTCAACCTCATGGTCCAGAAATGAATGTGTAATAAATTCTATGATTAATCAAATAAAATATTTCTACCTAAAACTACTTTTTGCAATGTGTATTTGATGCTTTACACAATAATGACTTTAAATGATCTTTTGGGAATAATTTCTCAGCCAAATTTGATTTGTGATTAATTTGATGAATTAATTGCCACATCATGTAATATATATATATATATACATATATATATATATATATATATATAATAAACATAATAATAATAATAATAAATTATGAATAATAAATATAATATATTATATATAATAAATGCATATATTTATTATTATTTTTTAAATGTTTATTATTTTTTAATACTTAATCTGTAATTCCCATGGCAGTGTATATTCTTTAGTATCTTGTTCACTATATAAACAGTGTTGTCTGTGCATTCATGTCTCTGAAGGCCCTTGTGATGCTATTTAATCTGTTTTGTCTTTCCATCTGTTTGATTCCTCAGGTCATTTTCAATCTGGTATTGACGCGCCGCAGCGTCTGCACCGGCGAGACATCAAACACGTGAGATCGTGCATCTATTTTTCAATGATTCATCCGAGCGCTGTTCCAGGAACAGTTCATCTGATCCAGATGAGCAGATATTGTTAAGATGTCTGAGTGAAAGGTCAGTCTCTCTCTCCCTCCTGTTATCTCTGTGTCCCGTCTGCGTGTCATTTCCACTTTATTCCTCTCCTATTTCGCTGACAGCACAACAACATCTCGGAAAATCTGCCCCGAAAGCCTTTGAAGTGGTTCTATCTGGAGCTGAAGATGCATAGGAAGGACTGCAGATAGGATTCAGTCTTACAGACAGGTGGAATGAATCTGAATCCCAAATGAAGCTGTTCCCCAGAAACGGCTCTGAAAGACCTTCAAACTGATGCTCACGGGATAATAACAGAGTTCCACATCACTTGAAACATATGAAAATACATAAACACAAGCCCGGTTTCATATGCTGTTGTGCTAGAATGTGCAACGCAATTCTCAGTGTTGCCACAGGGGGCGCTATACCCATCCTCGACACAAACTGTCTTCTTCTACAGTCGGGTTTTTACTATGAACACTACTGTTCTAAAAGTTGGAGGTCTTTTGAATTGGAAAAAGACTAGTTCACCCATAATCGTGAAAAAAAAAAAAAATGTTTTTGAGTCTCTTCTGCTCACCAAGGCTGCATTTATTTGATTAAAACTACATAAAAAATTGTGAAATATTATTACAATTCAAAATATCAGTTTTCAATGTGAATATATAGCGAAGTGCAATTTATATCCCGTGATCAAAGCTGAATTTTCAGCACCACTACTTCCCTCAGAAATCATTCTGATATGATGATCTGCTGCTCGAGAAACATTTATGATTATTATCAGTGTTGAAAATGCATTTTTCAGGATTCTTTGACGAAGATAAAGTTAAAAAAAGAACAACATCTATTTGAAATAAAAACTTTTGCAACATTATAAATGTCTCAATTTAATGCATCCTTGACGAGTAAAAGCATTAATGTCTTTAAAATAAATTTAAATCTAAATCAGAGCTTCCCAAACTCCACAATAAAAAAATATACACCGACATTTACCAACAAATACATTTATTAACAAGTTTGTAAGAATTTCATGTGAATTACGAGAACTAAACATTCTTTACAAATATATATAAATCCATGACACCTTACGTACTTTCCAAACAAAAAAAAAATCTAATTTTAGAACAATTGGAATATTTTAATCATTTTAATATATTGATTTGGACCTGCAATACCGCTGCGGCCCACCGGGGGCAAACTGATCTAAATCATTCCTTAACAGAACTTTTATAAATAAAAATAGCTAGTTGCATTTCACAAGTTTACATGCAACTGTCTCTCGACCGATTCCGTAATCGTGTGACATCGGCTTACAGATAATTAGATGAAACAATTACGAGCTTTACATCTGTTCCTATAGTTTCAGGACGCCTCGTGTAAAATATGACATTACTGAACCCTGCCTTTGTCAGTCGTCTCTCGTATTGATCTGATGTGAACACTGGCCTGCCGCTTCATTGGAAGTGACCGTTCCTTGCCGAAATCAATATTCACCCGCTGGACGTAAAGTGCTCTACAACCCTTAACAGCCACAGAAGCTCCTTACAAAGCCTTCATCCGAACACCACACGAGGAGGATCGAGCCGAGAGTCCATTTCTATCACACCCAGCGGTTGCATCCATCCCGACTCTAATTGACGAGGTTGGAATTGCTCTTCTTCTCCAAGATTTCACACGCTTGAATGATCCGAGCCGCCAGAAAACAACATCTATCGTTTGCACGCGCCCCGATAATTGGATCGATGGCTCGATCGGACTGAAAAGTCTTCATGTAACCCGTCGGATCGAGTGTGGATGATCAATAGGAAACGTTTTACAGCACGTCTTTCTACTTGCTCGTGAAATTTACTGGCAACTTCTTTACCGAATCGAAGATTGAGATTACATTTGAGATCTGAAAAGCACAAAAAAAGTCTCCGTTCGATCTCTGTTTGTCCTCACTGATGTCTATGAGAAACAATTCAGATTCATTCATGACCTGTGAACACAGAGCACGAGCCGCGCACACGGAGGCTCCCGAGGAAATAAAACTTTCATATAATGTGAAATCGTCAACAGAACTTTTGTACATGTCGAGTACAGTCACGGACCCCCACGCGCTTCCCTCCGAGCCCGAGCAGGTGCGGCGAGAGCCGATCGATGCCCCGCGGAGGACGCAGGGGTTTCTATTGATCTGCTGTAAATATCAAGCACTCTGTGTTTGGCTGAAGGGGTTTAAACTGTAGTTCAGTGTGTACAGTATGCTTGAGGGATGCTGAAACGTCATAAAATAAACCCAGCAGGATCCGTACCAGCTCTCAAATCCCCGCCAAACTCTGATAATATAAATAAAAAAAACCCGCAATAATAGAGAAATAAATTATATATATATATATATATATATATATATATATATAGTACTGGTAGAAATATTAATAATAAATTACCTGCAGAGCAAAGAGATACGTGTATAAAAACACACAATTATTTTATTATTTACTATTATTATTTTATATATATATATATATATATATATATATATATATATATATATATATATATATATATAATTTATTTCTCTATTATTGCAGGGGTTTTTTTCTATTATAAAAAGGTTTTTTTATTTAGTACACACATATATATAGTATAGAGTATATAGTACATATATGTATAGTATTGGTAGAAATAATGATAAATTAAATTATTTTATTATTTCTAGTTGTCAGTGTTATTTTTGATGTGTATGTGTATATATATATTTAGTACATATATATACAGTATAGAGTATATAGTACATATATATACACACACACATTAATAAATCTGCAATAATAATGACATGACAACAACAACACTAATAAAAGTCATAATAATAATAATAAATTACCTGCAGAGCGAACAATCAAGTATTCTCAGAAAGACGTAAAAAAAATATATGGTATAGTAAATTATTATTTTAATAATTATTCATATTCATAATTTTTGTTCTAGTTACCAGTGTTATTTTTGTATCATTCATTTAGTGTATTAAAATGTAACTCGTTCGTATTTTGAATGACGTTTTACTTTTATATTTTAATTTTAAAGTTTTAGTCATTTTTAATTTTATCATTTTTTTAAAATCTATATATAGCTTTTTTGTTTTTAAGTTTTTGATTTTGGTTTGAAGCTTACGGAACATTATGCAAATGAGAAATGTTGCCTTGGCAACTCGTTAATAAAATAAGTGCTAAGTTGAGGTTATTTCAGCAACTTACATTAGACTGGTGGTCAGTCATAAAGCTGGTTGTTGCGTAAACGTCATTTTGCACCAGACATAATTCTAACATCCAGAGCGACTTCCTGTCCGGCTTCGATTACACACCTGTGACAGATGCGGCACGTTTGACAGATTTCTGAAAGCGGCAACAGGACTGAAGATGCGAGTGTATTTAACACTGATAGCCGAACCCGAGGGGAAGACGCCTAAATTGGGTTTAGATTGCTTTAGAAGCCTTAAGCATGTGGGGTGAGTTGCCATGGAGACGAGAAAGTTGAAGGCAAAGGAACCACTAATGAGCCTTAAAAAACGACGGCACACAGACTTTATCTCTTACATAACCGAGAGGATTTTTACACACTGAATATCGACTAACATCATATCTGGGTCAAAAAGGAAGAAATTAGGCTTAGCATTAAATATTTCAACGGACAACACCATCATTTTGTCGAAGAATTTCATGGAATGTGGGCGGGGCTTGATTTCGTCTGATTGGATGGTTCCTATTGGTGGATCTCATGCGATTGACAGGTTCCCCCGCCCTTTGAAAGTGAAGACAATTTCCATTGCAAAATCAAAAATAATCCTCGGTCGCAGATGCACTGCTGCAGCACCGGCAAACAGGAAGTTCCCAGCGGCACCAGCTGACAATCAGCATTAAATGAAAGGCCACATTAAACGAACGGAGTGCAATGCACATCCACAAAGTAGTAAACAGCACCAGCCAACTTAGAAACGCTGATGCTTCACTTGGCACCGTGTGCCGCTCGCTTCAGTTTGCTTTGGACGCTCTCAAAGGGCTCTTCACAAAGGGCTCTTATTGAAAGTGTCGGCAAGCGGCCAGCGGCCCGAAAGAGCGCCGACGTTTAACAAGGGACGTAAATAATAATAATGCACCATCCTATGACAGATGAGAACCCGTGGGGAATATCAATGCGGAAGGAGCTGGAAACCTGAACGGCATTTCAAAAGGATCCCGGCGATTTGCATCGGGATGAGAACAGCGAACGGCTCCGGGAATAATGCGGGATTTGGAGGAAAAGCCTCTTGCATCCAATGAGGAGCTGAACTGGTGTAAGAAACTGTCTGTTCCTCTTACGACAGTCCGATGTTTCTAATCTACAGCTCCTAAATGGAGCTCATTAAACCTGGTGGGTTATTATTCAGGTAGATGTTGTAAACATGTCGACGGTTTCTCTTCAAACATTCGCTCTGTTGCGGCAGAAGCTGATCCGACAGAGAGAAAACTAACTGTGGAACACACTGATTCCCATTACATCACTCTTAGAAAGGTTCTATAGAACTCTAGGGTTCTTGACTCCATGTTAAAGAGCCCTTTATGTCAAAAAGAGTCAGTGTGGTTCTCTACAGAACTCTAGCGTTCTTCACTCAATTTTGAAGAACCCGCCAAAAAGATTCGGTGAGATTCTATATATGATCTAGGGTTTTTGATGTAATTTTAAAGAACCCGCCAAAAAGAGTCAGTGTGGTTCTAAACAGAACTCAAACTCCATCCTGAAAAACAAACAAACGAAAAAACAAGCAACCCACAAATATGACCCATGCTTGGTTCATAACAGGTTCTCTACAGAACCTGCCAAAAAGATTCAGTGTGGTTTGTCACGGCCGGCTCGCAAATTAACACCGGTGGACAAAACAACGGCTCACTTGATGCTTTGCACGGTGCTTCTCAAACGTTTGCTGGTAATTCGCGTTTATTCCCTAAATGTAATGTGCGGGTTCATATCCCGGACGAGCCCCCATTTGTCTCGGCCGGCTCGCAAGCCGCGACACGGAAGGAGAGAACAGGTTGGATCGTGATCAAAAAGGAATAACATTTATTAAAGTAATAATAAAATAAGAACGAAAACAAATGGAAAGAGAACGAAACGACACGAGGAGAGGAGGCCACGGGCCTTCACGACTGAAGAGAGCTGCTTAAATTTGCCGCCATCAGCTCCAATACAGGTGTAAGTGACGTTACTGACCCAAACGCCGTCCTGAAAAACAAACAAACGCAAAAACAACCCACAAATATGACCCATGCTTGGTTCATAACAGGTTCTCTACAGAACGCTAGGAACGCTGTAAGAACCCGCCAAAAAGATTCGGTGAGATTCTATATATAATCTAGGGTTTTTGATTTAATTTCAAAGAACCCGCCAAAAAGAGTCAGTGTGGTTCTAAACAGAACTCAAACTCCATCCTGAAAAACAAACAAACGAAAAAACAAGCAACCCACAAATATGACCCATGCTTGGTTCATAACAGGTTCTCTACAGAACGCTAGGAACGCTGTAAGAACCCGCCAAAAAGATTCGGTGAGATTCTATATATAATCTAGGGTTTTTGGTGTAATTTTAAAGAACCCGCCAAAAAGAGTCAGTGTGGTTCTAAACAGAACTCAAACTCCATCCTGAAAAACAAACAAACGCAAAAACAACCCACAAATATGACCCATGCTTGGTTCATAACAGGTTCTATACAGAACCTGCCAAAAAGATTCAGTGTGGTTTGTCACGGCCGGCTCGCAAATTAACACCGGTGGACAAAACAACGGCTCACTTGATGTTTCGCATGGTGCTTCTCAAACGTTTGCTGGTAATTCACGTTTATTCCCTAAATGTAATGTGCGGGTTCATATCCCGGACGAGCCCCCATTTGTCTCGGCCGCGTCACAGAAGGACAGAACAGGTTGGATCGTGATCAAAAAGGAATAACATTTATTAAAGTAATAATAAAATAAGAACGAAAACAAATGGAAAGAGAACGAAACGACACGAGGAGAGGAGGCCACGGGCCTTCACGACTGAAGAGAGCTGCTTAAATTTGCCGCCATCAGCTCCAATACAGGTGTAAGTGACGTTACTGACCCAAACGCCGTCCTGAAAAACAAACAAACGCAAAAACAACCCACAAATATGACCCATGCTTGGTTCATAACAGGTTCTCTACAGAACGCTAGGAACGCTGTAAGAACCCGCCAAAAAGATTCGGTGAGATTCTATATATAATCTAGGGTTTTTGATTTAATTTCAAAGAACCCGCCAAAAAGAGTCAGTGTGGTTCTAAACAGAACTCAAACTCCATCCTGAAAAACAAACAAACGCAAAAACAACCCACAAATATGACCCATGCTTGGTTCATAACAGGTTCTATACAGAACCTGCCAAAAAGATTCAGTGTGGTTTGTCACGGCCGGCTCGCAAATTAACACCGGTGGACAAAACAACGGCTCACTTGATGTTTCGCATGGTGCTTCTCAAACGTTTGCTGGTAATTCGCGTTTATTCCCTAAATGTAATGTGCGGGTTCATATCCCGGACGAGCCCCCATTTGTCTCGGCCGCGTCACAGAAGGACAGAACAGGTTGGATCGTGATCAAAAAGGAATAACATTTATTAAAGTAATAATAAAATAAGAACGCTAAATGTAATGTGCGAGAGATCCCGGGTTCATATCCCGGACGAGCCCCCATTTTTCCAAGTTTTTTCTAGACAAAAAGTAAGTTTACATAAAATGTAATGAAGAAAATTGAATTAAAAACAACATATCATTAAAACTAAATCCATAAAATGATCATGTAATACACTGCATTACGATTTGCATTGAATAAAGTGCTGCAAGTACGATGTATTTTTATTGCATTTCGCACTTCCATCTAGTGACGTCCGGTTCAACGATGAATCAGTGTTTTTGGTGAACTGGTTGAACTATCAGTACTTCAGCTGTGCAGACAGAAATCACCACCTGTTTATGTGTTTAGCAGCAGTTTTGCATTGACTTGCATGTCATATAATGCTAATGAAAAGAGCTTCAGTGACGCGTGATATGAGACTCTCATGATTTCTCAAGTATTTGATGATGTTTAAAACATTGTGAGCTAATAAAGATCTCATAAATACATCAGTCCTAAAGCCATTATTCCAACTAGCATCAATTCCATTGTCAAACACAGCTGTATTTATTTAGTTTCGAGGCTGTTTTAAGTGATTTCCAGGGCAAACCCTTTGCTGTACATATTAACTTTGGGCCAGAGAATAATAATGCAAGGTTCTGCCAATCAAGCGAGACGCTGCATCAAACCCAAGGAGAAGTACGATCGGACAGCATGTGTCATTAGTTTGAATGAGCCGAGCTTCTGTATATGAGACACTTTTATGGACCTTCTGCTGGCTAATTTACTGCGGGAGGTTTGTTACCGGCTCTATTTCTGCACTTCATTAAACCACGCCGCATATGCTCCATCCGCATTCCACGATTCGCTCCATATTACAGCAAATGGATTCTGGCATCTGGCGCCAAAATTTGTCACAACCATCGAGACGTTCTGAAAATCACACGGAGAGATGTGAAGCTCGCTGGATGAACGTATGAATGGAAAACGCTGCACGAGAAGCGATGCGTCTATTAAAGAGGTTCCAGCGTCCCTGCACATAATAAAACGCTTTATTAAAAGCAAACAGAGAGGAGGAGGAAGTGATGAATGTATTTTTCTGTTTTCTAAGTTGAGTAATGTGACTTTATTGCTGATACACCACTAGAACATTCTGGAGAACTGAACCTGAATAATAAAAGTGTCTCTGACGGAAAATGAAAGTCAGATTTCTTCACTGATGTTCTTTATACTCACTCACTCACTCGCTCACTTACTCAATCAATCACCCAATCAATCAATCAATCACTCACTCACTCTCTCACTCACTCAATCAATCACCCAATCAATCAATCATTCACTCACTCACTCACTTACTCAATCAATCACCCAATCAATCAATCAATCATTCACTCACTCACTCACTTACTCAATCAATCACCCAATCAATCAATCAATCATTCACTCACTCACTCAATCAATCACCCAATCAATCAATCATTCACTCACTCACTCACTCAATCAATCACCCATCCCAATCAATCAATCAATCACTCACTCACTCTCTCACTAACTCTCACACTCACTCACTCACTCACTCAATCAATCAATCACTCACTCACTCAATCAATCACCCAATCAATCAATCAATCAATTACTCACTCACTCTCACACTCAATCACTCAATTAATCACCTAATCAATCAATCATTCACTCACTCACTCACTCACCCAATCAATCAATCATTCACTCACTCACTCACTCAATCAATCACCCAATCAATCAATCAATCAATCAATCACTCACTCACTCTCTCTCTCACTCACTCTCTCACTCACTCAATCAATCAATCAATCACTCACTCTCACACTCAATCAATCATTCACTCACTCACTCAATCAATCACCCAATCAATCAATCATTCACTCACTCACTCTCACTCACTCACTCTCCTCTCACTAACTCTCACACTCACTCACTCACTCACTCAATCAATTAATCACTCACTCACTCTCTCACTCAATCAATCAATCAATCAATCAATCACTCACTCACTCAATCACCCAATCAATCAATCACCCAATCAATCAATCATTCACTCACTCACTCTCACTCACTCACTCTCTCACTAACTCTCACACTCACTCACTCACTCACTCACTGAATCAATCACCCAATCAATCAATTAATCACTCACTCACTCTCTCACTCAATCAATCAATCAATCAATCAATCAATCACTCACTCACTCAATCAATCACCCAATCAATCAATCAATCAATCAATCACTCACTCACTCAATCACCCAATCAATCAATCAATCAATCAATCAATCAATCAATCACTCTCACACTCAATCACTCACTCACTCACTCAATCAATCACCCAATCAATCAATCATTCACTCACTCACTCAATCAATCACCCAATCAATCAATCATTCACTCACTCACTCTCTCACTAACTCTCACACTCACTCACTCACTCAATCAATCACCCAATCAATCAATTAATCACTCACTCACTCTCTCACTCACTCACTCAATCACCCAATCAATCAATCATTCACTCACTCACTCACTCACTCAATCAATCACCCAATCAATCAGTCAATCACTCACTCTCTCACTCACTCTCTCTCTCACTCACTCTCTCACTCAATCAATCAATCAATCAATCAATCAATCAATCAATCAGTCAGTCTGTCTATCTATCAATCTATCTGTTCATCCATCCATCGTTCTATCTATCAATCTCTCTATTGTGAGAGAAAAGAAATGTAATTTAATTTGTTCGTCAGAACATTCATATGACTTCAGAAGACGTGTAATAAAGTCATATGGACTGCCGTCATGATACCTTTCTGTCACTTTTGAAGCTTGACAGTGTGAATCACAGTGTTTCATCTCCTTTTGGAGTTTGAAACAACACCAGGATGAACATTTTTCATTAAAGCAGCCCCGCACAATGACGGGGTCGTGTCTTGAAAGATAAAGACATTATTGGCCACTTTGAACATGGAAAGGAAAGAAGAAAGTGCTCACGCCGCCTCTGGGAATTAAAATCAAGAATGAAGGGTCGCCTAAATCCTTAAACAGACTCAGGAGCAGAACAAAGACACACAGCATTAGAGACGACGTACAAAACACGTCAATCACAGCACACGTCCACATCCCTGACCCGCCGCAGACTCTCACAGCAGAGAAACGCCGCACTCGTCCATCACGAGAGGTTCCTTGAGCTTCACATTAAAACAAACCGCAGGATTTAGATGCGAACTGCATTTCGTTGCCTTGTACCTTACATGTGCAGTGACAATAAAGTTGAATCTAATCTAATTCATTTGATCAAAAACATTGTGAAAACAGTGAAATATTTTTGAAATTTAAAATATCTGTTTTCTATGTGAATATATAGTACAGTGTAATTTATATCCAATGATCAAAGCTGAATTTTCATCATAATTACTAAAAGTTATAGCTGTACTACCATTCAAGTCTCTTCTGCTCACCAAACGCTTCATTTATTTGATCAAAAATACAGAAAAATAGTGAAATATTTTTGAAATTTAAAATATCTGTTTTCTATGTGAATATATAGTAAAGTGTAATTTATATCCAGTGATCAAAGCTGAATTTTCATCATAATTACTAAAAGTTATAGCTGTATTACCATTCAAGTCTCTTCTGCTCACCAAACGCTTCATTTATTTGATCAAAAATATAGTAAAAATAGTGAAATATTTTTATAATTTAAAATATCTGTTTTCTATGTGAATATATAGTCAAATATAATTTATATCCAGTGATTAAAGATGAATTTTCATCATAATTACTAAAAGTTATAGCTGTATTACCATTCAAGTCTCTTCTGCTCACCAAAAGGTTCATTTATTTGATCAAAAATACAGTAAAAATAGTGAAATATTATTATAATTTAAGATATCTGTTTTCTAAGTACCTATATTGTAAAATATAATTTATATCCAGTGATTAAAGCTGAATTTTCAGCATCATTCCTCCAGTCTTCAGAGTCACACGATCCTTCGGAAATCACTCTGATATGATGATTTGATGCTCAGGTATTATTAGTTATCATTGGTGCTCATTTATTAATAATGGTTCTTATTATCAATGTTGAAAGCAGTTCTTGCAGCTTCATATTTTTATGGAAACTCATACTATTTTTCAGGATTCTTTGATGAATAAAAAGTTGAAAAGAACAGCATTTAATTGAAATAGAATCTTTTGTAACATTATACATCACTTTTGATCAATATAATGAGTCGTTGCTGAATAATTTCCCAAAAAAACTTTTGGACAATAATGTATTTGAAGTAAGAAAAAACCTTTTCTCTGAATGCATATTTAACTTACTAAAATTGAAAACTTACATTTAATTGCTGCGTCCATATTTTTTCTTCTTTGCCTATTCTGTTCTCCCGCTTTGCTTTGTTCTCATCGGTGCTGAGCTCTGATTGGTCAACATCTTAAACATGCGCACAGTAACGTTGCAGTATTCTCAATTAAAATATCAATAAATGAACACATAAAATTGCAGACTTGTGCGATTTAGAAATTGCATGTGCTCAAATCGCGATTGCGATTAATTGCACAGCCCTACTTTAGACTCTTGAAATGAATTACTCAAGCAGAAAAAAAAAACACTTGATCAATCCAGAATCTTGTTTCGTTCCTTAGAGTTCGTTGGTCAGCGGCAAACAAGGTCAAAGTTGAAATTGAGAAGTTTGTGCAGCAGCGCTTGACCCGAGAACCTCCTGCGGCGCTCGTTAAAGGTGTGACGAACGCTGAATCTAGGACAGAAACAGAGTGTACTTCTCTTATTATCGAACAACTGAATGTGTTTCCTCTCACGACGCCTCCACACGAGACGGGCTGATCTCATTACCCACGTCTCCCTCCCGCCGCAGGTTCACTGTTCGTCATCTCAATCAGGAAAAACACGTTAAGAGGAAGGCTCATTTGAAGTTTAAAGAGGACGTATTTTGCTTTTTTCTTCAGTGTGTGAAGTTGCTGTTTGTGCATGAAAAAGTCCCTCCAGCAGGAGTTCTTCTCTATATCAGTGTTTCTGAACTGCCTCCATCTTCACAGTATTCCTCATTTGAATAATTCATGAGCTGAATAAAGGGGCGGGGCCTGGTTGAGTTAGTTAGGAGTGCGTTGAAACTGACGGTTATGGTAAGGGGCGGGGCGTTTCCCAGACACCAATCACAACACACCGCTCCAGCCGACCAATCAGAGCACAGAAGGAGGGGCTTCATAGAGACAGGAAGTAAACAGAGCGTTACTGACAGACTGGGAAGAGAGGAGCTGCAACAATGAGGAAAATAATCAACACTCAATCTAGTCGAGCCCAAAAACAACTTCAAGACTTTGAAAAAGTGCAGTCAGTCACTCATAAACACAACGCAAACACTCCTTCATGTCCTGCTCATCCTGTGAAGATTTATTTTGCAATTATGACCAAATGCCATTAGATTTTCCTCATGAGATTTACAGTTTGCTTTGGCAACAAATTGCATTCATTCATTGAAGTTTTATTTCTCAAAAACTGTTATAAAACTGATATAATCATTGACCGTCATAAAAGTGTGCTTTTGAGATATAATCTGAAATTATTTCACAGAATTTGAAGATTTATTCAATTATATACACATTAAATAGGATATTATAATACATAGTTAGGGGTGTTTTTTTAAAGAACGCAATACTTTTATTCAGCAAGGATGCATTAAATTGAACAAAAGTGACAGTAAAGACGTGTATAATGTTACAAAAAGATTTGAATTTCAAATAAATGCTGTTCTTTCTAACTAGTTTTCATTCATAAATGTTTCCAATCATCATATCAGAATGATTTGTGAAGGATCACGTGACTCTGAAGACAATTGAAAATTCAGCTTTGATCACTGGATATAAATTATATTTGACTATATATTCACATCGAAAACAGATGATTTACATTGTAATAATATTTCACAATTTCTACTGTATTTTTGATGAACTAAACGCAGCCTTGGCGAGCAGAAGAGACTTTCAAAGGTCTTCCTGACCCCGTTAGGTGATTGCATGCGATATGACGTTTCAAATAATAATAAAAGAGCTCTTTGCCTTTTTATTCAGTGCATCACGGCTATTCGTTTGTAGATCTGTGGATTCGATCCAGACCTGCTCGCGAGTCACAAACTGTACGATTCCAATTCTCACATTCACAACCAGACTCGTTCCACAGTTCCTGCAAACGGACAGAGATGAAGAAGCCACCGGCGTGGAACGAGACGCCCTTAGAGACGCAAACAATACGCTCATATATCTTGTTCTCTAAACCTGACAGGTCTTTGGCTGTCGTTGGCATGCGGAGCACTTTGAGGACAACGGCGTTCCCGCTGTGGCCACACTTACACTGTCGCAGAGGCAAAAAAAAGGATGATGTTAAGTCACAGAGCTGTCGAACACGGGCTTGTGCAGGAAACGCTCCTTTTGTTACCTTTTTCAACGGGCTTAGTTCATGCAAAATGAACATCCTGTCACTGTCTGCTCATCCTCGTGAGTGCGACCCAAATTTAGCGCTCAGGTTTGGCAGCTCTCAAAACTCATTTGCAAATGCACATATTTGTGCACGTTTGACGTCAGAGTCTGAAATCGGTGTCATTTAAGGCAAAAACCTGTGCTTTTTCATGCATTGGTCAGTTTTTGGTCTATTTTGCTTCCATAACGTCATTCAGACAAGCGGAAAGAAACTTATTTTGTTGCACTTTTGCGAATAATTGTTTCAACCCACAAAACATTGTTTTAAATTGTTTTAAAACACCACACTTGATGGGTTAAAACAACCCAATTGATGGGTTAAAACATCTCATTCGTGGGTTAAAACAACCCTATCGATGAGTTAAAACAATCATTCACTGGGTTAAAACAACCCAATCAATGAACTAAAACACCCCATTCGTGGGTTAAAACAACCCAATCGATGAGTTCAAACACCCCATTCATGGGTTAAAACAATCATTCACTGGGTTAAAACAACCCAATCACTGGGTTAAAACACCCCATTCGTGGAAAAACAACCCATTCACTGGGTTAAAACAACCCAATCAATGAACTAAAACACCCCATTCATGGGTTAAAACAATCATTCACTGGGTTAAAACACCCCATTCGTGGGAAAAAACAACCCATTCGCTGGTTAAAACAATCATTCGTGGGTTAAAACAACCCAATCAAAGAACTAAAACACCCCATTCATGGGTTAAAACAATCATTCACTGGGTTAAAACAACCCAATCACTGGGTTAAAACACCCCATTCGTGGGAAAAACAACCCATTCGCTGGGTTAAAACAACCCAATCGATGGGTTAAAACAACCCAATCGAAACACCCCATTCATGGGTTAAAACAATCATTCACTGGGTTAAAACACCCCATTCGTGGGTTAAAACAACCCAATCGCTGGGTTAAAACAAACATTTGCTGGGTTTGTCCACTGTCACTACAGTCACAATTACAGTGTGATTTATATTACATTCAATTCCTAAAAAGACAAAAATGTATAGTAATTTGACAGCAATTTCTGATTTATGGTGTGATAAAAAAGAGATTAGAGAAAATGTCAACAAAATAAAACAAGAACTTTGAACATGAATTCACTCAATGTTTAGATTTCTGTTCTGGAAATGAATGGGAGAAAGTGCAATGCGCAATATGGCTTATTGGTATTTTAATAAATAAGTCCCGCCTTCTAAATAAAACAGCCAATCGGCAAGCTGCTTTTGAGCAACACATCTTAAGAGAAAGTTGTTGTCAGATTTCATTGGTGATTTCAAAAATCACAAGCTTGGTGAACCGATGTGGAGATTTCAGAAGACCGAAAAGTGGAATCATTTTGGCTAAGCATATGTGGTTGAGCAAATGATGACTATTCCTTTATAATAAACTCAGATCCTCTCAATCGTGGACTACTATATTTGCCAAGGAAGTAACCTTTTCAAAGTCATTATTTAAACCACATCCGAACAAAAACCCCACTTGGCCTGGCGTTTGTCGGTTGGCAGGCCTGTAGCTGTTATTTCCTATTGATTTGTCCATCTCCCTTGGCAAGAACGAACGCTTAATTCACATTTTGCCTTCAACTCCAAATCTTGTTTGAGCGATTGACCGATAATGTGCCTGGTTCGATTCTGAGAAGGTAAATAGAGTCCACGCTTTATTGGGCTCTAACAGGGCTGAAGCGATGCGTCTGCGCCGTCACCTCACGCCACATTCAGGGTCCGTGACGGGGTCGTCGTTGTAATCAGAAGGTTGTTGGTTCGATTCCCACACCGGCAGGAATTGACCGTCGATACCATGACTAAATTGCTCCCCTTGTAAGTCGCTTTGGATAAAACGGGGGAGTCGTGGCCTAATGGTTAGAGAGTCGGGCTTGTTACCTGAAGGTTGTTGGTTCGATTCCCACATTTGTGGGATTGTGAATAAACAGCACTCTCTCCACCTTCGATACCACGAAGTATCGAATAGAATGCCCTTGAGCAAGACACATAACCTCTAATTGCTCCCCTTGTAAGTCGCTTTGGATAAAAGCGTCAGCCAAATAAATGTAAATGAAATGATGAAAAAAAGGAAAAAAAAAAAGCATAAAGTGTGTGTAATTATAGAACGATGAGTTCAGTGCTGTTAGAGACCAAAAACACACGAGCTCACGGAGTATATTTATGATCTTTCTTCAATTTTCAAAATTCAAAAAGCTTAAATCTCTTTATTAAATTTAAATGCACAAATATAAATTTTTAAAACTTTTTAAATAACGTAACATATCCAGTGTTTTAACAAAATAACATAGTACATTTTGTGAAGAAAATGTGTGGTGCTCGCCGCGCGCAGCTACACTGCCTCGAGTCAATAAAGCATGACTAGCATGATGCTAACGTGATTAGCATATTGTTAGCATGATGCTAATGCAATTCGAATTTTGCTAACATAATGCTAAGCAAGATGTTAGTGTGATTAATATATTACTTGCATGATGCTAACACAATTAGCATAGCATATTGCTAGCATTATGCTAATCAAGATGTTGGCATGATTATCATGTTATTAGCATGATACTAACATGATTAACATGTTTTTAGCATATTCACATGATTAACATGTTAGCATTATGCCGCTAACATGATTGACATGCTTGTATTATGTTAATCAAGATGCTAATGTGATTAACATGTTGCTAGTATGATGCTAATCAAGATTTTAACATGATTAGCATGCTATTAGCATGATACTAACATGATTAGCATATTGTTGGTTTGATGCTAAGCAAGATGCTAACATGATTAACATGTTAGCACGGGGTTAATCAAGATGCTAACATGATTAACATGTAGTTAGCTTGATGATACAATGATTAGCATATTTTTGATATTATGGCAACGTGATTAGCAATTTTTTTGCATTATAGTAACATGATTAACATGTTAGCATTATGCCACTAACATGATTGACATGCTTGTATTATGTTAATCAAGATGCTAATGTGATTAACATGTTGCTAGTATGATGCTAATCAAGATTTTAACATGATTAGCATGCTATTAGCATTATACTAACATGATTAGCATATTGTTAGTTTGATGCTAAGCAAGATGCTAACATGATTAACATGTTAGCACGGGGTTAATCGAGATGCTGACATGAATAACATGTTGTTAACATGATGATACAATGATTAGCATATTTCTGACATTATGGTAACATGATTAGCATGTTTTTAGCATTATATTAACATGATTAACATGGTAGCATTATGCCGCTAACATGATTGACATGTTAGCATTATATTAATCAAGATGCTAACATGTTTAACACGTTAGTAGTATGATGCTAATCACGATGCTAAAATGATTAGCATGTTGCTAACATAATGGGAACACGATTAGAAAGTTACTGTCATATTGTTAGCATGATGCTAACATGATTAGCATGTTGCTAACATAATGGGAACACGATTAGAAAGTTACTATCATATTGTTAGCATGATGCTAACATGATTAGCATGTTGCTAACATAATGGGTGCACGATTAGAAAGTTTCTATCACACTGTTAGCATGATGCTAACATGATTAGCATGTTGCTAACATAATGGGAACATGATTTGAAAGTTTCTATCATATTGTTAGCATAATGCTAACATGATTAGCATGTTTCTAACATAATGGGAACACGATTAGAAAGTTTCTAGCATTATGTTAACATGATGCTAACATGATTTCAGTCAAGCACCACTAATATCATAATCTACGAAACCAAACAGGTAATATATATATATATATATAATTATATGCGGCCAGTTCTCTAAAATCATACAGACTTCCTAAAGCCAATTTTCTCCTTTAATAAAATGCACATAATCATGGAAATAGGACTCAGCAGTTGTTGCAGCTCTTCTGGGCGCCGTTAGCGGTGCAGAAATGACACAGTTCTCCAGGGTTTGGGATGTTGTAAGTGTTTTGTTAGACGCAGGTCTCCGTCTGGAAGCAGCCTGTCTTAGCGAGCGACTGACTGATTTTGTTCCACTGAGATGCTCAAAGTTAGCCAGGCAAATGGACGGCTAATGAAAGGCCGTGGCGGCTCTCGCTGATCGATGTGACCGCAGCTGGCCAGCAGATGGTCTGTCTGTATAATCGGTCAGGAGAACAAACAGGCCAGGAGCGCGAGACCTGCTTCAGAGACTACACAAACACTCACTCCGTTAACTACTGCTGCCACCGTGTCGGGTGAGGGAAAGTCCTCTGGCCAGCCTTTATTTTACTATGTTTTTATTTTGTTTTATTTTAAATAAAAATGTCGTTAGCCACATCACAAGCCACTAACTAAAGTAGCTATATTGAAGCTGTTTGGTTTCATATCTCAACAAAAAACTAAACAAATATAAATAGCATAATATAATATAATATAATAATATAAGCTGTTTGGTTTTCTTTAAAATATATATATGTAAATATCTTTACACATATTAAATAAATATAAAACAATATGTCAATATTAAAAATATAACATACTACAATAAAGAAGCTGTTTGGTTTCATATGTTTACAAAAAGAAATTAACAGAAAAAATATAATATTTTAATAAATAAAAATAAAGATATGAAAAAAGCTAATGGTTTCCTATCTTTATGAAAGTAAATAAATAGAAAGGATATAATATAATATAATATAACATAATATAATAAAATATAATATAATATAATATAATATAATATAATATAATATAATATAATATAATATAATATAATAGAATAGAATATAATAGAATAGAATAGAGAAGCTGTTTGGTTTCCTATTTTCACAAATAAAAATATAATATAATATAATATAATATAATATAATATAATAAAATAAAGAAGCTTTAGTTTCCTATTTTTATAAAAACAAATAAATATATAATATAATATAATATAATATAATATAATATAATATAATATAATATAATATAATATCATATAACAGAATAAAGAAGCTGTTTGGTTTCCTATTTTCACAAATAAAAATAAAAATATAATATAATATCATATAATATAATATAATAAAATAAAGAAGCTTTAGTTTCCTATTTTTACAAAAACAAATAAATATATAATATAATATAATATAACATAATATAATATAATATCATATAAAAGAATACAGAAGCTGTTTGGTTTCCTATTTTCACAAATAAAAATACAAATATAATATAATATAGTATAATATAATATTACTAAAAAGAATCAAATGAATCGGCGTTGGTTCCTATCAGAGCGAGATCAGTGTGGAGAACACCTGAGATCATCAGGACTGTAAAGCAGATGGAGCAACAGTGACAGAGAGACTGTGGGAAATGATGCGCTGCGTCACACTTCATCTGCACTCACTGGGAAAAAAGCTCATTACTGAAAAAGCTGCACTATTATCAGAACAGCTGCTGTCACACAACTGAAGAATTAAGTTAACGTCGTGAAGTTAGCGCTTTCAGTTCGTTAGTAAAATAAAGCAGCGCTAAAACTCGTCTCATGTTTGCCAAGAGATGACAGAGAAGCGTGTCCATTTCATTCAAACCAAAACACATCTTATAAAAACGTCATTATTTGTGAAGTTACAATCCAACACTCTCATCCTCATTGAAACGCATCACATTAAGAAAGTAAAGTGCGTCGTGACTTTAAGACCGTAAATAGCGTCAATTTTGACTTTGCTTTGTCTTTCAAGTCTGATAGTGATGGACCGATCTTTCATCATAATGCCAGCGTTTTAAGAGACCCACAACTGAGCCGTCCTGAATACAAAAAGAGTTCAAACTATCTCTCCACATCATTACCATAATCATCAGCATTACGTTTCACTGAGAAAGGCCTGTTCAATTTGTCCGCATCACTTTCAGCTCTAATCAGAGCCCTGCAGTCGCGGCGCTATCGCTGATTACCCCGTCCACGCGTCAGCGGCGGATCCGCGCTCACGCAGCTCGCCGGCCAGAAGCCACCGAGAAGCATTAACATTTCATAAACGTCTCATTAACATTTCATTAACGTAGCTTGTCGTCCAAACCGTAGGGTGCCGGTCAGCTTTACTCCATTCCAGCCTGAACGAGACGCTGGACGGCCGGCGATAAGAGACGGAGCCGGCCTGGATTAGACTCTCAATGGAGCGGAGCCTAACTGATAGTCCGAGCCGGTTGAACCCATGAGAACTGGTCTCCAGTCAGTTTCCTTGATCTTTGATACAGCTGTTGTTATTATGTTGCTGATATGAAAGGAATCCATCAAAATTTGGCCATCGTGTGTGATAAAAACTGCGAGTAGACTAATATTGTGTTTATGTATATATGGCATTTCATGTTTCAATAATATATGAATAAAAATGATATATTACGGTGACCAAAGCGCTGCAAATAAGAAAACACATGCAAATAAAAAAAAAACACATGCAAATAAAAAAACACATGCAAATAAAAAAATACATGCAAATAAAAAACACATGCAAATAAAAAAACACATGCAAATAAAAAACATGCAAATAAAAAAACACATGCAAATAAAAAAATACATGCAAATAAAAAACACATGCAAATAAAAAAACACATGCAAATAAAAAACATGCAAATAAAAAAACACATGCAAATAAAAAACACATGCAAATAAAAAAAACATGCAAATAAAAAAAACATGCAAATAAAAAAACACATGCAAATAAAAAAAACATGCAAATAAAAAAACACATGCAAATAAAAAACCTTGCAAATAAAAAAACACATGCGAATAAAAAACATGCAAATAAAAAAACATGCAAATAAAAAAACATGCAAATAAAAAAACACATGCAAATAAGAAAACACATGAAAATAAAAAAACATGCAAATAAAAAAACATACAAATAAAAAAACACATACAAATAAAAAACACATGCAAATAAAAAAACATGCAAATAAAAAAAACACATGCAAAAAAAAACTTGCAAATAAAAAAACACATGCAAATAAAAAAAACACATGCAAATAAAAAAACATGCAAATAAAAAACACATGCAAATAAAAAAACACATGCAAATAAGAAAACACATGCAAATAAAAAAACATGCAAATAAAAAACATGCAAATAAAAAAACATGCAAATAAAAAACACATACAAATAAAAAACACATGCAAATAAAAAAAACACATGCAAATAAAAAACCTTGCAAATAAAAAAACACATGCAAATAAAAAACACATGCAAATAAAAAAAACACATGCAAATAAAAAAAACATGAAAATAAAAAACACATGCAAATAAAAAACCTTGCAAATAAAAAAACACATGCAAATAAAAAAACACATGCAAATAAAAAACCATGCAAATAAAAAAACACATGCAAATAAAAAAACACATGCAAATAAAAAAAACATGCAAATAAAAAAACACATGCAAATAAAAAAACACATGCAAATAAAAAACACATGCAAATAAAAAACCTTGCAAATAAAAAAACATGCAAATAAAAAACATGCAAATAAAAAAACACATGCAAATAAAAAAACATGCAAATAAAAAACCTTGCAAATAAAAAACACATGCAAATAAAAAAACACATGCAAATAAAAAACACATGCAAATAAAAAAACATGCAAATAAAAAAACACATGCAAATAAAAAACACATGCAAATAAAAAACCTTGCAAATAAAAAAACACATGCAAATAAAAAAACACATGCAAATAAAAAACCATGCAAATAAAAAAAACACATGCAAATAAAAAACACATGCAAATAAAAAACCTTGCAAATAAAAAAACACATGCAAATTAAAAAAATGCAAATAAAAAAAAAACATGCAAATAAAAAAACACATGCAAATAAAAAAAAAAACACATGCAAATAAAAAAAAGTGAACATCAGTTTGACAACACATGTGCTGCAAATCCTCACAACACATGCAAACTCAAAAACGCACTGCAAAAAGCACAAAACACAACGGAAATGTTTCGAGGGGGACCCCAAAAAGTGACGGACCCTACTAGGACCTGCTTATTATCTGTGTCCGAAACCAGTTCAACTCCCCCTTCACTCATTCACTGATCCCTATATTGTGAACGGCATTTTTTTGCATGTGTTTTTTTTTATTTGCATGTGTTTTTTTTTATTTGCTTGTGTTTTTTTATTTGCATGTGTTTTTTTATTTGCAGCGCGTTGAGCTCTCTCGGCCACCATAATATATTTATTGAAATGTATTTATATATTTTATATATATGTAAGTATATATATACATTTATATACATATACATTTAATCAATCAGAAATGGCATGGCATTTCACATTTCAATAATAAAAAATACATTTAATTAAATAAATATATAAAACAATTATATATATATATATATATATATATATATATATATATATATATATATATATATATATATATAAAATTCTTAATCATTTAGCAAAAAAAACTATGGAAAAACATTTCTTGATTGTCTTTTGTACTTTATGCTTTAAACATTACGAACTAATTTGGTCACAAAGTCTGTCAAAATCATTTTTATTATTCTGCTGACTGAAACACATCAGACTTTTAAAAGGTTTTTGAGAAAATAAAACTGATTTCAGCTGAACAATGTCATTATATTTCATTTTTAGAGCTGCTTTACATTGACCGTCGCTGCACACCTGCGGTGAAACGATCTGAATAAAGCGCTCTAGAAATAATTAAACACTAAAGCAATAAATTACAAATGGCTGTACAATGTGTGCGTATATTTTGACGCTCGAGTGCATCGATGAAACTATATATTGTTAAAGCAATTAAATAACTTTTCTAATGTGTGTTATTATTATTGATTAAATTATTTTGATTAAAATGTTATTTTAATTTTATCCCTTAAAACTCAAAATTCTTCATGCCTTAAAACAGCTTGAATGTAACTCGACGCCCTTGCATCATTCATGAATATGCAAATTAGCCCCGCCTCCACGCACTCACACCAGCTCAGAGATCCACTCGCTGAGGAAAACACAGTTGAAGTGGAGGACATCACGAGTTTCAGAAGATCTGCTCTGATTCCTCCACACGTGTGTCTCTGGTGAACAGTGACTGTTCCTGAACCCTCAGCAGCTTCTCATTGAGTCACTTTGATTAAGACCAAACTAAAATACCAGACTGCTTCGGCTTCGCCAGATTGTTTGTCTTGGCATCAACCGAGACGACCAATAGAGTCGATCTAAACAATGCATGCTGGGAAGCACTGTCTATTCCCAGTATGTGACTCTTACAGCAACACAACTCGCCAATATTTATACTTCATAATCTATAAAGAAGCACTAAGGAAACATAAACTGTTCCAAAGTGAGAAATCATAACGCGTGCGATAATGACGAAAATCATAATTAATTATTAGCTTACCGATTGATTAGTATTACATGCAAAAGCTTTTCATCTACAAATACAAGCTATATTGTGTCAGATTTGAATCTTTCACACACATCTCTCTCGTGTTTTCCCGACACCGTGTTTTACCGCTCTGCATATATTTCATGACTAGCTGGTTATCCTTGGTCATTTTTCCTGGCCTGTCACGGGCCGCTGCTTCCCCGGGACGGTCATTATCACTGCCAAACCAAGTGTGTCCGCTGCGGTGGACGCCTGTATTCGCTGAAGTCCTGATAAAATACTATAGTGTAGCGCACACTGAGTACAGCGCACTTCTGAGGGATGAAACGCACGGTGAAGATATGCTATCTATCATACTCTCATTAAAATGAAAGGAAAAATCAGTTTATCCCGGAAAAAATGACACGGCTCAAACTATTCTAGGTTTATGGAGCTAAATATATATTTTACACAAATATGATACGCTGTATCGTTCAAAAGTGTGGGGTCGGTGCGATTTTTTTAGTGTTTTTGCAATTTATTTTTTGCATTTATTTGATCAAAAATACATTAAAAATAGGAAAATATTATTATAATCTAAATCATCTGTTTTTATGTGAATATGTAGTACGGTGTAATTTATATCCGGTGATCAAAGCATCATTACGCCAGTCTGGGTCACATGATCCTTCAGGAATCATTCTGATGTGATGATTTGATGCACAAGAAACATTTATGAAGTTTCATTTTTTTTTGTGGAAGTATTTTTTTCAGGATTCTTTGATGAATAGAAAGTTCAAAAGAACAGCATCCATTTGAAATAGCATCGTTTGTAACATTATAAATGCTTTTACGGCCACTTTTGATCAGTTTAACGCATACTGCTGAAAAGGTTTGGTTTTTGATCACTGAAAATGGGTCAAATTCAACCATTTGAACATGGAGCTGCTTTGAGATCCTCATATCTAGGGGACTGATCTATTAGGGCATTGAAAATGAAGATTTTAAAAGAAAAGTTTATTAATAATGACAATCTAGAAGGATATTAAGATATGTTGAATGCTTTCAGAGCTAGACGCAACTTTAGAAAAATAACATTTATGGCACTCTATGCAATTGAGATGATAGAAATAAAATGAGATACATTTGTATTTTCAACATTCTCCTCTTTAAAAGAAAAAAAGCATCAGCTGTACACAAAGTGATCCACATTTGGTTTTTAACCACTGAATCTGTGTCCAGTTTACTCATGGAGCCGCATTGAGATCTCCATATCTCTGCGTTTGAGCCGTCGAGGGCCTTTAAAATGAAGACGGCGAGAGGAAAGTTTCTTAAGAACCAGAATCTAGAAGGATATTAAGATATCTTTAATACTTCTTGAGTTACAGTCATGCAAACTTGGGGCACGGACACACGAGAAGTGCCTCCGTCCCATTTTTGGACGGTCGCCGTCGGCATACAATGAAACAAAGATGGATAAAGTCTGCGGATGTTACTAATAGATCTTCGGATCTCTGTGTGGAGAGAAAATAATGACGCTGGCGTCTTTCTGAAGGCATTTTTACAGCCCTGTAAAATGGCTCCCGAGCTCAGATGAGAATTGTCGTTTTCAGTGGATTACTCAGTACATCTGTGACATTTAATATTTTGGCTTTCATCACTATTTATGTTTGTTTTTACACAGAAATCAATTGAGTCAGATCATAACACATCAACTCGAGAAGCGCACGTGAGCGTACGCGATTAAACCGCGACCCGTTCCCTCATCTGCCACCTTGATGTCTCAGTTGTTTCATGCAGTTACTGTAACATCAAAAGCTCGTCCAATCACTGGCGCTCGTCAAAGCTCTTCGGGACGTCGCCTACGTAAACAGGGTTTGCATCATCCATCATCTCCGCGCTCACATTTGACTCCACGGTCCAAGAGGTTCAACAATTAATAGAAAGCATCTTTCCGGAGGCTCCTTAAATGTCAAACCTGGACCTGAATGCTAATGGCGACAACAATCAAGCCGTTTATTTGTCCTTCTCAACCGAAGTTTATTTATTTCTAATCAGAAAAGCTTTGGGTAGCTTATTAGTGCTGTGCTAATCCATACGCCCCAGCGTGAAATGAGACTGTGGATCTGGGCCAAGCAAACACACGCAAGCTCATTTTCCCATGTTTTGTCTTTCTGTCAGAGCCTATTTGCATAAAATCCAATTTTCCCACATGGAAAGCTCAGCGCTATAATGGACGCTCGGGGCGGAAATTGCGCTGAATGGGACGACTGATGCCGATTGTCCCATTTCGGAGTCAAGGAATCAAACAGAAGACATTCAATTTAGATTCAAAAGGCTGGGAAAATAACCTAAAGATGAAAGTTCACGTCTACACGATGGCAAAACCCACTCGTTCATTTCAGTGTCCTTGTTACATAGTAAATTATGCATAATTATATGCAACTAATGTAAACCGAGACATAACCCTAAACGTATTCTAAGCTCACGTTCGTTTGTTTTGGTTTATTTCTGCGTCGAAGGTTATATTCCAAACACAAGAGTGATTTCATGAAACATAATCACAATAATAAGTGTATTTATTTCTAAACAAAAAATAACAACAGTTTTTTAAAATATAAAATGTCCAATAATGTACTTTCCGAATAAAACTGTTGTGAAACATCATTTAATTCAAATAAAATACGCTTTATAGTCAAGAAAGACTATCGGAAAAGTGACTATAACTCATCATCTTGTATATAAAGTCATTTCTGCTTCCGAAACTTCTATTTCTTCTACTCAGTAAGGGTTTTTACTAAGTACATGTTGTTAATCGATATTTCTCAGCACTTAAACGTAGAATTACTGTACGCTGAAACAAGGACGCCTTAAAATAAAGCGTAACCCAAAATCCTAATTATTGTATCTCATTACATGTCCTTTCCAGATAATCCAAAGGGATTTCAGCACGCACACCAGGTGAAATTTACCGCATGGAGGTATTTCGGTGTATTCGTCTCCCACGAGACGGATAATCCTCACAGAATCCGTCCTCTCCTACGCACTCGTCTAAAATTAAAGAGAAACCTTGGCACGGAGGTCAAATCAAACGTCCCGCGAGCTGCAAACAGAATCACGGTTACCGTTAGAGAAACAACACAAACTCCATTTAGACACGGATATGAAGCACGTTCGAGATATGACCCGCATTTCCAACCGGGCAACGTCCCACAGGTGTAGGTAAACAAGATAAATGAGCCGCAGACGGCCTGACCAGTGAAATTCATCATCTGGGAGAGTGTTTATGAACCGCCGTCCGCGCAGCAGAAAGTTCACTCACAAGGTGACGCAACGTATCACAACAACAGCCAGTCAGATGTCAAAGGATTCGATATTGGGCCAATGAGATTTCACAGTAGGCGGGGCTAAAGCGTGACCGGTTCAAACAAAAAGTTTTAGAACTTGTTGCTAAGGCTGTGTGATATATTGCATATATATATATATATATATATTTTTTTTTTAATGCACTCAAAAGTGTCAAGAAAGATTAAAATAATTATTTTTATTTAATATTATATTATTATATTTATGTAATATATATATTATATTTATATTTATTATAATATTATATTTAATTATTTTTAAGATTTTAAATAATAAACGTAAGGGAGGCGACATTCACTTTGCTGTGACTGTTGAAATGAATTGATTCAAAATGAATTGATTCAAATGATTCACAATGAATTGATTCAAAATTCTGATCCAATCATTTGTTGTGCAAGTCGGTAAATATTGCTTAACTTTTTTGTAGTTTTGTAGCCACAAAAAGTCTGTTACTATCTCTGAAAACAACCACAAGTAGTGAAGTTTATTTTATATTTTTACTCCAAATTTCTTTAGACAGAAGTGTGTTTTTTTTAATTTATACCCAAAATAGGTCGTACCTGTGAGCATTTATAATGTAATGTCTGTTTCATTCATACTGGAAGCCAGAGGGCGCTCTTCTGGACGCCGAAATGTGACTCACAGCGCTAGTGGAAATGTTTTCATGAAAACTTTGCGAATCTGGTTTAATGTCGGTTACACCTCACAAACTCTCACTGGACGCGAACAAGCGACTCCGTCTCACACGACACACGCATCGAAATGTTTCTTAAAGGATCATGTGACGCTGAATGCTGAAGCTTTGATCACGGGAATAAATACACACAATCTATAAGTATATAAACACTTCTCGTCCCTCGACCGTGTCGTGCCTGGTTGGGGTATACATCGAGATCTGTACACAACTGTCACCGAATTCACTCTCAGATAAAAAGCAACAATGTGGAGAACATTGTAATTCTCTTTTTGAAGTCCCACAGCAAATTGCTTTTGTCAGTCGCTGCTACGGCCATTAGCGCAGCTCTGACATCTTAAGCCTCGAGTGTAAATAGAGCCGGCTGGCGAGCCCAGAGCGAGGAAGTGCAACTGATAATTTGAAGACAGAGCGAAGAGTTGAGCGGAGGGGAGGAGAGCAGAGGGCCTTCGAGACATTGCTTTGTTAAATAACAGAAGAGGAGGAGACGCACATCAAAGCCTGCAAGAACAAATTGAGATGGGAGTCTATGGCTATGTTCAGACTGGAGGTAAATGTGGCCCAAATAGGGGGGTGTGTGTGTGTGTGTGTGTGATATCGCAATGATGTTTTAAACTGGCCGTGCAGACTAAAAACCTGTCAAACAGCCCACGAGTACTGAACTAAGTTATCTTTTTATCTTTATCTTATTGTAATTAAACTGTCAAATACACACAAGGTTTACATCAACACAGTGCATTATGGGGATTTTCGAGCTGCTGAATGTACATCAGTTGTACACTTGTTATTGCGGTGCATTCTGGGATAGGTTTCGAACACCACTGCAAATGGCTGTTCCCTCAAATAGTGCCCTATTTAAGGGTATGGAGGTCACTACAGTGGACAGCTATTCAAAAAGCATTTTCTTGCACTGGCTCCACTCAATGGGTTTTAATGGCATAGTGCATCATCCTATACATTTCCACCAGGTGAAAAGCCATTTTATGTTGATTTTTTTTTCCCCTCCAAACAAGATGTCAGTCAGAAATGCCAAGTATATCCACCCAGTCCTTCTATACAAGGAGAATCTATTACTGTGACTGTTATTTTAGTAACTTTTTTTGACTGTAAATAAATGTATTTGTGTTATTAGAATGTAGTTTGCATTAACATCAAAAAAGTAACGGGATTGCATAATGTATGTGACTTGTAATGCATTACTTTACTCGTAACATCAACTAGTTAATCTGATTACATTATGCACGTTACTTGTAATGCATGACCTTACTTGTAACTTCAAAAAGTAATCTGATTACATTATGCACGTTACTTGTAATGCATGACCTTACTTGTAACTTCAAAAAGTAATCTGATTACATAATGCACTTTACTTGTAATGCATTACCTTACTTGTATTACCAAAAAGTAATCTGATTACATTACGCATGTTACTTGTAATGCATGACCTTACATGTAACATCAAAAAGTAATCTGATTACATAATGCACTTTACTTGTAATGCATTACCTTACTTGTATTATCAAAAAGTAATCTGATTACATTATGCACGTTACTTGTAATGCATTACCTTACTTGTATTATCAAAAAGTAATCTGATTACATTACGCATGTTACTTGTAATGCATGACCTCACTTGTAACTTCAAAAAGTAATCTGATTACATAATGCACTTTACTTGTAATGCATTACCTTACTTGTATTACCAAAAAGTAATCTGATTACATTACGCATGTTACTTGTAATGCATGACCTTACATGTAACATCAAAAAGTAATCTGATTACATAATGCACATTACTTGTAATGCATTACCTTACTTGTATTATCAAAAAGTAATCTGATTACATTATGCACGTTACTTGTAATGCATTACCTTACTTGTATTATCAAAAAGTAATCTGATTACATTACGCATGTTACTTGTACATTTACTTGTAAATCTCTTAGAAAAATATGTGTAAAAAAATATGTTCTAAGAGCAATAAAAACACCTAGGAAAAAGATCCTGACTGAGGTGATCATAATCCATGCGTGAAAGTGAAACAGAGCCTCAAACACGACACAATATGAACACAGAGTTGGTTTTAAATGCATGTTGACTTTGTGCAACAGAAACAACATCACTAATCAGTTTCATCAGCGATGCACATGCGGAAGTGTAAAAGATCTCTCTCTTCAAACGCTTCTTATAAAGCACTCGATGCTCTCGCTGCGGCTTTGCTGTTCTGTGAAATCATTATCTGCTCATAATCTGCTGGATTAGACGTGTGTATTCAACAGCTTCTGAAAGATCTCGCTCTTATAATAAAGTCCCTCTGCTGCATTGCTTGAGCGGGAGATATTTTTGTGTTAAAGCGGCGTATTGATGTGTTAAAGCGTGTTTTATGTAGAACAGGATTACAGATAAGACGATTTGTAGTTTCTAGAGTTTCGTATGGCAAACATACTAAATTTATTTCCCTAAGACTCCCGGATGAAATCCACCGACTTGCCGCCATGTTCTGCTTCCTTTGAATTTCCTTTTTTTTTTTTTTTTTTTTTTAAAGCAGTGGTAAATCTTCTTGATAGGTTTCATTTTGGCAGTGTGGAATAGAATAAATTACACCTACCAGCTCGCTGAAACCACCGTGAAAACCTGACATGTTTGCAGAACACCATAATTACCGGGTCGGTACACCTCATTTCTTCAATTTCACTTCGCATTCATGCCTATACACACGCAGACACACACATGAAAGGCATATGTGTGTAAAAATATAAAATGGCACTGGCGGGAACATTACGCACATCGCAGTTACAAGAGCATGTAAAACCATTTCCGGGAGTGTTTGATCAGTTCTTGCTGGATCTGCTGTAGAGAGTTTGGATCACCGGCAACATGAACCCAACACTGTATTTACAAGGCCTCGAAACACCAGGAATATGAGGAATAATGTTAATGTTAGAGATAGAAGTTCATGAAAACATACTGTAACTGTCCAAAGATTCAAATATTCTACATCCCTACATAGCTAAACTTAACAACCATCTAACTAACAATTAATAAGCAGTAATTAGGAGTAGGGTTGTCACGATACCATGCAGAGTTGCGTAATTTATAATTCAAATCTACAAAATGAACCCAACTTTCATATACACATAGATGTAAATGTAAACTTCATTAATGAGAATGAATGACTGGATATCGTTACCAAACAAATGAAATCAGAGTAAACAGAAGCTGCGTGAAGTGACATTTAGATGTGGTATTAATGCATTTGCACTTCAATTACAACTGCATAAATAACGTTTTACGTATTAAAAAAATGTTGGGAGGAGGGAAAATGAAATAATTGGCAGACTTTTAGATTGGAAACTAAAGCCGCCAGTAGGGGGCGGTTAATGACTAGCCATTGAGTCATTGAATCACTCAACCGATTCGTTCACAATGGCTGATTCATTCAGCACTGTGCAGAACAAGCCCGTTTGCTTCATTCCTGAATGAATCAGCCATTACTTTTGCACTTTACTTGTAACGCGTTAATTTACTCGTAACATCAAAAAGTAATCTGATTACATTATGCACGTTACTTGTAATGCATTACCTTACTTGTAACATCTAAAAGTAATCTGATTACATTATGCACTTTACTTGTAACGCGTTAATTTACTCGTAACATCAAAAAGTAATCTGATTACATTATGCACTTTACTTGTAACGCGTTAATTTACTCGTAACATCAAAAAGTAATCTGATTACATTATGCACTTTACTTGTAACGCGTTAATTTACTCGTAACATCAAAAAGTAATCTGATTACATTATGCACATTACTTGTAACGCGTTAATTTACTCGTAACATCAAAAAGTAATCTGATTACGTAATGCATGTTACTGGCAATGTTATCCCAACACTATTGATTTCAGATGAGACTGAAAACACCTGAACTGAATGAATCAGCCATTGTGAACGAATCGGTTGAATGATTCAATGACTCAACCGCTATTCATTAACTGCCCCCTACTGGCGGCTTTAGTTTTCATTCTAAAAGTATGTCTATTATTTCATTTTCCCTCCACCCAACATTTAATATTTCTATATTCAGAGTTCAGTACTTGTTTATACAGTTTCTATAAATGGCTTAGTGAATCAGTGATTTGCCCGATTTGTTCAAAAACATGGATTCATTCAGAAGCAAAACAAAACAACACTCTTGCTTTAGTATTGTGATATTACCGTAATACCGGTGTACTGTACAACCGTAATTAGGAGTTCATCGAGACAAAAGTCGTAGTTAATTAATAGTGAAAATTGGACCCTACTCTAAAGTGTGATCAAATATAATTGTATAATATACTACAAATTACACACAATGATCTATACAGAAGACCATTAAAGCAGAATCAGAAACGCTAAACTGAAACTAATATTTTTGGAGAGCAACTGAACTCTACTTGACAAACTTCCGATGAGCTGATTCACCACAAGACGGAAGTTTTTTGAAGGTCAAGACATGCTTGTAAATGAAATGCATCTAAACTTGTCGTTTCCTCCGCGGTGTAAAAATAGAGCTCCCGGTTCCTGTGATTCAGAAGCGTTCCTGTTGGAAGTGGAGGTGCTTATGAGACGCTGCCCTCGGCGCTTGTTCACTTCAAACCACTTAACACCTGAGCAAGAGTCACTAACCCGCGAGTGATGCGGAGGCGCGTAATCGCTAACAAACAGCCTCTCGTCCTGTTTGTTTCTGGAGAAGTGTTCGTCTGCCATCTAAAACAGCGGTTAGCAGAGAACAAACAACCAACAATAAAGCACGCTGGCGATTTGAAACAACATTTCTGTCGGTGAAGGCCTGCTGACGCAACCAACAGGACAGCAGCACTTTAAATGAAGGATGTAAGAAACCATCACATAATCCACAGGAACTTACAAGTGAGGAACACGGATCGTATTACCATAAACCACTGCTAATATCAACAATCAGCGCCCTTGTCCGTGTGGAAATACGCTAACGGTGTATCTTCATGTTTAGGCATGAAACAGTCTTTTCAACCATCACCGTTTCATTATCTTCTGTGTTATAAATATACAAATAATCACAGAAATACTCCTAGAGATAATAAAGTAAACTATAAAGTGTATCAATTATATCATTACGCCACTAGGTGGCGGCAAGTGACTCCTAAAAATCTTTTGTCATTGAATCATTCATTCATTCAAGAGGTTCGTTCAAAAGCACCGATTCATCCAGTAATGAAACAAGTGAGTCATTGAATCATTCATTCATTCAAGAGGTTCGTTCAAAAGTATTGATTCATCCAGTAATGAAACAAGTGAGTCATTGAATCATTCATTCATTCAAGAGGTTCGTTCAAAAGCACCGATTCATCCAGTAATGAAACATGTGAGTCATTGAATCATTCATTCATTCAAGAGGTTCGTTCAAAGCACCGATTCATCCAGTAATGAAACATGTGAGTCATTGAATCATTCATTCATTCAAGAGGTTCGTTCAAAAGCACCGATTCATCCAGTAATGAAACAAGTGAGTCATTGAATCATTCATTCATTCAAGAGGTTCGTTCAAAAGTACTGATTCATCCAGTAATGAAACAAGTGAGTCATTGAATCATTCATTCATTCAAGAGGTTCGTTCAAAGCACCGATTCATCCAGTAATGAAACATGTGAGTCATTGAATCATTCATTCATTCAAGAGGTTCGTTCAAAAGTACTGATTCATCCAGTAATGAAACAAGTGAGTCATTGAATCATTCATTCATTCAAGAGGTTCGTTCAAAAGCACCGATTCATCCAGTAATGAAACAAGTGAGTCATTGAATCATTCATTCATTCATTCAAGAGGTTCGTTCAAAAGCACCGATTCATCCAGTAATGAAACATGTGAGTCATTGAATCATTCATTCATTCAAGAGGTTCGTTCAAAAGCACCGATTCATCCAGTAATGAAACAAGTGAGTCATTGAATCATTCATTCATTCAAGAGGTTCGTTCAAAAGCACCGATTCATCCAGTAATGAAACATGTGAGTCCTTGAATCATTCATTCATTCAAGAGGTTCGTTCAAAGCACCGATTCATCCAGTAATGAAACATGTGAGTCATTGAATCATTCATTCATTCAAGAGGTTCGTTCAAAAGTACTGATTCATCCAGTAATGAAACAAGTGAGTCATTGAATCATTCATTCATTCAAGAGGTTCGTTCAAAAGCACCGATTCATCCAGTAATGAAACAAGTGAGTCATTGAATCATTCATTCATTCAAGAGGTTCGTTCAAAAGCACCGATTCATCCAGTAATGAAACATGTGAGTCATTGAATCATTCATTCATTCAAGAGGTTCGTTCAAAAGCACCGATTCATCCAGTAATGAAACAAGTGAGTCATTGAATCATTCATTCATTCAAGAGGTTCGTTCAAAAGCACAGATTCATGCAGTAATGAAACAAGTGAGTCATTGAATCATTCATTCATTCAAGAGGTTCGTTCAAAAGCACCGATTCATCCAGTAATGAAACATGTGAGTCATTGAATCATTCATTCATTCAAGAGGTTCGTTCAAAAGCACCGATTCATCCAGTAATGAAACAAGTGAGTCATTGAATCATTCATTCATTCAAGAGGTTCGTTCAAAAGCACCGATTCATCCAGTAATGAAACAAGTGAGTCATTGAATCATTCATTCATTCAAGAGGTTCGTTCAAAAGCACCGATTCATCCAGTAATGAAACATGTGAGTCATTGAATCATTCATTCATTCAAGAGGTTCGTTCAAAAGCACCGATTCATCCAGTAATGAAACAAGTGAGTCATTGAATCATTCATTCATTCAAGAGGTTCGTTCAAAAGCACCGATTCATCCAGTAATGAAACAAGTGAGTCATTGAATCATTCATTCATTCAAGAGGTTCGTTCAAAAGCACCGATTCATCCAGTAATGAAACAAGTGAGTCATTGAATCATTCATTCATTCAAGAGGTTCGTTCAAAAGCACCGATTCATCCAGTAATGAAACAAGTGAGTCATTGAATCATTCATTCATTCAAGAGGTTCGTTCAAAAGCACTGATTCATCCAGTAATGAAACAAGTGAGTCATTGAATCATTCACTCAAACATTTTTAAAGGATGGCAGCAATTAACATTTTGTCAAAACTAGGGAAATTTTCCCACTGGTTAATCGACATTGGGAGTTTTATACCTATTTTGCAGCTGGCTTTTAAATCGCTAATCAGAAAGCGAAAGTAAAATGCGCAAGACGACACAAAATATTAAATGGTGGGGTCATTACAATTCTAAATGAAAAACACATTAACTTGAAAAACACAGTTAATGCTTTGCAGGTTGTCATTAGCATTGGGTTTAACTCCAAAATATTGCGCTTTTACATTTCAATTTTGAAATCCAATCCTACGCCATCGTCTTGTCAGTCAGCTCCTCACTCTCGTGAAATTTGACTCCGGTCGGCTGCCGTTAACTAACTAGCTAGTTAACGACTGTTTCCCAAAACCATATTGTCGCAAATTTGTCGTTCAACAATGTCATGCAGATGTAATAACTTCTGTCTGAGACCGAAATAATGCAAAATTTTACAGTTATTTTGCTTTTTCCAGATTCAATCATAGGCTCTTCTTACGTACTAGACAAAAAACAAACTAAATAACGTAAATGACATTTGTATATCTTTGAAATAAACGAAATAGATTGTACTGAATGTCAGCTTACTTGTTTTGCTCAAGATATGGATTGATTAAGTCCACATGACATGCCAACAAGAATCAACTGAACAGAAACAGGTGTATAGAACTAACTAACAGCCAAGGAAACTAACAAGGGAACACAGATAAACCAGAACACGGGAAAAAGAACCAAAGCACAATGAAAATAAACCGAAACAGTTGATTCCGGAAGTAAAAATCCCTTTCATTTTCTCCCTATAGGAACAGTTTTTAATGATGATTTATTACTGACAATCACCTTTAAAAAACAAATAAACCTCCAACCAACAATCAACCAGAGAATCTAAACAAGCAAATGTAACAAAACTAGAAATACTGTATTTAAGTACCAATTCACAGTACTTAAATGAAAACTAAAACTGATACAGTTAAAGGTGATCTATTATGCCTCTTTCACACGATGTAAGATCAGTCTCTGTGAAGTTTCAGCTCAGATCATTTATTATCGCTTGACAAATTTGTCCCTATTTGGGTTCGTTTTTGTGTGCGTGTCCCTTTAAATGCAAATGAGCTGCTGCTCCAGAAGAGGGCGGAGCTTTAACAGCTCAACAACAACAAAGCTGGAGAATCTCACGCTGACAAAATGAGGAAAGTGTTCGAACGGATGGAGAGACTCAGGAAGACGTTTCTGAACGGTTCGTGGATAAATTGATGGAGTTGATCGACTCGTCACTAGCATCACGTTCGTCTTTTCTCCTCGAATCGACCCTCGTTTGTGGCGTAAACTGACGGCATCGACAACACTCGACGACAACAACTCTAAAGCAGCCCAACATGGCCCCGCCTCCTTTGATGCGTGTCCTCGGGGGCGGGGTTTATGTAAATTTTAGGGTTTGTGATGTCACTAACCCAGGAGGAAGCTCGAGTCTCAACCAGCCGTAAGAAAATATCTCCCTTTACATTGAACTTTAACCGTCGTAACATTACAGATGTTGCAAAGCCATTAAGATTGTAGAAATGTTGTTTATAGTTCATGTTAACTAGTTAATGTTAACAAATTAAACTTTATTCTGCAACGTGCTGAGGGGAAAAGAGACGTCAGTGTAGTGCATGTTTACACAAATCAACGATTAGACCAGCACATTTACGACACATTAATACAGAGTTAATTAGGTTAATTTGGTCACAGGTGTGTGTGTGTGTGTGTGTGTGTGCGCGCTACTTAAACACGCAATGAGATTTAAAATCCACAACAATCCAGAGGAGCGTTTCACCCGCGACCAGATCAATCCGCTGTCATGTGCCATCTCTCATCAGCGTGTCGCTAATAGCGTGACACGCGGCGTGTTTCTACAGCACTTTGATTACCAGGCCAATTACGAGGGTTAGCGAGTGGGTGTTAACCAGCAGCTGTGGACGCCGCGCGCCGTCAGCGGAGGAGAGGCTATCATTAGCGTCCGCTCAAGTGCCAAAGTTCTGGATGCGTGGAATATTATTCACTTCTGACGCTGCAGGACTGTAATTTTGCTGTTATCTTTTATTTCCACGTCAATTAAAAGACAGCTCGCATTTAGAGAGGGCAATGGTTTGAAGTGAAAGAATATATACTTTTCTTATGTTACTTTTTATTTTGTGTGTGTATATATATATATTATATATGTATGAATATATATATATATATATACATATAACTTATATATTATAATGTATATATATAACTTATATTTTATAATGCATATATATATATTAAATATGTATAATTTTTATATTACTTTTTATCTTGTGTGTATATATATTATATATGTTTAAATATATATAACTCATATTTTATAATGTATATATTTATATATATGTATATATATATTAAATATGTATAATTTTTATATTACTTTTTATTTTGTGTATATCTATCTATCTATATATAAATATATATAAATATATATATATATATATAATTATTTTTTTAAATATATTATATTATTCAGCAAGGATGTATCAAGTTGATCAGAAGTGTTACAAAAAATGTTATAAAAGATTCTATTTGAAATATATGCTGTTCTTTTCTATTCATCAAAGAATCCTGAAAAATAAAATGTATCATTTTCACAAACATTCAACATTGATAATAATCATAAATGTTTTTGAGCATCAAATCATCATATCAGAATGACTATTGTGACTAATGATGCTGAAAATTCAGCTTTCATCACTGGATATAAATTACACTGTACTATATATTCACATAAAAACAGATGATTTAGATTATAATAATATTTTCCTATTTTTAATGTATTTTTGATCAAATAAATGCAGCCTTGGTGAGCAGAAAAAATGTCAAAAACACTAAAAAAAAAATCGAAATTCAGCTTTGATCACTGGATATAAATTACACTGCACTATATATTCACATAGAAAACAGTCAATTTAGATTGTAAAAATATTTCACATTATTACAGTTTTTTCTGATCATATCATCCCAGCACAGCAGACCCACACCTGTCATGTTCCTCCGCCTCTCTCCAAAGATCTGCTGTAGGAGCTTGAAAGGACCGGCGTCTTTGATCTGTGGCCTCAGTCGCGTCTGCAGTGGACGTTAATTACGAGTTTCACAGAGTCTCCTCAGAAGCGTCCAGCAGATGGTCATTTCTACAGGACTCCATCTGCCCAATGTCATATTGCCATAAGTAACACACTCACACACACACACACACACCACAGCACAAACTGATGAATTCGTGAACTGATGCGAAAGCTCTTGAGCACACGTCACTCGTCTGACAAAAATACATGAATCACACAAATACTGTGATAAAAATATTTTTTCTGCATATCTCTCATCCGCTATATCATCTTATTTCAAGCTTGTGCATTCTGGGATAGGTCAATAAAATAAAGTAAGGAAGAAAGAAAAAGTAATGAATAAATAAATACAATTCTATAAACAAAGAAAAACATGATTAAATAAAGAAATAAAAATAAGTAAGTAAATTTGTAAAGCAAGAAAGGTAAGAAAAGACAGAAAAAAAAGCAATAATAGTAAAGAAAGAAAAAACAAATACATAAGTAAGTAAAGAAAGACATGATTAAATAAATAAATACATATATACATGATTAAAAATATTAAAAAGAAAGAAAAACATAATTAAATAAATAAATAAACAACTAAAACATCATTAAAAATATCTAAATATATTGTCTAAAATAATGATTAAAAAATGAAATATTTTATTTTTAAAAAATAATTACTTCATATAATTGTTAAATTAAATCATTAAGAAAGAAAGAAAAACATACACAAATAAAATAAACGAATGAATTAATGAATGAATAACATGAATAAATAGAAAGATAAATCATTTAAAATAAAATAAAAAAATTAAATCTAAAATAAACATTGAAGAGGACAACATTTTACTTCATATGATTATTTTAAAACAAAAAGAAGAACAAACAAACGTTTCCATGTTGTGAAGAGCCACAGATCTGTGTTTTGTTCATAAGACGGATCGATCGGAACTCGATTCCAATTGATCCCCAGTTTTTCCTTCACTGACCTTGATAGTGCGAAGCGTCTGTTTAATAACGATATCAAACAGTGCTTACTAATGAAGACTCTAATGATTATTCTGATGCGATTTCTGCGTTTACTTGATGAAACGGTTGTGGAAGTCGAGGTCGGCGGCGGGAGGCTTTCTGACTCCGAGCGGATAACAAACTGTGTGAATCGAACTATGATTCGCCTGAAGCCTGAATCACAGGAGCAAAACTCTCCCAAATCAAACGAAGGCAAAAACCGCTGCGGAAATAAATGTTTTATCTTTTAATATGCGTGTGAAATGGTTTTTCTCGTTTGAGTAGATCTTGACGCTTTAAAGACATTAGTTGTGCTGACAAACACCGAGCGTCTGACACACGCTCTGAAAAACTGCGCTTTAGACGTTTCAAATATATTAATCTGTAATATATTGATACAAAAATATGAGAGGTTTCAAATATAAAACTGTCAAAAAATGTCTGGGAACATTCCCTTTTAAAGTAATTATTACTATAATAAATACATAATACATTATTTTATAAATATATATTATTATATATACTTATTACTTTATATAAATATTTTTATAAAATAAAAAAATTATTAAAAATAATCTATTTTCAACAAAACAATTACTTTTAACGAAATAATATGGAATATAAAATCATGAAAAAAGGAAATATTTTATAACAAAAATAACTTTATATAATTATTTTATAAAATGATATATATATATAGTATAAAACAATTATTTTTTCAATAAAATACAAATATTAAATCTAAAATGATTAAAAAATAAAATATTTTGTATGAATAAATTTAAATAACTTTATATAATAATTGTGCCAAATAATTATTTAAAAGTATATATTTTATATAAAAGAATTATCTTTCAATATAATAAAATAAAATAAAATGTTACAAAATAATGACTGTACATAAATATATCTTATATTGTATACAATAGTTATTTTTAATCAAATAAAATAAATATAATAAAATAAAATATTAAATATAAAATCAATAAAAATAAAATATTTATAAAAATAGAAATATATTTACATTTTATAAAACAATTACTTCATATAATATTTTTATAAAATAAAACAATTATTAAAACAATAAAAATAGAATATTATTTTACATATATTGATTTGTTTGTTTTTCACAATACAGTAATGACATGTGATATTACTATTTCGTTAGCATCAGAGGTTTAGTTAAATCTAACTCCTGTCAAGACTAAACTAGCAATGCAATCCTCACCAACATCTCAGACGACTGATGAAACACACCAGAAAGGAGAACGTCTGGCAAATGAAATATTGATCGACACGTTTCAGCATTTCCTCAAAGAGAGTCGGACTCAAATAACCGCTTCCATATGTGTGTTTGTGAGCTTAATCACGGACACGGAATGAAAACCGTTGTGTTGGATAAACACTCTTATTAAAGCGAGATGTTTGGCCGTGCCGCTGCGCTCGCTTTAATGCGTTCGACAGTAAATGTGTGCCATAAAGCTTCATTTAGCGCTCAAGCAAACATTTAGACCCGGCAATTTACTGCAGGCTTTTCATAGCTGTCAATTAGAGCGTCCACCAGGTGAGATAACGCCGGACAATCGCGCGGTCATTACGCTAAATTAAATTATTCCCGTCAAATGCGATCCTGAGGCCGTCCTACGATGAATAATGATGTCCGGGAGTCTCCGTTAATGACCGGGACCCGGGATAATCATCCCCGCGCGGCACACGGGATCCAGCCGTCGCTCCAGAAAATCATCACAAGTGAATCATATGATTTATCGATCCCGAATAAACAGAGAGAGAGAGTCTGTCCGTGTTTCTGGAGCTGATTTCTTTTCACATTTCAGGAATTTATTCATCAAGCCACAGCAAAATCAAATCAAATCAAATCAAATAATGAATGCGCCGTTTTAAAATGTTTCAATGCATTTGTTTCCTTTTTATATGAAGCCATTTGAATTACGAATGTGTGTGAAAATAAATAAACCTGCCTTGTAGGTTTAATAAATAAATAAATTAAATAAATTAATAAATAATTCTTAATATTTTTTTTATTAAGACAGACATATAAGGAAATGATTGTCAGTCAATAAATAAAAATATTTGTATTAATCATGATATAGTATTGGTCAGTAAATAAATAACTACATTTTTTATTAACCGATCATATTATAACATTCAAGGAAACGAATGTCAGTAATTAAATGAACAAATAAATATCCATGAATTATGGTTTTATTGATCCATACTATATTATTCATCAGGAAATGTATTGGTTAATTAATAAATCAATAAATCAAAATATTTTTTATTGAAAATAATTATGATTATAATTAATAATTAATAGCATTTATAAATCAATCAATCAATAAATGAATATGAAAATAATATTTACCAATAAAATACAGTATTCAAGGAAATGTATTAGTCAATAATTAAATAAATATTCCTTCATTTTATTGAACCGTAAGACATTTAAATAAGGAAACATATTGGTCAATCAATAAATCAATCGAAATATTTTTAGTGATACAATCGTCATACTTTAGTATTCAAGGAAATTTATTGGGCAATAAATAAATATATAGTATTCAAAGAGATGTATTAGTCAATCAATCAATCAATCAAATATTCATCTAATTGACCATAAATTATGGTTTTATTGAACCATAATATGGTTTTCAAGACACGAAGACAATAAATCAATAAATCAGTCAAAATGTTTCTATTGATCAATATCTAGTATTCAAGGAAATGTCTAGGTCAATCGATAAAAACATAAATATTTCATACTATTGTTATTTACCAATATAATATAAAGTATTAATCAATCAATCAATATTCATTTTATTGGCCATCAATTATGGTTTTGTTGAGCGATAATACATTATTCAATACAGACATTCAAGGAAATGTCTAGGTCAATCAATCAATCAATCAAAATGTTTTTATTGATCAATGTCAATAAATCAATAAATAAAACGTATTAATTGACCAACCACAATAGTTAAGACAGAAATATGAGGAAACGCACTGTCAATCAATCCATCACTTAATAAACAAACTTCATTGTTTTCTTGGCGCAACAGAATAATTAATATTCACAAACACACACAATCACTCAGACGGAACACTGACACACACTGTTGCTTCATCACAGTGGCAAACAGTTTGATTGACAGGCGATCTGACCAATCAGAACCCCCGCATCCGTCATTGTGTCCGTCAGGGGAGTCAGTAGATGAACGTTTGTGTGTCTTAAAATATTATTATTATTGTTGTCTCTAGTAATTGTGTGTCTGATTTTTCATTTCCGACATATTTTGGGTTCATTTTAATCCAGACATACAGTCATTTATAAACAATAGTTGAGTTAAATAAAACTACCCAGCAGGTTGAGTCAAACACTTAACCCAACCGCTGGGTCAAAACAACCCAATTTGTCCATTTTCAACCCAATTTGGGTCATTTTTAACCCAGCAGTTTTTAGAGTGCGCAATCGACCCTTCGCCGGCAGTTTGATTGACAGGCGATCTGACCAATCAGAACCCTGCATCTGTCATTGTGTTCAGGGGAGTCTTTCTGCGCTTGAAACAACATTCCTTCTGATGTTCATTCATGTTTATTTGATGCTATAAATGACACATTAAACACACACTAGACGCTATTTACTGATTCAACTTCGTGAAGCTGCGAGAGAACATGACGTGGCGTGAGAGCGAAAGGTCCATCATATCCGGCTTCCAAACGTCTTCTGAGCGCCTCAGATGAGGCAGAAGTGGAAACTAACGGAGCGTCTGAAATAAAGCCCTGGAATTAATGCATGAGAAAGAGAGCGTGAGCGAGACTGACGGCTGATGAAGATGAAGCCTTGAGAACGGCCCGTCGCACTCTTCACTTCCCTCGACGGGGACGAACACGCTGTAATTTTACACCTCGCTTTCATTCGCTGCCCTCACACCACCTGCAATTACTTTCTCATCTTTACTAGAACCTGAGCGAGACGCTTCAATCCGCCAGTCAGAAGCAGTTGGTGTGTGAACACAGTATAAATGCAGAGGCTTCTGCGAACAAACACACCTGGATCAGGAGGAATGTCACGAATAATAATAAAGGAGGAAAACATACTAATCATAATTTGCTTTTCAGGCGAGACTTATGAAAAGTAGACTATTGATTCAATTTATTGATCAATCATTAATCAATCAATCAATCACTATTGAATTGAAAAGAAAGGAAATGTTTTGGTAAATACATAAATAAAAATGTTTTTTGATCAATCATAATCTACTATTGAAGAGAGAAATGTTTTGGTAAATAAATTAAACAAATTAAATATTTAATGATATATTGTTTATTCATTTTATTAAGTAATTAAAAAGGCAAATAATAACATTTAAAAAAAAAATATATATATATATATATTACTATTGATCAATCAATCAATCTACTATTGAAAGAGAGACATGTAAGGAAATGTTTTGGTGAAAAAAATAAAAATTAAATATTTAATATATTTATTATTTATTGCCTATAATTAATTATTGATTGATTTGTACTGATATTTGATTGTTTATTAATTTTATTAAGTAATTAAAAAGGCAAATAATAACATTTAAAAAAATATATATATTACTATTGCTCAATCAATCAATCTACTATTGAAGTGAGACATGTAAGGAAATGTTTGGTAAATAAATAAATAAAATATTTAATAATATATTATTTATTTGATTTTATTAAGTAATTAAATAAGCAAATAATACACATATTTTTTTAACTTATTATTATTGATCAGTCATAATCTACTATTGAAGAGACACGTACAGAAATGTTTTGGTGAAAAAAATAAATACAAATAAAATATTTAATATATTTTTTATTGCCTATAATTATTTATTTATTGATTTGTACTGATATTTGATTGTTTATTCATTTTATTAAGTAATTAAAAAGGCAAATAATAACATTTAAAAAAAAATTACTATTGAAGAGAGACATGTAAGGAAATGTTTTGGTGAAAAAATAAAAATAAAAATAAAATATTTAATATATTTTTATTGCCTATACTTATTTATTGATTGATTTGATCTGATATTTGATTGTTTATTAATTTTAGTAATTGAAAAGTAATTAAAAAGGCAAATAATAACATTTTTTTAAAAATATATATATTACTATTGATCAATCAATCAATCCACTATTGAAGAGAGACATGTAAGGAAATGTTTTGGTGAAAAAATAAAAATAAAATATTTAATATATATTTTTTATGGCCTATAATTAATTATTTATTGATTTGATCTGATATTTGATAAATAAAAGGACTTGTTTTGGTATATGTATATATATATATATATATATATTCATTGATTTGTATTGATTTTATTACGATTTTATTACGATTTTATTAAGTAAATAAATTAAAAATGTAATTGACCCATCATAATACTATTGAAGAGAGACATAAGGAAATGTTTTGGTCAAAAATTAAATAAAAATAATAAAATAAAATAAAATTTCTATCTATACATGCATACACAAACGTGTGTGTGTGTGTGTGTGCGTGTTCATACATGTGTCTAACATATATATTCATTTAGCCAATCATAGCTCATGGCTGACAAACAGAAGACAAATGGACAGAGAAAGTCTCCGCGAGTCCGAGCCTCTAGTGCCGCGTGAACATCGTGATGAAGGTCAGCGCTGAGAACAGGCGTGTTCGGCACATGTTAAATGGATTACTGTGCGCTTAATTAACTAATAATCCTTTTGTCCGCAGGCGTCCGCAGTCATTTGTTCTGCGCTTCAGGGACGAGCCGATTACAAATGTGACTATTCCATAATAAGCCTGGAGACACAAACACAGAAATAACCGGCGCATGTTAACAGGATTAATGCCACACCTTTCCAAGCACAGATCTGAGTCCGGCTTTATTCCTTCATCTGATACCGGAGCGGATCCGGCCCTGCCGAAGTCCGTTATTCACTGCGAGGATCGATCAGAGGAAGCAGATTATTTACACGTGACGCCGAATCCAGAGAGGACATCACAAATCAAAGAAAATCAAGCTTTTTGCGAGATTATTTTATTGACACTGCAATACATGCAGATACTTTGTTCATTTGTCTACTGTACTACACAAAAAGTTATGTTTTATAATATAATATTTACAACTGTATAATTACTTTGTATTAAATACAATGAAAATAATTTTAAAAATTCTTTGCAATACAGTAATGGGATTTTTTTTTCATGTACATTAAAATAATGTTAAAATGCAAAAATAAGAAAAAAGAATATCGGACAATACATTGCAAAATAATTATTTTTTAATTACAATATTTATTTTATTCTTTAAAATTTAGTGTTGAATTATGAGTCAGACATGATTTAATTTTTTTTAATTTACTGAATTTCTATTAAAAATAATGTTAAAATGCAAAAATAAATAAATAAATAAATAAATTCTATTGGTTTTAAAAAAGAATATTGGAAAATACATTGCAAAATAATATTTTTTTTATTACAATATTTATTTTATTCTTTAAAATTTAATGTTGCATTATGAGTCAGATATGATTTAAATTCTTTTTAATTTACTAAATTTCTATTAAAATAATGTTAAATGCAAACATAAATAAATAAAAAAAGAAACAAATAAATAAATTCTATTTAAATGTTGAATTGGAGTTGGACATGATTTCACTGGTCGTACAGAAACAACACATTATTCAGCACCTGTCGTGTGCAATTAATTTTCTGACAGTGTTTTTGTTTTCTAGGCTCTGCTCAAGGGCTCATAGTTTGGTCCCCTCAGCGAGCAGCTCACATAACAGTGGCGTCAGACCACTAAGGTATTTTCTAGACAATAGAAGAGCGCGGCGCTGATTGAAAAGTGCTGCCCGCACATTCCCTCCAGAGCTGAAACGAACCCTCACACTTCATTAAAGTTCAGAAATCACACATACTGACTGGAAAGCTCAGCTGGAGCAATGCATACTGATGCTTGCCTTGTTTCAGGGAAGGAAATGTGCTTATTTCCACCTTTTCCCGATGGATCTGACTTTCCACAAAAGGAGAAGATTAGCCGGATGTTCATGCTTGAGCCAGAGCTCAATTGTGCAGCCCTTCCTACTATACAGACATTTAAAAAAAATAATAATAATAAAATAATAATAATAATAATATATAATGAGAAAAAAAAAAACCAAAATATTTACTAAAATGAAATCAGAATATATAAAAATTCAAGGTAGTATTATTATAATACTAAAATACTTACAAAACACTACATATGAGCAAAATCACACCCGTAGCTGTGCGTTATGCTGTATATCAGCACGGCTACAGGTGTGATATTGCGTTTATACAGCAGTTCGACGGCACAAATGTGTAAATAAATGAGAAATAACAACGCAGTGTCTTTAAAACCGTCTTCAGTGAGGAACTACTTCCTTCCGCAGAGATTCAAATCTCAAGTTTTGACCAAGGCTTCGTTACTAAATCTAAAACGTCACTTTAGAACTGGGAATGTTGAATGTTGAATATTATTAACAGATTAATAAGAGCAAAGATTGCCCGTTTAATGTACCCAAAATGAATTAAATCTCACTATAAGAGCCAGCGGCAAATCCTTGAGCTGTTCTCAGCGGGTACACGAGCACTGACCCAAAATGTGCCCAAAATGAATTAAATCTCACTATAAGAGCCAGCGGCAAATCCTTGAGCTGTTCTCAGCGGGTACACGAGCACTGACCCAAAATGTGCCCAAAATGAATTAAATATCAGATTCGAGAACCAGAAAGAACTGTTGTGTAAACAAAAATATCTAAAAAGAAAAAGGAATACAAAAAATGATTTTAAAATAACACTGACCAAATTTCATTATGTGTTATTTCATTTTTATTTATTATTTTATTAAATATTGCTATGTAGATTTATTTTATTTTTTATTTCAATTTTACTTAAATTTATTTCAAGTTAATAAAGTACGGCCCAGTAAGCACTAGACGACTGGGGACATTACCGCCACGGGAATTTTCGCGAATACTACACTCGACGTACGAACTGTAGTTTGTTAGGCGAGAATGTAGTTGTTTAGACTTGAAATATGTGACTCACATTTTATCATATTTTACAGTTTGTTCAGATGTTTTCGGAGGTGTGAGCTCCAGGCCGTCAGCGGTCGTTCAGTGCTCGTGTACCCGCCGAGAACAGCTTGAGGATTTTCCGCTGGCTCTTATAGTGAGATTTAACTCGTTTTAGGCACATTTTGGGTCAGTGCTCGTGTACCCGCCGAGAACAGCTCGAGGATTTGCCGCTGGCTCTTATAGTGAGATTTAATTCATTTTGGGTAAATTTTGGGTCAGTGCTCGTGTACCCGCCGAGAACAGCTCGAGGATTTGCCGCTGGCTCTTATAGTGAGATTTAACTCGTTTTAGGCACATTTTGGGTCAGTGCTCGTGTACCCGCCGAGAACAGCTCGAGGATTTGCCGCTGGCTCTTATAGTGAGATTTAATTCATTTTGGGTACATTTTGGGTCAGTGCTCGTGTACCCGCCGAGAACAGCTCGAAGATTTACTTCTGGCTCTTATAGTGAGATTTAATTCGTTTTGGGTACATTTTGGGTCAGTGCTCGTGTACCCGCCGAGAACAGAGAATGCAATTATGCAATTTCCCCACTGCGGGACAAATAAAGGCTTTACTAACTTACAGTACGAGTTCAGCAGCTCAGATTTCACTCTTATGCTCACAAACTCAATCTCCAGCCGTATGAACGGAGTGGATGGAGCACAAATATAGTGCGAGCGGCTCTTAAAGTCAACGTGAAATAGAGAATCGGTCTATTTACTCTTCTAATTCATGTTCCTGTGGTGATTCCTCATGACACAATCATGTCTTTCTGTACATTTTCGCCCGTTCCACTATGAAATACGACACATTACTGAAGTAAATAATGCATGTGCACCAACACTCCTCTATGATGAACAAACAAATCCATTAATATTCCAATAAAGCACAATATTCACATATTCTCATTAGACGTTGCATCTGACAGGCGACAGCTCTCCTTCATTCAACATTAATGATGATCTCACGACACGAGGAGCTTCGGAAACGAACACAAATCTATTAGCGGTACACACGACCTCCTGCTGGATTTCAGGACTGATCTCTCTCAGAAGAGGGACGCTCGGCGCTCTGGCTATGACATTATCACATCCCTGTAGCATGAATTATGGGATTGAGCTCTGCGCTAATTATGCCGCCGGGCTGCGGTAAGGCGGTAAGGTCCCCAGTCGTCTAGTGCTTACTGGGCCGTACCGCATTCACCGCCCCGCCGCTCCTCTGGGCGTCAACTCAACCGAAGTGAAGAGACACGGATATCACGGGAGTCCACCGACGCTCACGGCAATGTCAGCGCTGCTAGAGAAAGAGACTTCTATCCACTAACATAAGAGGACATGCACCAGTGTAATACCATGGTATTTTTGGAATTCCTTGCAAATAAGTCATCGGTCAGTATCTAAACATACTGTATATCAAAGTACAATGGGATAATATTATCATTAACTAGAAGTAAAACTATTTTAAAATTCTGTTAATTTAAATAAAACAATAAAATATAAATGTTATTTGAAAAACTTTAATTAGCAATGTTTAAGTTGAAGCAATAAAATTATTAACTTGAAATAAAATAAACAAAAAATTAAATTAAAAAATAAATGACACCTAAATGGCGATATTTAAAAAAATTTTTTTATTTTAAATAAAACTGAAATAAAAAAATATTAATTAAAAACTTAAAGTAATTAGAAATGTTAACTTGAACTACAATTGAAATAAAATATTTAATAAAATAATTAATAAAAAAATGTTACTTTAAATAAAAATAAAATAAAATATAACTTAAACTGAAATAAAATAAACCTAAATAGCAATATTTCAAAAATAAAACTATACAACCACATAATGAAATCCCTAAAAATTAAACTAAAATTATAAAAAAAAAAATATTAATAGAGTTAAACTGCTTGTTTTCAAACTTTTTATTGACAGAAACTGGGAGTGTGAATATTAAATTAATAAATTAAATATAATGAATGAAATCATGGACATTTAGATGTTTTAAGGACTGCATATTATTTAATATAATAATAATAACAATAACAGCAATGAAATTATTTGAAATTTTACAAATGATAGCGCTTTATACAATACAGACTGTTTCAAAGCAGATCAAAGAAAATAACAGTTTTAATGTTACAAAATGCAACTATTCAACTCAACGGAGTTCAATGTTGATTCAGTTCAGTTCAATAACAGTGTTAATTCAGGTCAAAGTTTGTTCTCGTCCAATAGCGGCAGTGCAGTGAAATGAATAATATTAAAATAAGTTCGATTATTTGAATAAAACTTAAAAAAACATCACACTCGATCTATTGGAGGACATTCACACGACACAACAGATCCACTGCACATCGTCCACAAACCTCATTTGCATATGTAAATATGAGCTCGCAGCACATTGGTGCCAGATGTTTGCTCTCTCCCAGAACACTGTATTTTTCTCAGGCTGAACGCTCGCGAGTCTTTGAGGCACTGAATGCGAATCGGCTGCGGCGGGGTCAAAGGTCGTCTGGCAGGAACACAATCAGACTGGACGACTGCCAGCGTGTCTTTGAAGACCTCGTTTGCCCCTCTGAAGGCGGCATGAACCTCTCGGTCTTCTCTTGAACGGCAGACAGAAAGGCTAATTTGAGATTATGAAAGGTCGGCGTCTGCCGCACAGCTCGACCTCCGTGACCCGCCGTAATACGTGTGAATATCTGCAGCCATAATGAGAAGATTTCCTTTCTGTTCGCATCAGTCGTAACAGGAAACCCATCTTATACTCTTTATCCTGGTGATTGGAGCATTCGAGTCCAACAAATAGGGGACGGCCCGTCACACTTCACCGTTTAAATAATTAAACTGACGCTCCTCGTTCTCTTTCTCGCTCAAAAATTTGGTCAAAATGCCCATTTTGTCAAGCATCCTCGTCTTAAACGAGTTAAAAAGTGTCAAACGAACGTAAAGAGAGAATGTGTGTCAGATTCGAGTCATGTTCGGCAGATCTTAAAGTGACAGCAGCCTAATAAACCTGTCATATGTGAATATTAAGCATCAAAAACAATGACTTTTTTTGTGCATAACCCTTAGCCTTGAGCCCTGAGATATCAAAGACACAGCTAAACACTTAAATTCAATTAAAGTCTATTAGATGTTAAATTGGATAGCTTTTAATTATACTGTAATGATGAATGCCTATAATTAATGAATGAAACTGAGAAAAAAATCATGTAATAGTCAGTACGTTCATTTATAAAAAGATGCAATTAAATAAATATTTAAAATACACTGACGATGTTTTGCATATTCAGTGTGCAAGTATTACAATGCAAAAATATTAAAATAATTAATAATATTTATTAAAAATTTCTTTTTGAATATTAAAAACTTTAATGTTTGTTGCAAGTAATTATTGATTTTGTTTTTTTTATCGATTGACAGCACTTTGACGATATATATATATATATATACTGTAAAAAAAGCTGGGTTAAAAACGACCCAAGTTGGGTTGAAAATGGACAAATGTTTGACCCAACCTGCTAAAATTACTGTATTTTTTGTTTAAAAAGAACCGAAAATTTTTAAAATCAGACACACAATTACTAAAGAAAACAATAATAATAAAAGGGTTAATATTTATTAATAAGCAATTCAATACATATATTGTGTAATTATTATTCATTAAACATATTAATCAATGTGCATTTATCAAACATATTAATACATGTTAATGCACAACGGATTTAAAGCGAAAGTATTCGCTAAATATCATTATCTCATTTCTGACAGGTGTTGTTCAACGGGATTTGCATCTGAACTCTTCATTTATGAAAATATATAGATTATGATTTTGAAAGAAGTCTCTTCTGCTCACCAACGCTGCGTTTATTTGATCAAAAACACGGTAAAAATTGTGAAATATTATTACAATTGAATATAATTGTTTTCTTTGTGAATATATAGTAAAATATAATTTATATCCAGTGATTAAAGCTGAATTTATTTGGTTAAAAATACAGTAAAAATAGCAAAATATTATTATAATGTAAATTAACTGTTTTCTGTGAATATATAGTAAAATATAATTTATATCCAGTGATTAAAGCTGAATTTATTTGGTTAAAAAACAGTAAAAATAGCAAAATATTATTATAATGTAAATTAATTGTTTTCTTTGTGAATATATAGTAAAATATAATTTATATCCAGTGATTAAAGCTGAATTTATTTGGTTAAAAATACAGCAAAAATAGCAAAATATTATTATAATGTAAATTAACTGTTTTCTATGTGAATATATAGTAAAATATAATTTATATCCAGTGATTAAAGCTGAATTTATTTGGTTAAAAAACAGTAAAAATAGCAAAATATTATTATAATGTAAATTAATTGTTTTCTTTGTGAATATATAGTAAAATGTAATTTATATCCAGTGATCAAAGCTGAATTTTCAGCATCATTACTCCAGTCTTCAGCGTCACATGATCCTCCAGAAATCACTCTGATATGATTTCTCTCAAGTACGATCTCTTTCAGGTATTATCAACCTTGATTCATTCATGTTCAGGATTCTTTGATGAACAGAACGTTGAAATTGAAACATTTGCAACATTATAAATGTCACTTTTGATCAATTTAATGCATCCTTGCTGAAGAATAGTACTATATAATATCCACTTTTTTATTCCATTTTTCTGTGAAAAAAGCCAGTGGGACAGTCTTAAGAGCTCCACAGGTGCGACTGCACTCGCTAATTCACTCACAAAAGTCATCAGGTTAATGTCACTGTGCCGTTAAAGACTGAAGATTTTCTCATGAAGCACATCTGTAATATTGCCGATTGTTCTGGCAGCTGGAAGCCGGTGAACGTGATCGCATTACGCTCCGACGCTAAGGTGCGGATGCGAGCCGAACGAATAAAAGCACAAGCGATAAACGGACAATAGCGCCAGCAATCCCGTAACAGGATTAGCGACCGTGACGTCTTCAAACATCAGCCCGGGGCGCAGACAGGGCTTCTGGGGCCGAGCGCGAACGCACCGCGCTCTCTTAAAAACGTCAGATGAATTAGCCCGAAACAATCTCCGCGCGCCGAATCCAAATAGAGATTTGAGGAACAATGTTGTTTTCTAATCCAGAAGGGAAAGACTTTGTGTCGCGCGTATCTGAGCAACGTAATTCGTTTGGAAGCGAGCGGACCGCTCTGAATGTTCAATTTGTGACGTGACGAGCTGAGGGAATTATAGCGCAAATGAACTCTGCATTTGTAAATCGAAGGGATGCTGATACGTGCGGCGAGGCCGAGGTGTTCCCACAGACCTGCACACTCACAAGAGGTGAAAAAGGGGACGTTTATGAGCTGCAGGAGGCGTCTGGGATCACCAGGAAAACAGTTCTTGTGATTTATACCATGGAAACTAAGTGTTCTGGTCTAGAACTAGCTTAAGAATATTGATATTAAAACCTGTTAGCTGTCACCACGCTTTTGAAAAATCCCAAGAAATGACATATCCGAAAAATATAATTTATATCCAGTGATCAAAGCTGAATTTATTTGGTTAAAAATACAGTAAAAATAGCAAAATATTATTATAAAGTAAATTAACTGTTTTCTATGTGAACACATAATAAAATATAATTTATATCCAGTGATTAAAGCTGAATTTATTTGGTTAAAAATACAGTAAAAATAGCAAAATATTATTATAAAGTAAATTAACTGTTTTCTATGTGAACACATAATAAAATATAATTTATATCCAGTGATTAAAGCTGAATTTATTTGGTTAAAAATACAGTAAAAATAGCAAAATATTATTATAAAGTAAATGAACTGTTTTCTATGTGAATATATAGTAAAATATAATTTATATCTAGTGATTAAAGCTGAATATATTTGGTTAAAAATACAGTAAAAATAGCAAAATATTATTATAAAGTAAATGAACTGTTTTCTATGTGAATATATAGTAAAATATAATTTATATCCAGTGATTAAAGCTGAATTTATTTGGTTAAAAATACAGTAAAAATAGCAAAATATTATTATAAAGTAAATGAACTGTTTTCTATGTGAATATATAGTAAAATATAATTTATATCCAGTGATCAAAGCTTGATTCATTCATGTTCAGGATTCTTTGACGAACAGAACGTTGAAATTGAAACATTTGTAACATTATAAATGTCACTTTTGATCAATTTAATTGATATTAACCTGTTAGAATAGAATATTGATATCAAAACCTGTTAGCTGTCACCACGCTTTTGAAAAATCCCAAGAAGTGACGCACCCAAACTAAAACATCTGCAGTTCATGAACCCTTTGCACTAAAAGCACAAGTATGGTCTCGTTTCAAAGCAGACACTTTGCAGTTTAATTAATTATTGTCATCATGAAAAAAAAATAGTTATTAATAGCTTTGTACAGTTATTAGAAATGCATTTTTATGGAAAATCTTCTGCTATCTGGAAATGCACTCCAGCTAAAGCTACAGGTTTTTTGGCAAAAACAGGCGGTTATCACAATTCTCACAGCTAAAACATCTAATATACACTTAAAACATTGATTCGAGACGAATGAACAGTCATTAGTAGAATAAAAACAAGCACAAATAAATACAATAGAATAAAGATAGAAATGAAATAAACTACGGCTGACTTACAGACGTGTAAAATAAGGAGTTCGTTTCAGCCACGGAATACAAAATCAGAAAGGTGCTTTTAACTCACGATTCGGATTTTTATTTCTTGGAATTGACTCTTTCCTGGCAGTTTGATTGACAGGTGATTTAACCCCGAATCCGCTATTTTGTTTGACAAACCAACCCTAAAATTTACATAATCCCCGCCCCCGAGGACACGCATCAAAGGGGGCGGGGCCATGTCGGGCTGCTTTAGAGTTGTTGCAGTCGAGTGTTGTTGATGCCGTCATTTTACGCCACAAACGAGGGTCGATTCGAGGAGAAAAGACGAACGTGATGACACGAGTTGATCAACTCCATCAATTTATCCACGAACCGTTCAGAAACGTCTTCCTGAATCTCTCCATCCGTTCGAACACTTTCCTCATTTTGTCAGCGTGAGATTCTCCAGCTTTGTTGTTGTTGAGCCGTTAAAGCTCCGCCCTCTTCTGGAGCAGCAGCTCATTTGCATTTAAAGGGACGCGCACACAAAAACATAATAAATGATAATAAATGATCTGAGCTGAAACTTCACAGAGACTGATCTTACATCGTGTGAAAGAGGCATTACAGATCCACTTTAAAGAGCGCCTAAAAATATTTTGGGTGAATTTCACCAAAAAGCAACTCATTTGCAGGCATGTTCCCAACCGCTGAACGGAGTAATCGAATCTGCACTTACCTGATGAGTTGGGACAGTCGAGGCAGAAGGAATCGAAGGCCATGATGATCGCACCATCGCGAGCGACGCCGACACATGAAAAGAAGCAGAAAGAGAAAATGAAAATGTGTTCTGGCTGGCACCCGCATCAACGGCCAGCCTCAGTCTGATGAGGATCATTTCAGGAGTTTTGTTTGGCAGCTGATTCGACTTTCCAAGCTTCAACTCCAGCATTTCTGATCGCTTTCACGCAATTTCATGGCCCGCAGAATATTTGAATGTCTGAATATCGGAACATGCAGCACATCTAAAGAAAGAACAGAGCCTCTTCTTTCAAACAAACAAATAAACAAGCCACTATTTCTAACAAACAGCTGTGAAAATCCTGATGCAAAGAGCTTCTGGGAGTGTGAGTGTAAATGTAACTTGACTTGATGCTTGTTGGTTGCTGAGGTGTTCTGGGTGGTTGCTAGGCGGATACTAAGGAATTCTAAGTGTATTTATCTTGTTGTTTGGTGGTTGCTAAGGTGGTCTAGGTGGTTGCTAAGAAGTCCTAAGTGTATTTATCTTGCTGCTTAGTGGTTGCTAAGGTGGTCTAGGTGGTTGCTAAGAAGTCCTAAGTGTATTTATCTTGCTGCTTAGTGGTTGCTAAGGTGTTCTGGGTGGTGGCTAGGTGTTTACTAAGGAGTTCCAAGTGTATTTATCTTGCTGCTTCGTGGTTGCTAAGGTGGTCTAGGTGGTTGCTAAGAAGTCCTAAGTGTATTTATCATGCTGCTTAGTGGTTGCTAAGGTGGTCTAGGTGGTTACTAAGGAGTTCTAAGTGTATTTATCATGCTGCTTAGTGGTTGCTAAGGTGGTCTAGGTGGTTACTAAGGAGTTCCAAGTGCATTTATCTTGGCTTTTAGTGGTTGCTAAGGTGGTCTAGGTGGTTACTAAGGAGTTCCAAGTGTTTTAACTTGGTGTTTAGTGGTTGCTAAGGTGGTCTAGGTGGTTACTAAGGAGTTCCAAGTGTTTTAACTTGGTGTTTAGTGGTTGCTAAGGTGGTCTAGGTGGTTACTAAGGAGTTCCAAGTGTATTTATCTTGGTGTTCAGTGGTGGCTAGGTGTTCTGGGTGGTTGCTAGGTGGTTACTAAGGAGTTCCAAGTGTATTTATCTTGGTGTTCAGCGGTGGCTAGGTGTTCTGGGTGGTTGCTAGGTGGTTACTAAGGAGTTCCAAGTGTATTTATCTTGGTGTTCAGCGGTTGCTAGGTGTTCTGGGTGGTTGCTAGGTGGTTACTAAGGAGTTCCAAGTGTATTTATCTTGGTGTTCAGCGGTTGCTAGGTGTTCTGGGTGGTTGCTAGGTGGCTACTAAGGAGTTCCAAGTGTATTTATCTTGGTGTTCAGTGGTTGCTAGGTGTTCTGGGTGGTTGCTAGGTGGTTACTAAGGAGTTCCAAGTGTATTTATCTTGGTGTTCAGCGGTTGCTAGGTGTTCTGGGTGGTTGCTAGGTGGTTACTAAGGAGTTCCAAGTGTATTTATCTTGGTGTTCAGCGGTGGCTAGGTGTTCTGGGTGGTTGCTAGGTGATTACTAAGGAGTTCCAAGTGTATTTATCTTGGTGTTCAGCGGTGGCTAGGTGTTCTGGGTGGTTGCTAGGTGGTTACTAAGGAGTTCCAAGTGTATTTATCTTGGTGTTCAGCGGTTGCTAGGTGTTCTGGGTGGTTGCTAGGTGGTTACTAAGGAGTTCCAAGTGTATTTATCTTGGTGTTCAGCGGTGGCTAGGTGTTCTGGGTGGTTGCTAGGTGGTTACTAAGGAGTTCCAAGTGTATTTATCTTGGTGTTCAGCGGTGGCTAGGTGTTCTGGGTGGTTGCTAGGTGGTTACTAAGGAGTTCCAAGTGTATTTATCTTGGTGTTCAGCGGTTGCTAGGTGTTCTGGGTGGTTGCTAGGTGGTTACTAAGGAGTTCCAAGTGTATTTATCTTGGTGTTCAGCGGTTGCTAGGTGTTCTGGGTGGTTGCTAGGTGGTTACTAAGGAGTTCCAAGTGTATTTATCTTGGTGTTTAACGGTGGCTAGGTGTTCTGGGTGGTTGCTAGGTGGTTACTAAGGAGTTCCAAGTGTATTTATCTTGGTGTTCAGCGGTGGCTAGGTGTTCTGGGTGGTTGCTAGGTGGTTACTAAGGAGTTCCAAGTGTATTTATCTTGGTGTTCAGCGGTGGCTAGGTGTTCTGGGTGGTTGCTAGGTGGTTACTAAGGAGTTCCAAGTGTATTTATCTTGGTGTTCAGCGGTTGCTAGGTGTTCTGGGTGGTTGCTAGGTGGTTACTAAGGAGTTCCAAGTGTATTTATCTTGGTGTTCAGCGGTGGCTAGGTGTTCTGGGTGGTTGCTAGGTGATTACTAAGGAGTTCCAAGTGTATTTATCTTGGTGTTCAGCGGTGGCTAGGTGTTCTGGGTGGTTGCTAGGTGGTTACTAAGGAGTTCCAAGTGTATTTATCTTGGTGTTCAGCGGTTGCTAGGTGTTCTGGGTGGTTGCTAGGTGGTTACTAAGGAGTTCCAAGTGTATTTATCTTGGTGTTCAGCGGTGGCTAGGTGTTCTGGGTGGTTGCTAGGTGGTTACTAAGGAGTTCCAAGTGTATTTATCTTGGTGTTCAGCGGTGGCTAGGTGTTCTGGGTGGTTGCTAGGTGGTTACTAAGGAGTTCCAAGTGTATTTATCTTGGTGTTCAGCGGTTGCTAGGTGTTCTGGGTGGTTGCTAGGTGGTTACTAAGGAGTTCCAAGTGTATTTATCTTGGTGTTTTCAGCGGTTGCTAGGTGTTCTGGGTGGTTGCTAGGTGGTTACTAAGGAGTTCCAAGTGTATTTATCTTGGTGTTTAGCGGTGGCTAGGTGTTCTGGGTGGTTGCTAGGTGGTTACTAAGGAGTTCCAAGTGTATTTATCTTGGTGTTCAGCGGTTGCTAGGTGTTCTGGGTGGTTGCTAGGTGGTTACTAAGGAGTTCCAAGTGTATTTATCTTGGTGTTCAGCGGTGGCTAGGTGTTCTGGGTGGTTGCTAGGTGGTTACTAAGGAGTTCCAAGTGTATTTATCTTGGTGTTCAGCGGTTGCTAGGTGTTCTGGGTGGTTGCTAGGTGGTTACTAAGGAGTTCCAAGTGTATTTATCTTGGTGTTCAGCGGTTGCTAGGTGTTCTGGGTGGTTGCTAGGTGGTTACTAAGGAGTTCCAAGTGTATTTATCTTGGTGTTCAGCGGTTGCTAGGTGTTCTGGGTGGTTGCTAGGTGGTTACTAAGGAGTTCCAAGTGTATTTATCTTGGTGTTCAGCGGTTGCTAGGTGTTCTGGGTGGTTGCTAGGTGGTTACTAAGGAGTTCCAAGTGTATTTATCTTGGTGTTCAGCGGTTGCTAGGTGTTCTGGGTGGTTGCTAGGTGGTTACTAAGGAGTTCCAAGTGTATTTATCTTGGTGTTCAGCGGTGGCTAGGTGTTCTGGGTGGTTGCTAGGTGGTTACTAAGGAGTTCCAAGTGTATTTATCTTGGTGTTCAGCGGTGGCTAGGTGTTCTGGGTGGTTGCTAGGTGGTTACTAAGGAGTTCCAAGTGTATTTATCTTGGTGTTCAGCGGTTGCTAGGTGTTCTGGGTGGTTGCTAGGTGGTTACTAAGGAGTTCCAAGTGTATTTATCTTGGTGTTCAGCGGTGGCTAGGTGTTCTGGGTGGTTGCTAGGTGGTTACTAAGGAGTTCCAAGTGTATTTATCTTGGTGTTCAGCGGTTGCTAGGTGTTCTGGGTGGTTGCTAGGTGGTTACTAAGGAGTTCCAAGTGTATTTATCTTGGTGTTCAGCGGTTGCTAGGTGTTCTGGGTGGTTGCTAGGTGGTTACTAAGGAGTTCCAAGTGTATTTATCTTGGTGTTCAGCGGTTGCTAGGTGTTCTGGGTGGTTGCTAGGTGGTTACTAAGGAGTTCCAAGTGTATTTATCTTGGTGTTCAGCGGTTGCTAGGTGTTCTGGGTGGTTGCTAGGTGGTTACTAAGGAGTTCCAAGTGTATTTATCTTGGTGTTCAGCGGTTGCTAGGTGTTCTGGGTGGTTGCTAGGTGGTTACTAAGGAGTTCCAAGTGTATTTATCTTGGTGTTCAGCGGTTGCTAGGTGTTCTGGGTGGTTGCTAGGTGGTTACTAAGGAGTTCCAAGTGTATTTATCTTGGTGTTCAGCGGTGGCTAGGTGTTCTGGGTGGTTGCTAGGTGGTTACTAAGGAGTTCCAAGTGTATTTATCTTGGTGTTCAGCGGTTGCTAAGGTGTGCGGCGCACAAGCGCTGCAGGATAACGCTCAAGGTTGACACTTTGAATGCGAGTGCGCATTAGCCATCTGCTCAGTTTAGTTTCTCATATAGTTTTTTCCCCGGCTGATCAGTGCTGATGCGTCTGTGCATTAACACCCCTCCGAGTGTCTCTCCCGCTCCTCCTCACAGCCGAACAGAGATTTCACAGCGCTATTATCTGTTTACTAACAGGACGGCGGCGCTGAATTCTGCTGTGGGGTGAAACGCTTTCCGCCCACCCTCCACTTATTCATTACTCAACGCTGAGGAGACGCCGCTCGCATGCTAAACGCCTATCCGTCCGCCCGCCGTGGGAAAATGTCATCCGTGACAACCTGAGCAAACATCAGAGGAGCTGAAATGGACCTGGACGCGGAGACACGGGGCTGGAAGAACAGCCGTTTAATGTTTTAATGAGCTGTGTGTGTGTGTGTGTGTGTGTGGTTAACAGCGTCAGAACAGAGCGTTTAGGGAACGTCACGCTTCAATGGAAGCCGGTAATGAGTGAGGAATGACATTTCTTTGGCACGGTGGCATTTAGTTGGACTTATCGACACGTGTGACATTTGTATTTCCTCATTCGTCTCCCGTGCAGCCGCTGACAGAATGGAAAAAGAGGGAAAAAACAAGGTTGACCTTGTTTTATTGTTTATTTATTTTGACTTTGACTTCTGTGATTCTTTGATGCTCGTGCACCAAATGTTACAGTTCAGAAGCTGCTCTTTCAGAGCGCGGGACTCTTCTTTGTGAGACTTCGTCTCAGATGTTTCTCCGAAAATCGCTGTGGAGAAATAAACGAGTCGCTAGTCATCGTTATAAAACGAACAGGATGAGAAACGTTTGAGTTGATATCGAGATCCCCGTCTTTGGTGTCTCGGCAAATCTGATCCTGGAAAACAGGAGACGAACGTTCAAGAATGTTGGAAACCCAGGAGACTCCATTTTAGAGTCTACATTTGCTCTCACTGCAGTTTACAAGAAACATATTAAAGACAAACACCCACACAATCTTGTTCCTCAACGACAGTAATTCGTCAATGTCCATTAAATCTTTGACGAGTTGAACATTCGGATCTGAGCCAGAGAGTACAGAGGTATAAAACAGCCAGACGGTCTCATGATTTCTGTGTTACAGTAATTAAATTATCGCATGGAAGTTTATAGTCCAGATATAAACACTGACGTCTACAAGAAGCGACCAAAATAGAGTAAATCACTTTTTGAAAGTAAGTTGACGCTTCAAATAAAGATCGCATTAATTACATCGTTACACCAGTAGGTGGCGACAAGCGACTGTTAAAAAATATATATTTGCAAATGAATCATATTCAAGAGATTCATTCAAAAACACTGATTCATTAAGTCATGAAACAAGTGAAGTCTTTACGAGTGAGTCATTGAATCATTCACAAAAAACAGACATTTTGACATACAACTCAGATTTTGTTCTCGCAAATGACGTTATTTTTTTTTTTTTTTTAGTTTTCTAGTCAGATCTCTGTTTGAAACAAACAAAAAAATTAAATAAATAAAATACAGACCCTATAACCACACCTGCCAACGGCCGGTGACTTGCGAAATATTCCCGCCCATAAATGTTTTTAACCCGCCAAAACTTGCCAATGAAAACTGTAATTACTAATACTACATTTAAAACATTATTAAAAAGTAGTAAATTGTCAGTAATAAAATATGAGCAAATAATTAAAAAAATATGATTTTTTTTTTACTGTCGATTTTCACTTGCACTTGGCGAGTCTTAATTTTAGGCCCTGTATATGTGTGTGTGTGTATATGTGATATATATAGTTTATATCACATAAACTAGGGAATATGTGAAATATTGACAGACAGTGTCTGAGTAAATTTTGGTTTGATATATATATATATATATATAATTAAAATTAAATTATTATTATTAAATTAAAAAATATAATTAAAAATTTATAAAGAGTAAATTTTGGTTTCATATATATATATATATATATATATATATATAAAATTAAAATTAAATTATTATTATTAAATTAAAAATATAATTAAAAATTTATAAAGAGTAAATTTTGGTTTGATATATAATTAAATTATTATTATTAAATTAAAAAATATAATAAAAAACTTATAAAGAGTACATTTTGGTTTCATATATATATATATATATATATATATATATAATTAAAATTAAATTATTAGAAATTAAATTAAAAAATATAATTAAAAAATTATAAAGAGTAAATTTTGGTTTGATATATAATTAAATTATTATTATTATTAAATTAAAAATTCATAAAGAGTACATTTTGATTTGATATATATATATATATATATATATATCAAACCAAAATTTACTCAGACACTGTCAATATTTCACATATTCACTAGTTTTAAAAAAAAAAGTTAAACTGTGAAAAAATGTATCTTGATAATTTCAGATAACACTTCAAAACAAGATCAGGTCAAAGAGTCTGAATAATTTTTGGTCCTGATTTTTTTTATCAGTTTTACTGGCAGTTCACTGTATGAAGACGTTTTGGGTATAATATGTCACAGCTCACTTTCTTTTGCTATCCTCACTTACATAAATGAACTATAGAGTCTATAGAGTTCTAAATCCACATCTAGAAATCCCAGAATCGTCTCTGTTCTTTGAGAGATATTTTTCCAGAACAAAGTGTGTCTGGACATCTAATCTGAAGGCGGGAGGTGTGTGGGATGTTTCCGAACGTCTCCTTTCTCTGCTTTTCTTCATGTTGAAGAGCACTTTAACACGAGTGTGCTTGTGCTCAACTAATGTGATTAGTCTTCAAAGAGAATAAACGAGCAGCCGCTAATTACTGAGCCTGTATGCGACGCCAAGATCAGAATCCACCGACAGACGGACCTTTTTTTTGGCGTTTAAAACAATATCCCTTCAAGTAAGAGGGTGTGAGTGGAATAATATGGGGCAGCGAGACGCAGATGAGACGCAGCTCACTGATCGGTGTCTCTCGTGTCCCGCAGCGACGGTCCTGCTTACGGAACGACCCCGGAGATGAACGAATGTCAAGGAGATACGGCCCGAAACCGTCCCAAGGTCACGTCAGAGAACTGACAAAAAGTTTCCAGGCGAGGCGACGGGAAAAAAAATAACCCCAGGGAACATCCTCGGAACTTTGGCTAACGTTTGCTCAAGGTTAGGAACAAACGTTCCAGTAACATTAACAGAATGTCCGGTCAAAGTTATCTGGGCCCGGTCGCATGAGTTAAGAAAACCCTTAGTTATTAAGGATACCCTCGGTGAAACATGGATTGCAAGTAAAAAACCTACATATATATATATCTGTAGGGAAGATGTAATGTGCTGTCCCTGCCATGGGAGGGAGCTGTCTGTTGTGCCTCAATGGGGCAGCTGTGCCTTCCTTTCCTCAGTCCCATTTATTTATGGAAAGGTAAGGAAGGCTATCCAGTCCCTCCAGAAAAACGCGGGATTTTTTTGTGATTGTCGCCGGCAAAAATCCTTGATTATGCGGCACGTTTTCTTAAAAAACGCGATGGAACATGCGGGATATTTTTGCAATTTTATGCGACGAAATTGCGGGAACTTGCAAAAACTGCAGTTTCTGATGGAAAAGAGGAAAAAAAGGTGATCCCCCCCCCAACATCCTGTTCTCACTCGACTCTACCTTCATGTGAAGAGGCAGACTTACTAAATCACAGGATATTGAAGTTCTCATTCTGTTTTATTTCAACACACGGCTCAAAATGACAAAACATGGAGTCAAATCAGTTCTGTCGCTTTACAAAAGGAATATTCAACAACTGCTGTAAAAATGAATAAATAAAATATAAAAAACAGAGGTAGCTGTACAAAACCAGTGGTGTATAAAGTACTTGAAAGCCATACTTGAGTAAAAGTACAGATATCTTACCAGAAAATGACTTTGGTAGAAGTAGAAGTCACTGTTTAGAATATTACTTGAGTAAAAGTTTTAAAGTAAGTGATATTTTTTGTACTTAAGTATGAAAAGTATTTTTTTTATATATTAAACATACTTAAGTATTTAAAGTAAAAGTACAAGTAAATGCAAAATACATAAAATATTAGTAAAAATGGTTCTATACACAGTTTGAGCAGCAAGATTGTTTAACTTTCTTGTTTTGTTTGCTTTGAATTTTAAAAAATGGCAAAATGTTTATTGTAAGTTTTAAATATAAAAAAATACTAATACATTAATTATACCTTGATCATTCACGTTAATTCATAGTGCGTTATAATTAATGTAAGAGGCAACTTTAAAATGTTAAAATGTAAATATTGAAATTAACAATGAATTTAATGTCACAAATGAACTCTATTATAAGTTTTTCCATTTCACTAAATCCAAACAATCGTGCTTAAAAACGGCCATATTTACGCACAAAGGCATATTAAATGTAAACTTTCACTCGTTATTGGATTCTATTTTAGAACACTTGATGAAATATGTGTTAAAGTGCGATAAAAAACTGAAATCGAACACATTTCTGATGTTTGTTTCTGTCGACTGCAGGATTAGGATACAGTTTAAATATGCATCTTCGCTGGATTAAGAATGCATAAAATCGAACAAATGGATATAAACTAATGCAAATGGAGGGTAACAATCGTGACATTAAACGGTTGGTGTTTTTGTCACATTGAACCGATTGAGGTGACGTCACTACTAACGTCAGGAACCTCTCAGCCTCGACGGCAAACACACTAATGCAGCGTCTAGTCAACAAACTCATTACTTTAGTGATATGAAAACATATATTGTAGTGTACTGCATAACATACCGCTTTGTTGTCTGTTTTAAATCCATTTTTGAAGCGTCCCCGCGCAGCCTCGCGTCACGTGTTAACACAAACGGTACGAGGCTTCAGTGATAGTTTTATCAGAGCGCGCCTCTAGAGGTCGCTCTCGTGCCGCACTCTCCTCAGCCGCTCCAGCAACGGACGCAACCCGGAAAATGAAATCAAGCGCGGTTGAGCGAGCACTTGTTTGCACATGCTTGTTTACAGTCTGTGTTCTTCCTCTTTTATTTTGTAGTAAGTAACGAAAATGCTTTGGGGAAATGTATCGGAGTAAAAGTAAAAGTTGACAGAAATATAAATACTCAAGTAAGTACAGATTTTCCCAAAAAATACTCAAGTACGGTAACGAAGTATCATTACTTCGTTACATTACACCTCTGTACAAAACACACATCTTCTGGTAAATCAAGTGCTTCCAGTGCACATCTTACTGCAACGTAACTTATTTTACACACTACAAAATTACTTGAAACTGTACGGTTTTGGTTCTGTTCTGTAACAAAAAAGTGCAATCTTTCAACTGTAAAGTTGCATGAACTTCTGAATGAAACCACAACAGTCCAGTGTGAAAACGAGAACTATAACTGCACAGCCTCTATCATTCACCATCCTCATCCTCCACCCCCTCCCTCTCACATGCTCCACTGCGGACTCGTTGGTTGTGGTACAGGACGACTAAGGCTTTGAGGTTTTGGTTGGTAGATCATCTTCTTCGGTTAGGGTTGCACGGAGTGCAAAATGATTTGCCCCCACTTAGGGTTGGGTACCTATAGAACCGGTGTGCACCGGACCGAATCAGAACGCGTATGTCGGTGCCTCATTTCGGTGCCACTTAAATGCCTGAAGCCTTGAAATATTTGTCCTCTGGTGTTTGACACGATTCAGATTCATCAACACGACTGATCGCCAGTTAAATTTAAAAACTGCGTTCAAGGGGAGTCAGAATGCTCGGAAAAATGATTTCCCGACTGAGAAAACTCAGGTGAACGTCGGAAAGCTTTGATGATACAAATCACAAATCGTCGGGAAGTGAGAGCATCCGTGAAGCGCAGCGACTACACTGGCGCTGACTGCAGTGCAGCAGGCGGTCTACCGTTAGCTAAATTAAACGCGCTTAAATTAGGGGTGCACCGAATGTTCAGCAACCAAAATTATTTGGCCGAAAAAAGCCAAAAAAGCACTTAAATAAGTAAAAAGGCCGAGTAAATTTTGCCGAACAATGACGTTTTTAATGATGTTTTAACGTTCACATATCGCGTCTTTTCCGCGCGCATATTCTTTATATCCTATGTGGGCGCGCGGTAACCGCGCGCAAAACGGAAGGGACGCGCATGCGGTGCGGCGCGCTTGTTTTTTCCGGGCGCGCCTGTGCCGCGGCGAGATGAAAACATCTCAACTTTTCAGAATGCCGCGAGCGCACCGCAGGTCATGTGACAAGAACCAACCGATCATCTTCGACCTTTCCGTAACAAAACATGGAAATCTCAGCTGAACAGCTGATCATAGCTGTACAAGGGGTTGTTATATCTCATTTACATAAATATATCTAGTAGTAAAGCTAAAGCAAGGGCTAAAAATCAATTTATCTCTTGCTGAAACTTTCTCATCGTCAGAATCCACAGTTCATGGTTGCACAGCAACGACAGACGCCACAGAAGCGCGAGCTCCCGAACGCTTGCGAAAGAAGGAGGAAGCGACGCGGCCGCGCTTTACACGCTTTATTAGGCGCGATATGTGAAGTAGGTTTATGTCTAGGACAGTTATTTATTTGTTGTGGGTTCATCCACATTTTTTTGCACTATTCAATGCACATTTGTTGTTGTAGACATACAGAGTTACATTCTTTCAGCAGTCAGTTAAAGGCTATTCAAGAAGAACATAGGCTTCAAAGATGGCCAAATAATTTTTTTATTTTTTTATTTTACTAATTTATTCATTTTAAGTTATATTGTGCTTTGTTTGTATAATATCTCCTGGAATGTTAAAAAAATGTTCAGTGTTAAATATTTTGAAATTATATTTTTGTTATTTGATTTATTTCTCTGAAAAGCAACACAAAATAGTAAAAAGCAAATTTTTACTATTTAATTATTTTAATGGTGAAAAAATTGGCAAAATAAATGGAAAAAATGCGAAACACCGCATTCGGCCTTCGGCCTTCGGCCAAGCATTTCATTATTATTCGGCTTCGGCCAAGAATTTCATTTCGGTGCATCCCTCGCTTAAATTAAAATGCCTAAAACTAAACGCTCCAAAGTGTGGCTATATTTCACCAGAAAGGATTCCGACACCGCGACGCGCAGCAAATGTTTGCGTGTGAAGGGGGAAACGCGTCAAACCTAATGAAACATTTGAGGGCACGTGGAATATGAGCGTGTTTGACCGCTTGCGGACATCAGTGTGGACGACCCCAGCCCTGTGAGCGGGACAGGCTTCCCATATTGTCTGCACTTTCAAACAGGCCTCATGACTCCATCTGAGAGAGTTTCTCCTGTGCAGGACATGCAGTGAGTCAGGAGAGGTGTCGTATTTTGCCAGAGAAGGCAAATATGGTCATATTTCTGCAAAAAAAAAATTTGAAATTTGAAATTTGAAGCTGTGAAATGATTGTAGTTGAGCGAGTCGGCTCAGGTTTTACTGTTGTTGTGTTTTGTATTTGCTTATACATTCATGTAAACTTTAAACTCTTAATATATTGTTCAATTTAAAGAACTTTTTTTGTTCAGTTAAAAGGTCTTCTTGACCGAGTCATCCACCATCATTTTGTGGCTTTTTTTAAAGTATCGTTTCAGGCACCGGTACCGTTTTAAAAGTATCGATTTGGCACCGGTATCGAAAAAACCCCAAACGATACCCAACCCCACCCCCACTATCATGCACTGCTTCGCGCGCTCTTCTGAGCTTATTTTTGTTGGCAAATGAGAATGATTGGCGTGCTTCATAATGGGGTTTACAGATGACGTTCACGTCGCGTCATTACGTCACTTCATGAGGTTCCCATGGCAATGGGGGAAAATAACGGCGCTTTACTTGTGTGAAGTCAACGCAACATTTTTCAACTTTCTGCTAAGATTTATGAGGCTTTTTTGCAACGAAAATACAGGGATTATGAAATCATGCATATTTTTCTCGCTGAAATCGGCAATTTATTAGTGCGGCGTATTTGAAAAAATGGCAGATTTTTGGCTGATTATGCATGAAATCAAGCGATCGCATAATCGCGTTTTTCTGGAGGGACTGGCTATCAAACATCTGTTTGATTTCTGTAATTATATTAGCCCTCCGTATTTTTAAAAGAAACATACTGACGCTGAGAAGTTTACCAATGCACATGCGAGATTATTTTTGATAAGATTGTTTCGTGGTGCTGGGCAGAGCGAGGCTTCATGAAACACCCAAACAGTCGAAGCACATGTGCCACATTGTGTCGAGGCGTCGAAACTACACCGGCGCGCGTCTCCACGGCGACACCTAGTGGTGCATCGCACGTGTTTATTTATTTATTTGTTTTTTGCTAATGTGGTGAGTTTTTAATATCATCACTATATAACTATAATATATAATAATAATAATAATAATAAGTAGGTTATTTTGGTCATGAACAATGAAAATGAATAAAACACATCAATCCACAATGGTCTCATTTTTTTATTTTTTTATAAATGTCATTAAACGCTCTCTCAAAATCCTTCTCCTCTCACAAAAACGCACGAGCTGAAGGTGCGTTAACGCCTCTTTTAAACTCTGTGGGAGTCGAGACGGATGTGCGATCGCGTGATTGGTTCCCGCCCCTGTCAATCAAACGCAGACTCTGCGCGCAGAAGCTTCGTTGAGCCGCAGTCACGTGACACGGGTGTTTCGAAACATCTACGCTTCGGGATCTCGACACGTTAGTTCCATCCCTCTTGTTTTGTATTTCTGATATATTTGCACGTTTGCTTTGTTCCGTGTGACTCAGCATATTTTGGTTTGTGTATTTTTTGGTTTTATTCTTCTTATTTTGAATATATATCGAGCATTTAGTTTGTGGTTTTAACTTTGTGGTTTCCCATTATGGACTTTTGTATTTCGTCATTTTGAATTTGAGATGAACTGAGTCTCATTTGTTTTATGGGAAGGCGACGGAATGGGAAAAGAAGTCCAATGCTGCTTTGGTGATGAAGAGGGTTACATGTATATATAAACATTATATCACGATGTTTCAATAATATTTGTGATAATATTTATGAAGAAAAATATATGGAACAACATTTTATCGGTGATTTTACTAGCGCAAACCCAATGTTTTCCATCCTTTTCCTTTCCACTGACGACAGAATAACTCACTCGAAGAGTAAATCTACTGTCGTCAGATGACAGCACCAGCTTTATACTGCAATGGTCGAGCTTTTTCATAGAGATGCACACTTTTCTTGGCCGATACCGATGCTTGCAGACTCCGATTTTCTTTCTAAGAAACTCCCAGGCGCGCAATCGACCCTTCGCCGGCAGTTTGATTGACAGGCGATCTGACCAATCAGAACCCTGCATCTGTCATTGTGTCCGTCAGGGGAGTCAGTGGATGAACGTCTTGAAACGACATTCCTTCTGATGTTCATCATGTTTATTTGATGCTATAAATGAACTAGTATGAAGAGATGGAGACATTAAACACACACTAGACGCTATTTATTGATTCAACCTCTTTAAAAAAATTACTATATTTGAAGTATGAAGCTGTTTCATTCGTTGTCAGTGTCCTCTTCGCTCCACGATGTATTTTTCACGGCGTGAGAACATGATGTGTGGCAACTAAAGGTCTTTGCGAAGGGTCAATTGTGGTAGATTTCGTAACTACAGAAACCTCTAATCCATTGCCGCGTTTTACCGGAAAATATTGCTTAGTATAAACACTGAGGTCTTGACACACTCTTAAAGGAAATCCCTTTCCTCAGGGATTTTTCCCCTCAGGGTCCAGCTCTTTAATAACCTTCTCAAAACCGGACACAACACTAACGGGAACATCAGACACACGTTCGTGTGTTTCGCGGTGATGCAACACATCGGGGCGACAGCCGGCTCATGAATATTAATTAGATGATGTAATGTCCAGGCAGTTTGAACATTACCTTAAAAGGCAATTAATATTCAGTCAACTGCATTGATTGAAACACAATGAGATCACAGAATAATTGAATTACAGAGAGCTGAGTAAACCCTCTGCTTTATTGTTGAAAGTTGAATTTATCATTGAATTGATTCCTAATTAAATAAGTCCTCTCGGTTCTGACCGTTATGAATAGAAAAAGAAAAGAAATACGGCATTCATTACACATGATCAAACGCGAGAGGTTCAACAACACGCTGATTATTATTATTATTATTATTACTCGAGGGTTTCCAGATAAATGAGACAGAATATTTACTACACTTTTGAAGACTTTACTCTCTAAAATATGAAGTGTAGAGACCCAAAAACTGGGCATGAATACTTGATGTTATAGATGGCACGTATAAAAATAATAAAGTTATTAAACGGTTATTAAGGTCCTCACTTTTTTCTTGTCAGCGTGGACATTTTGGACATACAATTAAGAGTTATACACCATTCTAATCTGTGAAATGTCTTGTTTTATTCGTGAACACTCAGAGTAAAAACAAAAGAAACTTAACAACAAACTTATACATTTTAAATCTAAAAAGAAGATTCTCTGTTTATGTAATCTGGCTGAAAAGAGAGAGATGCATCAACCTCCGTCAGATTCGTGTGCTTCGCTTCGAGACGCGGCGAGGATTCATTCCGGAAGGATCTGATGGAGGATCAACTTGATCAGGCCAAAAGGTGTCTTAGAAATGTAAAATCGAAACATTGTTTCATGTGTCCTAGTAGGCCGAATGATTTTTACATCACTTTGGAGCAGAAACTCGAGACTAAAACATACGGGATGTTGATGACTAGACAGAATTTATTAGAACGAGTTTTGAGGCCAAATAGGAAATTAAATAAAGAAATATACGACTTGATAAAACAAATAAATTCATGTTTTAATTAAATTTAATCTTGAAATTATTTTTGTATGCCTTTTTTCTTTGTTTTATATATATATATATATATATATATATATATTTTAATTATTATTATTTATTTTCATTATTATTATTATTATTATTATTTTATTTATTTATTCATTCATTATTTTTTCATACATTTTTATATTTATTTATTTATGCAGGATTGGGCCTCCATTAAATATATATATAGATATATATATGTGTGTGTGTGTGTTACTTCTTTAAAATAAAATACATTTGACTAAATACATCTATTATACTTATCTATTAAATAAATAAATAAAAATATCATCGATAAAATATATAGAAAATATGCTAAAATAAAACACTGTTCCTTCAATAAAAATATTTTAAAAAATATTACATACATCTATTGCATTTATCTATTAAATACTTAAAGAATAAACAAAATTAAATTAAAATAATATAAAATAATCCACTAAAATAAAACACTGTTCCTTCAATAAAAATATTTTTTTAAAAATATTACATACATCTATTGCATTTATCTATTAAATACTTAAAGAAGAATAAACAAAATTACATTAAAATAATATAAAATAATCCACTAAAATAAAACCGAAAGCAATAGTTGACGATGCAGATTGTTTTCAGTCTTTCTACTTCAAAATGTCACGTTGTAAAAAATAAATCCTTCACAAAGTTCTTTTCACTGTTTTGAGAAATGAAAGCGATATAATCGCTCTGCATCTGATTATAATCGTCGTAATGATTTACTTTGACTTATTTAAAGGCCAATAAACTCAATATGAACCGCAATCATCCATAATTCTGTACAGGCAGGATAATTCCCGCTTCATCACATTAAAGCAACTGCATTAATTTCCAATCAGATCAAAGTGGCGCTAATGAAGCGGTGTTAACGTCAGAGGCCCTCGAGAAACTCACGACGGGGACGCTGATCAAAGACCGTCCTGATCAGAAAACACACAAACAAGAGGAACATGCTGAACCTGCAGCTTCAGACGGACCCGCCGCTCCAACAACTCCCTCCCCGAGATCCCCGTTTCCCCTGATCCTGCACCGGGAACTTTCACGTGTATTCTGAGAATATGAAGATAAAACTTCTACGTGAAGTCTAAGTGAGATATTACTGGGACACGAGTCTGTTAGTGATGGAGGAACGACCTCGATCCGCATGATAGAGTTTCCACAAACGATCACGGACACAAACTGTGAAGATTTTATAGCAAAAGCCCTAAATACTGCATTCCTTCTAAAATAAACACTTTAAAATAAAATGCAAATATTTAAAAAAAATTAAAATAATTAAATAAAATATTTTTATTAAATAAATGCATTATATCTATTTATTAAATGAATGAATATATATATATATATATATATTATGAAGCCCCAAAATCAGTAAAAATATAACATTAAAATAAATATTGATAGATAAGATAGAAAAATAAATACATTTAATAATAGGAAAATAAATAATAAATTAATTAATTAAATTTAATCAAGAAATTATTTTTATATTATTATTTTTTTCAATTATTTCTTTATTTATTTACACATGTTTGGGCCTCCATAAAATATAAAAAAATATAATATAATTAGTAATTATTAAATAAATCTATTACAAGTATATATATATATATATATATATTATATATATATATATATCAAATAAATAAATAACTAGATCAATAAAATATATATTATATAAAACTACCAACATATACAAAATATAAAAATAAAATACAGTGTGCCTTCTATAAAAAAAGATACATTTTACTAAATAAATATATTGCATTCATCTATTAAATAATTCAATAAAAGAATAAACGCAATAAAAAATATCATATATATAAAATATAAACTCATAAAATACAGTTTCTACAGTATGAATATAATACAGCATTTATCTTACATTTAAATAATTAAAAAAACGGAATAATCATAAAATATAAACTACGTTATAATAATACAATAAAAGCTAAAAATCCATTATAAACCGTAACTTTAAAACAGTAAGATGATGCTGTAAACTGTCAATGATGTGTTAGTTCACCTGTTTCTTCCACAAATTAAACTGTGTTCTGCTCATTCCCAGCTGATCCGCAGGGAATTGTTCCGTGGATCACTATTGGCATTGTGTTTACCCAAACAACAGCATCCCAACACAGCCGGCCAATTAATCTCCTTCAGCCAGAACACTGTCTAATTAAAGCAATTAAAAGTGCAGTTAGAGAAACATCACGTCTGCAGTCTGAGACGGAGCGATCGATACGAGCTCCTCCCGGACGCTGATGAGCTTTTACTATAGTACATGATCAATTAGGACTGCTGTAAAACACAGTGATCACGGAACGACAACAAATATAATGTGTGCCTTTCCATTACAACAAATAACCCACATATATACATCAGTTTTGATCAGTTTAATGCGTCCGTGCTATTAATATCTTTCAAAAAAGAAGAAAAAAACCCTTTTTATCGCGATGGATCTGTTTTTACAAAAATACGAAACTGTTTTCAACATCAATAATAATCATGAATGTTACCCGAGCAGCAAATCATCATATCCGAATGATTTCTGAAGAGTAATGGTGCTCAAAATTCAGCTTTGATCACTGGATATAAATTATATTTTGCAATATATTCACATAGAAAACAGATGATTTACATTATAATAATATTTCACTATTTTTACTGTATTTTTGATCAAATAAATGAAGCTTTTGGTGAGCGGAAGAGACTTGAATGGTAGTACAGCTACAACTTTTAGTAGTTATGATGAAAATTCAGCTTTGATCACTGGATATAAATTACACTGTACTATATATTCACATAGAAAACAGTTAATTTACATTATAATAATATTTTGCTATTTTTAAAGTATGTTTAATCAAATAAATTCAGCTTTGATCACTAGATAAAAAATTATATTTTACTATATATTCACATAGAAAACAGATGATTTACATTAAAATAATATTTCACTATTTTTACTGTATTTTTGCTCAAATAAATGAAGCTTTTGGTGAGCAGAAGAGACTTGAATGGTAATACAGCTATAACTTTTAGTAATTATGCAGAAAATTCAGCTTTAATCACTGGAAATAAATTACACTGTACTATATATTCACATAGAAAACAGTTATATGAAATTATAATAATATTTCACTATTTTTACTGTATTTTTGATCAAATAAACGCAGCCTTGGTGAGACTTTAAAATCATTAGTTTGTCCAAACTTTTGTCCGCTAGTGTACATAATTTAAAAAAAAGAAAAGAAATGCAATTTCTTTGACACTTTACGATGCAGAAGCGCGTCTGTGAAGAGTGAGTCTATGTCCATATAGACGGTCAGTGGAAATCCTCTTCCTGTTCCACTTCTGTGGCTCGGCGCTGGTGAATCTGGCTTAGAGCGGCGCGGTGTCCTCATGCATGGAGCGAGCGCGGCCCGCTCTTATCAGCGCACGCTCAGCCAACACGTCAGGCACCGAGACGCCCGCGCCGGCCAAATGCCCCCGCAAAATCCAGGGCTGCTTGGGAATTTGCAGCGAGGACACTGAGCGCTTCTTCTGCTCCGCTCGAGTCTTCCTGAGCCACGAAACTTTCCAAAGCGCTTTGAGTCGGTGAGGAACACAACTTCACACAAACCATCTCACTCTCACAGCCTCCAATCACAGGAAACACTTACAACAGCTGCTGAATCCACTGAATCACTCAAACTCAACATATAGCTACATCAAAATATTATAAAGTAATTCAATATTAATTGGAAATATAAATAATACAAAGATACATTTCACATAAATTTACATTTATAATAGTTCAGAGAACAGTTCTGACCATCTATGACAAATATTTATATATTTTATATTATATTTTACACTTGAGTTGTCAAAAACTGAACTTTTGGACTCATTTTTATATATTTTACACTTGAATTGTCAAAAAAATGAACTTTTGAACAGATTTTTATATATTTTAGATTGAATTTTAGACTTGGGTTGTCAAAAAATGAACTTTTGGATAAATTTTTATATATTTTATATTATATATCACACTTGAGTTGTCAAAAAATGAACTTTTGAACACATTTTATATATTTTATATTATATATCACAATTGAGTTGTCAAAAAAATGAACTTTTGAACACATTTTTATATATTTTATATTAAATATCACACTTGAGTTGTCAATAAATGAACTTTTGAACACATTTTTATATATTTTATATTAAATATCACAATTGAGTTGTCAAAAAAATGAACTTTTGAACAGATTTTTATATATTTTATATTATATTTTACACTTGAGTTGTCAAAAACTGAACTTTTGGACAGATTTTTATATATTTTACACTTGAATTGTCAAAAACTGAACTTTTGAACAGATTTTTATATATTTTATATTATATATCACACTTGAGTTGTCAAAAAATGAACTTTTGAACACATTTTATATATTTTATATTATATATCACACTTGAGTTGTCAAAAAATGAACTTTTGAACACATTTTATATATTTTATATTATATATCACAATTGAGTTGTCAAAAAAATGAACTTTTGAACACATTTTTATATATTTTATATTAAATATCACACTTGAGTTGTCAATAAATGAACTTTTGAACACATTTTATATATTTTATATTATATATCACACTTGAGTTGTCAAAAAATGAACTTTTGAACACATTTTTATATATTTTATATTAAATATCACACTTGAGTTGTCAATAAATGAACTTTTGAACACATTTTTATATATTTTATATTAAATATCACAATTGAGTTGTCAAAAAAATGAACTTTTGAACAGATTTTTATATATTTTATATTATATTTTACACTTGAGTTGTCAAAAACTGAACTTTTGGACAGATTTTTATATATTTTACACTTGAATTGTCAAAAACTGAACTTTTGAACAGATTTTTATATATTTTATATTATATATCACACTTGAGTTGTCAAAAAATGAACTTTTGAACACATTTTATATATTTTATATTATATATCACACTTGAGTTGTCAAAAAATGAAATTTTGAACACATTTTATATATTTTATATTATATATCACACTTGAGTTGTCAAAAAATGAACTTTTGAACACATTTTATATATTTTATATTATATATCACACTTGAGTTGTCAAAAAATGAACTTTTGGATAAACTTTTATATATTTTATATTATATATCACACTTGAGTTGTCAAAAAATGAACTTTTGGATAAATTTTTATATATTTTATATTAAATATCACACTTGAGTTGTCAATAAATGAACTTTTGAACACATTTTTATATATTTTATATTAAATATCACACCTGAGTTGTCAATAAATGAACTTTTGAACACATTTTTATATATTTTATATTAAATATCACACTTGAGTTGTCAAAAACTGAACATTTGAACAGATTTTTAAATATTTTATATTACATATCACACTTGAGTTGTCAATAAATGAACTTTTGGATACATTTTTATATATTTTATATTATATATCACACCTGAGTTGTCAAAAACTGAACTTTTGAACAGATTTTTAAATATTTTATATTATACATATATGATGCATCAGAAACAACAGGAGGTAACGAACAAGCGTTTGTCAGACTCATCTCACAGGTACAGAAGGTTGTGTTAGTCACGACTGTAAGGAGACGGTCTGAAGCTCTCGCTGCAGTGAAGATGATTGTGCTTCAGTCACGTTAATGACGCCGACTGAAAAGAAATGGAAGAGCAAATTGCCTTTGAAGGGCCATTCGGTACTTTTCTGCAAATGAAAAGAGCCCGACGCTATTTGAACGTCTATCATAAAACTACATTTGTGCTTTAATGATCTCAGCGGACTGTGAGTTTATGGCACTCTGAGGACCGACAATTTAAAGGCAGTTTTTAATAATGAAACGCTAACAAAATAAGTGTAACAAAGTCATTTTATCTTCCATGAATATCTTCAGTTTGGATAATGACGGCAACAAAACGTTTTCACCTTCGTCCTGAAGAGAATCGTTCCTTTACTTCTTATGACGGCGGACGCAGGAGTACGAGTAAATAAAGTTAAATGCTTTGTGCCTGACATGAACTTCTCTTGAATTTATTTTTCCTCAATGAATATCTTCAGTCACGTAAACAATTTTGAAAGACGGCCGACAACCAAACCACTCCGTGTGAGAGCCACGTAATTCAGTCATAAACGATAATCCAATTAAATGAGCCAATTAAAGCAAAAAACTGCCCATGGATCAAGACCGAACACATTTGTTACTGTAACATACAACCACAAAAACATATTGTACTTCAGAAATCTGCATTTTAAGCCACTTATTATTTAGAACAGGGGTTCTCAAACTTTTTTGGGGCACCAAAAAAAAAAAAAATTAAATAAAAAATGAAATACGACCTCATGTTTTATAGGTTTGCAGCCTCTGAAAGATAAAAATGAATTCGGATGGTTCGATGTTCTGCATTTTTCGCATCCGTAGCAAATATTTTGACAATTGAGAGCCACCAAAATGACGACTATGGAAAAACGAATACGACAGTTTCGGACTCAGACCTTCAACTTTTGAGGTTTGCGCAGCTTCTCGAGGAGAAATCAAACAAATGAGCGCCGGTCTCTAAAGTCTGTGAGCGCAGCACACGCAAATAAACTAAACTGAAGTTAAATTACTGCAGTTAAATGTCAAAATGTGGTGTTTTTGTAATATTTATAACATTTGAATACAGTTCAGCAACATCACACGACCTGACGACCAAGACAACTGACAACTGATTTCATATGACAAGTTAATAATATTAAGTCACTTACATTTTAGACGAAATAATGACTGTCTTGGTCTATTTTAGCCACGAAAATAGACCCGATGAATCAAAACAAAGATCGAACGAATCGGTTGAGTCAAAGATTCAATGACTCACCCACAAACATGATGATTCGGCCGTTTGAACGAATCGTTTGAATGAACGACTCAATGACTCGCTTAATAAAAACCGCTTATCGCCTGCATTTGCGCTCGCTATCGACAAACCAATCAAAAAATCAGTCGAAACACATTAAATGTTTTATTCAGGAGTTATATATACAAAACTATAACTTTTTATGACAGTAGTTTAGTGATAAAAAAAAAATAAGTTTTTTTTCCTCCCATCCTGTAGTTGATTATAAAAATAGTAGTTGTGAATTGAAATAGTTGAAATAAAATACAAATAATAAATTTTGCCTTTAATTTAAGTACTTGAACGACTAAAAGTGAAATAAAAAAAAATGAATAATAATAATTAAAACTAGATAAAATATATATATAAAAAATGCATATAGCAAAATGACTTCAGTACCGTATTAATTTAACAAGTTTATTTTACCTGTATTTTGAACTTCATTCCAAATAGTTTTAGGGTCAATGGAAATCCTGGTAATTTTCTTCCATTAAGTACATTATCCGTTTTTTGTGATTAAAATAACTCATTTTCAGAGTTCATCTCCCCAGCTTTCACAAACTATTTTTTTCATCTTTTGAATCTCATTATATATGTCTCATCACATTTATATTTAAAGTTCATTTAGTGCAATTAATCATAAAAATGATTACAATCACGTCCCCTCACATATATGTACAGTCTGTCAGACGAATTCAAGCGTCACACATTTTACAGCCGGATCCTAAAAATGCTCTTTTAATGCGCTGACAGATCGTCTGTTGTTTGCAGCAGATGTGATGCACAGCATTTCAAGCTGTTTCCCTCCTGATAAAATCTCCAAACTTTAACAAATCCATTCGATCCACACACAGCCTAAGTTCAAAGTCAAAGATTGTCAAAGTCACACACAGTCAAAGTTCACAGATCCTTTTTCGGTTATCATGCGTATTTTATCATAAAAACGGGTCACATGCTCAGCGGGTCGATCTCACGGTTATCATGCGGCGCATAATGAAGAGAGTCTGCGGAGACAGATTCACAATAAATAGATACAGATCAGCAATCTAGTGTCGTTTAAATCTTCTGGAATTATTCGAGGTCATGTGACGAAGCACTCGAGACACTTTCGACTCGGTGAATGACCCACGATATTCTCCATACAGGACATACATGAGCTCAGCTTCACACGCGCCTCATAATGTAATCATGCGTCGCTGTGTTCGTCTGTATAGAACGCCGTCGCTGAAGCGATATATGTATATATATATATATATATATATATAAGACTGGACTGAAGGTTGGTCTACTATTAAAGCAGGGGTCAATGCAGGTCACAGGATAACATTGATCACTTTTAAACATATAACCTTTTTTTAATCTCACACATGCTGGGTTAAAAATAACCAAAGTTGGGTTGAAAAAGGACAAACCCAGCGGTTGGGTTAAATGTGTTTGACCCAAGCTGCTGGGTAGTTTTATTTAACCCAACTATTGATTAAAATTTACTGTATTTCTTGCTTAAAATGAACCCAAAACATGTTGGACATGAGCGTTTATTAATGGGTTTAATGAATAATAATTAAACAAATATTTATTTAAAACAACCCAAGTTGGGTTGAAAATGGACGAATTGGGTTGTTTTGACCGAACCTGCAGGGTAGTTTTATTTAACTCAACTCTTGTTCAAAAATGACTGTATTTCTTGCTTAAAATGAGCTCAAAATATGTCGCAAATTAACATTTATTAATACGTTTAATGAATAATTATTAAACAATAAACATTTATTATTAATAAATGTTCCCCTTTTGATTATTATTATTGTTGTCTCTAGTAATTATGTGTCTGATTTTTCATTTCCGACATATTTTGGGTTCATTTTAATCCAGACATACAGTCATTAATAAACAATAGTTGAGTTAAATAAAACTACCCAGCAGGTTGAGTCAAACACTTAACCCAACCGCTGGGTCAAAACAACCCAATCTGTCCATTTTCAACCCAATTTGGGTCATTTTTAACCCAGCAGTTTTTAGAGTGCGCAATCGACCCTTCGCCGGCAGTTTGATTGACAGGCGATCTGACCAATCAGAACCCTGCATCCGTCATTGTGTCCGTCAGGGGAGTCAGTGGATGAACGTCTTGAAACGACATTCCTTCTGATGTTCATCATGTTTATTTGATGCTATAAATGAACTAGTATGAAGAGATGGAGACATTAAACACACACTAGACGCTATTTATTGTTTAAAATTACCATATATTAAATACGAAACTGTTTCAGACGTTGTCAGTGACCTCTTTGCTCCGGGTTGTATTTTTGACTGCGTGAGAACATGATGTGTGGCGTGAGAGCGAACATAGCAACAGTAACTAAAGGGGGCGGGGCTTTGCGAAGGATCAATTCTGAGTTTTTTCTTGCATCTGCGTGTTTATATTTCTCCCAGAGTTTATATCGCAATTCTCAGGGGGAAAAGGACATAAACTTAACGAGTATATCTCACAATTCTGGTTTTCCTTCGAAGAATTGTGAGATATAAACTCAGAAAATCCAGGTAAGCTCCGCCAGGAGGTAAATTCACACCGTCACTCGTGACGCTTTGCAGACTCTGCTCTTTGAAAATGAAAACTACATCCATAAACGTACTCCGGCATGGGAACCGATCAATGTTCTATACATGACGGAACCTTCAAAGTTCCAAATAGAATCTTTTCTTAGAAGTGTGATTTAGTTTTCTAAAACAGGTGCAGGATTCTGGTTTCTCCGCAACACATTTAGGATGGAGGAATATCCCAGCAGGAGCTCCAGCTGTTTCTATCACTATGAAAGCAGCTGCACATGTAACAGCTGAGTAAACGTGCATATGAAAATTGCAGCAATTAAAATGTTAATTAACGCTCAGTCGTTTTCTTTCAAGATAGCGTCCTGTGGGAGCAGTGGGGTTCGGGGTTCGGGGTTCGGGCGGCAGGTCGGCGTTCAGACGTTCAGCAGAGGCTCTAAACTGCTCTCGGTCTCAGTGACACATACAGATTCAGACAAAATTATGCAAAAGAAACACATTCTTAAAATTGTATTTTCCAGAGAGAATCTAAATCAGTCAGAAATCAACAAACAACTCAATAATAATAATCTGTCTCTTTAAGGCAAGTCTTTTCTCCGAAACGCCTCATGGCCAGATACTTCAGTAAACAGGAATAATATAAACAGCTTATAAAGTTGTAGATTTAGCCTGAATTAAGCTGTTAGTTGTCATTCAAGACGTTCATGTCTTTCTTTCTTCAGTGGAACAGAAATGAAGAGGAACTCATTCCAGGATTTGTCTCCATATAGTGGACTTCAATGGGGTTCAACGGGTCCGTTTCAGTGCAGCTTCAAAGATCTTCATGATCCAGACGAGGAATAAGAGTCTGATCTAGAGAAACCATCACACATTTTATAATAAAAAATATAGTTTTAACCACAAATGCTCTGATGTGCCACACATTACGTCATCACGATGGAAAGATCCCATCTCATTTCATCATCAAATCGTCCAACATCGTTTTTTCACCTGTTTTTGTAAAGGACGTTTGACTTTGTCTTTGTAAACACTGCATCGGTACTTCCTCTTTCGTCACGTGACCTTTCCATCGTGATTACGTAATGTGTGGCGCATCAGAGCAGTGCAAGACGAGCATTTGTGGTTAAAACTATTTTTTTTAATTATAAAATGTGCGATGGTTTCTCTAGATTAGACTCTTATTCCTCGTCTGGGATCATGTAGATCCTTTGAAGCTGCACTGAAACTGACATTTGGACCTTCGACCCGTTGAACCCCATTGAAGTCCACTATATGGAGAAAACTATCAGGACAGTTTCATTCCGACGTGAACTAGGAACGAGGAATAAGAGTCTGATCTAGAGAAACCATCACACATTTTATAATAAAAAATATAGTTTTAACCACAAATGCTCTGATGTGCCACACATTACGTCATCACGCTGGAAAGATCCCATCTCATTTCATCATCAAATCGTCCAACATCGTTTTTTCACCTGTTTTTGTAAAGGATGTTTGACTCAGTCTTTGTAAACACTGCATCGGTACTTCCTCTTACGTCACGTGACCTTTCGAGCGTGAGGACGTAATGTGTGGCACATCAGAGCAGTGCAAGATGAGCATTTGTGCTTAAAAACTATATTTTTTATTATAAAATGTGTGATGGTTTCTCTAGATCAGACTCTTATTCCTCGTCTGGATCATGTAGATCTTTGAAGCTGCACTGAAACTGACATTCGAACCCGTTGAACCCCATTGACGTCCACTATATGGAGAAAACTATCAGGACATTTTCATTCTGAAGTGAACTAATCCTTTAAATTAGGCAGTAAATGTTGGTTCGTAGGTATTGAGGAACTTTCTATTGCCCATAAGCGGAATAAGAGTATTTATTGATTATTTATATATTTAAAAATAATAATAATAATAATAACAATAGATAGATAGTGTACAGCATAAATAAGTACACCCCCTTTTCTTTTTTCTTTTCATTTTCTTAATAATCACTAATGCAATTCATGGAAAGATGGCAAAATTGAAAGGTATTAAACCTTTACTTAAAAAAAAAAACAGAGAAGTATATGCCATTAATATCCATAAAATATGTAAATGAGCTCATTTTGTTTAAATGAAGGTACTTGTTTAAGTCTGTTTAATGATGATGGAGCTCCTCAAGTGCTCTGAGTGTTGCTGAACTCATCTCTACACCTCCACAGAAGCTTTTTCACCTTTGAAGGATGCATATCGTCATTGTCATGTTGATAAAATTCACACTTCACACTTCTCACGCTTCTCGTCTAGCAACAGTTTGGATGCCGTTCCATCCAAAGGCGTATGAGACCAGCGTATGGATTCGCAGAAGTCTATATTTTGTAAATATGGGCCTTGGAAAAGACTAACTTTAGTGTGAACAGCGACGGTCACTTCTCACTCGGGCTGTGCAATACGGACAAAATAATCACATCGCGATTTTTTGAATGAATATTGCAATTGCGATTTATTTTGCAATTTTGGTATTTGGTAAACACGCTTCATTCTGAATGTATTCAGTGCACGAGAAGTGCAGAACAAAATGTTTCACAATGAAGGAACTGTATTTACAGCTTCATGAACAAAACTGTAATCTTAAAAACACACGACATCAAATAAATGAAGGTGAACGAACCTGAAATTCCAGTCATAATAAATCAACTTCAAAACTGTGTTTCAGTGAATGAAGAAACACTGTACAGTAGATTCACTGCTTAACAAAACTGTGTCTTAAAAACACACAACATCAAATAAATGAAGGTGAACGAACCTGAAATTCCAGTCATAATAAATCAACTTCAAAACTGTGTTTCAGTGAATGAAGAAACACTGTACAGTAGATTCACTGCTTAACAAAACTGTGTCTTAAAAACACACAACATCAAATAAATGAGGATTATTTCACCTGCTTAAACTCGTATTCAACGCCCGTCTTACATTTCTCATGCAGAAACTTGTGTGAAATAAGTGTGAGTCGGCATCTTTTGTTCAGTGTTTGAATCCAAAACTCTCTCAAACGACTGATGTTCAATTTCTCTTTTTATTCTGAACCGCATCCATATTTTTTCCTCTTTGCCTATTCTGTTCTCCCGCTTTGCTTTGTTCTCATCGGTGCTGAGCTCTGATTGGTTCACATCTTAAACATGCGCACAGTAACGTTGCAGTATTCTCCATTAAAATATAAATAAATGAACACATAAAATTGTGCGATTTAGAAATTGCACGTGCTCAAATCGCGATTAATTGTCTCACTGTTGTTGGTTTTTCTCCTGCTCTTTGTCCAGCAAAAAATGAAAGTGTAAAATGAAGGTGCTTGTGCCTGCATTGCTTCATATGGGACACTAATTTGTGTAGCATCAGTGGAAAGCGTCCCGTACACACCGGGACGTTCAGATGTTTTCGCTGGACGACGCTGGCAGGGGATTGGCGAGGGTTCACGGGCGATCGAGACAGAACGAGCGTGCCTGTTTACTCCCATTAGTCTCCGCGGCGGACGGCGAGAGCTGGAAACTCGCGCAGCCTTTCATCCGGATCGCAGCTTTATTAGCGCAGCTGTTGATGCGTGTTGGCGCGTCACTTTGTGTTTAACGCAGACGTCTCTCGCTGATGAATCCATCGACGGCGGCTGCTGAGAAACCGTCATTTGTTGAGCAACAAGCTACTCGTGGTTTTCAGTAGCAGTGGAAAAAGGCTGGTTTCGTTTTCAACGAACTGGATTAAGTTGGAGCGTTTCATAAAAATGTCACAGTAAAATAATCAAGTCGGATTTCTGAGCGAGAGAATTAGATTGAAGAACGTCTGACGACTTCAGGGAACAATGTCCTTTACAGATGGAGTGACACGGTTTGTTAGAAGCGATGATCATGACACTGTATTTTAGTGAACCATTATTTTATTTTAGATTATTTCCATTGTTTTAGTAATATTTTGAATTTGTTTTTGTTTGATACTTTCCATTTTGATTTTAAGCTTATAATTTTGTGTTTGTCTTTTTTTTTTTTTTTAAATATGTCTATATCGTTTTTATTATCTTGTTTGAGTTGTAGTTATTTTTAGTTTTAGTTATTTTCGTACATCAAATGAACTAAATGAAAATGAGAAGAGCAGCCTTGGCAACTAGCTGAAATAAAATACGTTGTTTTTAAAAAAATATATTTTATTTCATTTATCGTTTTTATTTTATACGGAGCTCCACACCTGACATGGGGGGGGGTATGGATACATGAGAATGAATTATTATATCGTTCTGGTGTTTTACTGAATTGTGCCCACGATATAATAATTCGTTCTCGTGTTTTAGTAAATCGTACTAAAACAAGGGAACAAATTATGTACTGCTATAAATAGTTTGTAACTTCTTTCGTAAAGTGTTGCATTCTTTAGTTTACCTGGTTTTACAAATGGTTTTATGGACAATTACTTTTGTATTATCGCTTCACTTTCAGCCGGCAAACGTGACAAACATGAGCTCGGACAAAATACAGCTGAAAATGTAATTAGTTGGTATGGTTAACTCGACACCGAGAGTCCCACTCCATCACAAACAGAGTAAAATAAACTACTAATAAAAGAATAAACACACTGTTGTAGTTTAGCACAGCAATTAGTGCCATGAGCACACAACAATTAGACCGCACACAAAAACTGCACCATCCCACACACATCACCGGCAAACAATGCTGATTACTTCCCTGGCATTTGCATGGAGACCAAATTTAATAAAACCTTATCAGTTGGTACAAAATTACTGCTCACAGCAACCACTAACGCTAATTGGTGAGCAAACGTAATGTTTTTTTCCCCCAGAAAAAGATTCAAACTGCCAGAATGCAAATCGCATTTTGCCAATTACTGGTGAACGCCGGGCGAAACTCTGCGCTGATGCCCTACATTCACCAGCCAACGGGAATTATCCTCCATTCACACGCTCAGACCTGCGACTGGCCATTAGTTTATGCAGATAATTACAACAAATGTGATCCGGTGATTAAAGCTGCAGACATGACCACAGAAAATGAGAATTACAGAAGCATTAGGAGATTTCAGAGGTGTAAACACACACACACACAGATCTGTGTTATATCTTGTCAAGACAGCACTTCATCTATTAAATAAACTGCTGCTAACGGATGGTTCATCTTCCGGTCGGTACGGGACGCGCTCATGAGATTTCTGCTGAATTACAACATCCATCATTTAACTTCTTCACATCTCTCACCCCTTGAGTGATTGTTTATTTAATATTCTGGCTAATCTGATGATGCTTCCCAGCATCCAATAAGAGCGCATGCAGCACTCTCAGCTAAATTGAATAGATTTTAACATGCTTAACTCCGTTATGCAGATTTTCCACCCACATTCGAGCTGAAAATCCATCTGGAACTGCTTTAGTTTGACTAACTTCAAAATGACTAACTGACTACTAACTATTAAATCTACTATCTCTCAATCTGAACATCCACCATTCATCCATCCATCCATCCATCTGTCTATTTGAACATACATCCATCTGAACATCCACCCATCCAATGAACTAACCCTCCATCTGAACATCCATCAATCCATTTATCCATCCATCTATCCATCTGAACATCCATCGATTCATCCATCCATCTATCAATCTGAATATCCATCCATCTGAACATCCATCAATCCATTTATCCATCCATCTATCCATCTGAACATCCATCGATTCATCCATCCATCTGTCAATCTGAATATCCATCCATCTGAACATCCATCAATCCATTTATCCATCCATCTATCCATCTGAACATCCATCGATTCATCCATCCATCTGTCAATCTGAATATCCATCCATCTGAACATCCATCGATCCATCTATTCATCCACCCATCTATCGATCTGAACATCCATCGATTCATCGATTCATCTAACTATCCGAACATCCATCGATCCATCTATTCATCCACCCATCTATCGATCTGAACATCCATCGATTCATCGATTCATCTAACTATCCGAACATCCATCGATCCATCTATTCATCCATTCATCTATCGATCTGAACATCCATCGATTCATCGATTCATCTAACTATCCGAACATCCATCGATCCATCTATTCATCCACCCATCTATCAATCTGAATATCCATCGATCCATCCATTCATCCATCGATCTGAACATCCATCGATTCATCCATTCATCTAACTATCCGAACATCCATCGATCCATCTATTCATCCACCCATCTATCAATCTGAATATCCATCCATCTGAACATCCATCGATCCATCTATTCATCCATCCATCAATCTGAATATCCATCCATCTGAACATCCATCGATCCATCCATTCATCCATTCATCTGAACATCCATCGATCCATCTATTCATCCATCCATCTATCAATCTGAATATTCATCCATCTGAACATCCATCGATCCATCTATTTATCCATTCATCTGAACATCCATCGATCCATCCATTCATCCATTCATCTATCGATCTGAACATCCATCGATTCATCGATTCATCTAACTATCCGAACATCCATCGATCCATCCACCCATCTATCAATCTGAATATCCATCCATCTGAACATCCATCGATCCATCTATTCATCCATCCATCAATCTGAATATCCATCCATCTGAACATCCATCGATCCATCCATTCATCCATTCATCTGAACATCCATCGATCCATCTATTCATCCATCCATCTATCAATCTGAATATTCATCCATCTGAACATCCATCGATCCATCTATTTATCCATTCATCTGAACATCCATCGATCCATCCATTCATCCATTCATCTATCGATCTGAACATCCATCGATTCATCCATCCATCTGTCAATCTGAATATCCATCCATCGGAACATCCATTCATCCATTCATCTATCGATCTGAACATCCATCGATCCATCTATTCATCCATTCATCTGAACATCCATCGATCCATCCATTCATCCATTCATCTATCGATCTGAACATCCATCGATCCATCTATTCATCCATTCATCTGAACATCCATCGATCCATCCATTCATCCATTCATCTATCGATCTGAACATCCATCGATCCATCCATTCATCCATTCATATATCGATCTGAACATCCATCAATCCATCTATTCATTCATTCATCTGAACATCCATCGATCCATCCATTCATCCATCGATCTGAACATCCATCGATTCATCCATTCATCTAACTATCCGAACATCCATCGATCCATCTATTCATCCACCCATCTATCAATCTGAATATCCATCCATCTGAACATCCATCGATCCATCCATTCATCCATTCATCTGAACATCCATTGATCCATCCATTCATCTATCAATCTGAACATCCATCGATCCATCCATTCATCCATTCATCCATTCATCTATCGATCTGAACATCCATCCATCTGAACATCCATCGATCCATCCATTCATCTAACTATCTGAACATCCATCGATCCATCCATTCATCCATTCATCTGAACATCCATTGATCCATCCATTCATCTATCAATCTGAACATCCATCGATCCATCCATTCATCCATTCATCCATTCATCTATCGATCTGAACATCCATCCATCTGAACATCCATCGATCCATCCATTCACCTAACTATCTGAACATCCATCGATCCATCTATTCATCCATCCATCTATCAATCTGATTATCCATCCATCTGAACATCCATTGATCCATCTATTTATCCATTCATCTGAACATCCATCGATCCATCCATTCATCCACCCATCTATCGATCTGAACATCCATCGATCCATCTATTCATCTATCAATCTGAACATCCATTGATCCATCCATTCATCCATTCATCTATCAATCTGAATATCCATTGATCCATCTATTCATCCATCCATCCATTAGTCTGAATATCCATTCATCTGAACATCCATTGATCCATCCACTCATCTGAACATCCATCCATCCATCCATGAATCTATCTGAATTTTCATCCATCTGAACGTCCATCCATCCATCCATTCATCCATCCATCTGAACATCCATCCAACCATCCGGATTCATCACTGAGCATCTGTCAGTTCGTCCGACGGACACTAAACCAGCCAAATTAAGATTTCCTCAAGTTGATTTCGAAAGTAAGTTTTGCAGCGAAAGTCTTTTGTGAGTCTTTGAGATGAGCGGATTATACAACAGGCGGATAATAGATGACACAAAGCTGTAAGTATGTGTGAATCTGTTATCGAAACTAACTAGCCCGAGGCTCAGCGTATAATCGGGTCAGTTTAGAGAGATGTTAATCACATCACACACAACAGAGACATATCGATGCATGTGCCTTCATCTGTCACATCTCCTGCATTTCACTGCGAACAGACCGTGCGACAACATGACAGCGTTCGGAATAGAATTCTAGTGCACTGCGCAGTGTGCTGCTTTATCCCACAATGCAATGCGCTACACTTTATGCTCGTACTGGAAGTAATATAATCAAGCAACATTAGTAATATCTCCTTCTTAACTAATTAGTGAACCTTTAAAATGATGAATTATGCTTCTATGCAGTATTTTTGCTGTTGTTATTTTACAGTAATGAATTCGACTAGTTATCTAGATGTTTTTAACTCTAATATTTGTATCAGAAGTGCCTTTAAAGGCGATGAATGAGTAATTTCACTGCCAATAAACACGTATTTTTATCAGTATGGTCAAATAATGAATTAAGAAACGGATTAAAAACAAAAAACCGAGCGCATTGCCTATAAGGAGTTGATGCAATTTGTGCAACACATTTTAGCATATCATTTGCATACGGAAAATTTGCATATTGTTCACAGTAGTATGTACATCAGCGGTGCGCCATCTCTCCAGGAGTAATTATATTTGTTCATTATCACAGACATGATCTCTCGTACGTCGTCCTCAGACGTCATCAATCTGAAAAACGAGAGATCTCATTTTCAGCAGAATGGATGAAGCCTGTGTTTTTCTTGGAGTCATCGTAATGTGAGACCATGTTCTCGTTCGCTCGCTTCTCATTCACATAAAACCGTCGCTCGGCGTAATAAACACCAGAACAATGTGATTTATCTCGGACGCCGACTATAAAAACAACATATTTACCGAGCCATCAAAGGATGAATATTTTACGAGTAATCAACCTTAAAGGAATGATTCAACTAAAAAATGAAAAATATGTCATTGTTTACTCGCCGCAGGTTGGAGATGAAATCGTCGGTTTCTAAACATACATGATTCCTTTGAAAGACCCAAATCTATCTCTAAAGCATCAAATAACTTGGATTAATGAATATGCATCACTTTCATGATGTCTTTTGTCTCCATTGGAGCTTGAAAGCCCTTCCATCATATGATAAATAGCGACAAGAACGACATTTTTCGTGGCAAACGATGACAGAATGATCGTGTTTTCGTTTAAAGCTCAAATAAACAGCAACTAGTGGTTTGAAACATGTAAAAACACACATATTGAATATAAACACTGCGGTCTGCTGTCAAACGCCTGTCATGAGATGCTCTCTTGGGTCCAAAAGAGAGAAAAAGAGATGCAAATGTTGCTTCCACTGTCATAATTTATCTCAGACAGCTCAAAGTCGAGACACAATCCGGTTCTAAAAGAGAGGCGTCAGTCCCCAAAAATAAACAAGATGAAGAGGAAACCGTCCTTGAGGATCTATCAATCACAAAAGATCGTCACATGCATTAAAGCGCTCACCTTTACAAGAGCGAACATGCAAAAGTCGTTACCAAACTAATAACCCGTTCATCGGTTATCACTGCAAGACGAGGAGGAAATTAACACTAAAGCCTCATGTCATGGAAACACACACACACACACACACACACACGCTGCGTCTAAAAACGCATTAACTGCTGATTCTGACAATTATTCTATTAAACGTGTATTTCATGTTGCAGTTGCTAATGAAGTCGGCAATCGAAGAGTTCCAATCCAATCCAAACTGGGTTTATTTACTTTTGTTTGGTGTTTAGCGAAGTGCTCATTTTGACATGCACACACACACACACACACATTAAAGGAATATATCCTCCCTCAGGACAAAACAACAACAATAGTGATAAATAAAATAGGTCATACTTAAGAGAAAGTTTGCACTGGCGCTCTCAAGCAATAAACTACTCTGAATCCATTAGACGTAATGAAATAAACCGGAGGGTTCGTCATTAGTTAAAGAGAGAGCCGTGAAATCAGTTTAGAGCTCGAGCGGAAATCAGGGGAAATATGCTGCTTTTATAATTACAGTTAAAAAGTTTTTAAATGCGTTTTCTGTCATTAAAACCACACGCTTGTGCTTGTTTTCATTTCAAAATGAAAAGTTTTCACCGGTGAATTTCTAAAACTTTTCACATTTTGTGATTCGTGAATAAGACATTTTAAAAAAAATGATTTCATGTTAATATCTTTTCAATTGTTTTGCTCTCTGTAGTGCAGAAATGAAACACAGAGTTCTCCATATATTTTAAAGGGGTGATTGATTATGATTGCTTCACTTTTTTAGCTTTAGTCGGTGTGTAATGTTGCTGTTTGAGAAGAAACAAAAAGATATTTCCTTTTAAAAAACTACAACAAACGGCTGGTAGGGACTACAACGAGCTTCTTCGCCAGTTAGTGACATCACAAACCCTGAAATTTACATAATCCCGCCCCCGAGGACACGCATCAAAGGGGGCGGGGCCATGTCGGGCTGCTTTAGAGTTGTTGTGGTCGAGTGTTGTCGATGCCGTCATTTTACGCCACAAACGAGGGTCGATTCGAGGAAAAAAGACGAACGTGATGCTAGTGACGAGTCGATCAACTCCATCAATTTATCCACGAACCGTTCAGAAACGTCTAAAAGTTGAACTTCTTCCTGAGTCTCTCCATCAGTTTTTCCTCATTTTGTCTGCGTGAGATTCTCCAGCTTCACAGACACTCTCTGATTTTATATTACAGCTTGTAAAAGGGACATTATAAGACCCCTTTAATTACTGTCATTTGTGCAGATCTGTATATAAATTATACCTGTTGTGCAAAACTGTTCTGCAGTAGTTACAGTTCGAACCGTTACAGGCTGTTTGTCTCATTTAAGACCGTGAAAACAAATGGTCATGAACTTGGTTACGCTTTATTTTTGATGCTCTCCTTTATAACTCTCATTAGAGGATTAGTTGAGTATTCGTAGACTGTTAGGGTTCGGGTTAGTAGAAAAAATGACTTACAGTTTTTGACAGAATGTCAAAAATAAAGTGTTAGTGGATATTAAGTCGACTAATAATCTTCTATTGAGAGTTAGTTGACATGCAGGTGAAAACGTTACTTCTTTTAGAAACAAGTTGAAAATTAGTTTGGTGTCACTAGTGGCTCAGAAATGACACACTTCCTCTCACACTTGGTGATGAATATTAACTAGGTAGTAAACTTGATTCTGTCTCTCTCTGTGTGTGTGTGTGTGTGGGTATTCCCTACGTTATGGGGACCAAATGTCTTGTGGGGACATTTTTTTGGTCCCCACGAGGAAACAAGCTTATAAATCATACAGAATGATCTTTTTCGAACATTTTGTGTGATGGGTAGGTTTAGGGGTGGGGGGGGGATCAGAATGTACAGTTTGTACAGTATAAAAACCATTACGCCTATGGAATGTCCCCATAAACCATGAAAACACAACATGTGTGTGTGTGTGTGTTTGTGAGTGTGTGTGTGTGTGTGAGTGTGTGTGTGAGTGTGTGTTTGTGAGTGTGAGTGTGAGTGTGTGTGTGTGTATTCCCTACGTTATGGGGACCAAATGGTCCCCACAGGTATAGAAATACTAGTAAATTTGGATCTTGTGGGGACATTTTTTTGGTCCCCATGAGGAAACAAGCTTATAAATCATACAGAATGATCTTTTTCGAACATTTTGTGTGATGGGTAGGTTTAGGGGTAAGGGTAGTGTCGGGGGACAGAATGTACAGTTTGTACAGTAAAAAAACCATTACGCCTATGGAATGTCCCCATAAACCATGAAAACACAACATGAGTGTGTGTGCGTGTGTGTGTGTTGGGGCCCTATGTCCATCTGGTGGCACGTGAGTTCGTGATCGTAGGAGCATGTAAACCAGCGAGTGTGCAGGTGTGACCCTCCTCCAGAGATCTGCCACCTGCTCCGTGTGTCCGAGCACCTACGAGACAGCTGCACACTCCTCGCTTCAGTGGACTCTAAACACACACACACACACGGAGCATCCATTTACAGCCCGGGGCATCAGCAGTCAGCGAGTAGATGCCCGACACCTGCCGCTACAGATGTTCTGGATCCTCCGCGTGACACTTTAAAGAGCGTCTATGGATCACCAGTGGTCAGCCGAAGGACTGAACAGAGTGTCATTTCAAGAAGTGGACTGAGAACGGGTCATATCATGATGACTGTGGTGGAACTTAAAATAGTTCTTAAATATGCATATACAGTGACGGAAAGTTCCTTCTTAGTCCAGACATGCTTCAGCAAATACACTGAAAAAAAAACTGGTGTAGGGTTTGCTTTACTGAAATAGTATTTTCTTGTAAAACGTACGTTTTGTTTACCACTGCGAAGACATATTTCATGGTGTACCACTAATGCATGTATAAACACATGTGGCCGTGTTTGTGTATTCATACTGAATATCTGCTTGCAGTCATTAGAGACGATTTTTCCATTTTATATTTCAGAACATTTTAACAAGCCGCATATCTGTTTATCACACTTAAAACGTAATATGTTTACGACACAGTTTTCCGTGTTAATGAAATGCAGAATGTAAACCAGGACCAGTGTGGAGCCGCGAGCAAGCATACAAATCATCTCTGTTATCACTGCTCCAAATGTAGCGCTGAATCATCCTGGAAACTCTGGCTGGGTTTATTCAGAGTCTGCTTTGAGTCTACATGATCTAACTAAACATCACAAAAAAAAAACACCGCTGGTTAGTGACACATCACTAAAATCATCACTAAAAGCTTCAAGAAAAAAAATGATGGTTAGTGACGATTCACTAAAAATGTCATTAAATGTCACTAGGGGCAAAAAACACTAGTTAATGACCAATAAAAGTCACTAGGGAAAAAAAACAGTTGTTTTTAGTGCTGTTAACTAGAGATGTATCACTAACCAGTTGTTTTTAGTGCTGTTAACTAAGGATGTATTACTAACCAGTTGTTTTAGTGCTGTTAACCAGTGATGTATCACTAACCAGTTGTTTTAGTGCTGTTAACCAGTGATGTATCACTAAAAAGTTGTTTTAGTGCTGTTAACCAGTGATGTATTACTAACTGTATTACTAACCAGTTGTTTTTAGCGTTGTTAACTAGAGATATATCACTAACCAGTTGTTTTTAGTGCTGTTAACTAGAGATGTATTACTAACCAGTTGTTTTTAGTGCTGTTAACTAAGGATGTATTACTAACCAGTTGTTTTAGTGCTGTTAACCAGTGATGTATTACTAACTGTATTACTAACCAGTTGTTTTTAGCGTTGTTAACTAGAGATGTATCACTAACCAGTTGTTTTTAGTGCTGTTAACTAGAGATGTATTACTAACCAGTTGTTTTAGTGCTGTTAACCAGTGATGTATCACTAACCAGTTGTTTTAGTGCTGTTAACCAGTGATGTATCACTAAAAAGTTGTTTTAGTGCTGTTAACCAGTGATGTATTACTAACTGTATTACTAACCAGTTGTTTTTAGCGTTGTTAACTAGAGATGTATCACTAACCAGTTGTTTTTAGTGCTGTTAACTAGAGATGTATTACTAACCAGTTGTTTTTAGTGCTGTTAACTAAGGATGTATTACTAACCAGTTGTTTTAGTGCTGTTAACCAGTGATGTATCACTAAAAAGTTGTTTTAGTGCTGTTAACCAGTGATGTATTACTAACTGTATTACTAACCAGTTGTTTTTAGCGTTGTTAACTAGAGATGTATCACTAACCAGTTGTTTTTAGTGCTGTTAACTAGAGATGTATTACTAACCAGTTGTTTTTAGTGCTGTTAACTAAGGATGTATTACTAACCAGTTGTTTTAGTGCTGTTAACCAGTGATGTATCACTAAAAAGTTGTTTTAGTGCTGTTAACCAGTGATGTATTACTAACTGTATTACTAACCAGTTGTTTTTAGCGTTGTTAACTAGAGATGTATCACTAACCAGTTGTTTTTAGTGCTGTTAACTAGAGATGTATTACTAACCAGTTGTTTTTAGTGCTGTTAACTAAGGATGTATTACTAACCAGTTGTTTTAGTGCTGTTAACCAGTGATGTATCACTAAAAAGTTATTTTAGTGCTGTTAACCAGTGATGTATCACTAGCTGTATTACTAACCAGTTGTTTTTAGCGTTGTTAACTAGAGATGTATCACTAACCAGTTGTTTTTAGTGCTGTTAACTAGAGATGTATCACTAACCAGTTGTTTTTAGTGATGTTAACTAGTGATGTATTACTAACCAGTTGTTTTTAGCATTGTTAACTAGAGATGTATCACTAACCAGTTGTTTTTAGTGCTGTTAACTAGAGATGTATCACTAACCAGTTGTTTTTAGTGATGTTAACTAGTGATGTATTACTAACCAGTTGTTTTTAGCGTTGTTAACTAGAGATGTATTAGGAACCAGTAGTTTTTAGTGCTGTTAACAAGTGATATATCACTAACCAGTTGTTTTTAGTGCTGTTAATCAGTGATGTATCACTAACCAGTTGTTTTAGTGCTGTTAACTAGAGATGTATTACTAACCAGTTGTTTTAGTGCTGTTAACTAGAGATGTATTACTAACCAGTTGTTTTTGGTGCCGTTTAAGGATGGCGCTAACTAGTGATGTACAACTGGTTGGTAATACATCACTAGTTAACAGCTTTAAAAACAACTGGTTAGTGACACATCACTAGTTAGTGGCATTCTTAAACAGCACTAAAACCACTGGTTAGTGATACATCACTAGTTAGTGGCATCCTTAAACAGCACTAAAACAACTGGTTAGTGACACATCACTAGTTAATAGCACTAAAACAACTGGTTAGTAATACATCACTAGTTAGTGGCATCCTTAAACAGCACTAAAACAACTGGTTAGTGACACATCACTAGTTAATAGCACTAAAACAACTGGTTAGTAATACATCACTAGTTAGTGGCATCCTTAAACAGCACTAAAACAACTGGTTAGTGACACATCACTAGTTAATAGCACTAAAACAACTGGTTAGTAATACATCACTAGTTAGTGGCATCCTTAAACAGCACTAAAACAACTGGTTAGTGACACATCACTAGTTAATAGCACTAAAACAACTGGTTAGTAATACATCACTAGTTAGTGGCATCCTTAAACAGCACTAAAACAACTGGTTAGTGACACATCACTAGTTAATAGCACTAAAACAACTGGTTAGTAATACATCACTAGTTAGTGGCATCCTTAAACAGCACTAAAACAACTGTGCTGTTCTTGAGCTGCATAAACCGCAAACACACCAAAACGATGTCTTTCAGAATGATGCTAGTAACATAAAATCACAGACTAGTGGTTTTCGAAAACATGTAGGGTTGCACTGCATGTCTAGTTTGGGTCAGTCTGAAACACTTCCATTAGTCTGCACCAACAGGACGACAGTAAAAGCATGAATTTGTACCCAGGGAGCCGCACGACTCGAGTTTTCAAACCATCAGTGCAGCAGATTAAAGCGTAAGTGGACCTCAATGAGACCGAACAACAAAAAAGATATAGAAAAAGACAAAACAGAAGCACAGCACATTGCTTTTGTTCGCTCTGCTGCCATCGCTCTGCTTTATGCCACTTGAAGTGGTTTGTTTGTGTGCGTCTCTACAAGAGCTGTAATAAAGTCAGACAGCTTTTAATCATCTCACCGCACGAGGTCTTCACAATCATTCCCATCTCTCCAACAAACCTCCTCCAGAGAGGATCGAACGAACGGGGGAAAGGCGTTCGTATCTTCCTCATCCCTTTCTACGGACGTCAAAGGTAGAGAGAAGGACAAAGAGTGACGGATATGAGCAGCCGGATCGGTAGAGGAGGAAAGATGTGTGGGCAAACGGAGGAAGAGTGACACAGACGGGGCGTAACACACTTCTGCTCCGGCCGAGGGTAATTTAACTCAAATCCACTTCCACGGATTAAACCAGTGACCCTCCACCGACTAACACCAGCGCTCTGTTATCACCGGAGGATTGATGTGATTGAGCTGGAAGTACAGGGATCTGCCCCGGAGAAAGAGAGGAAACTCACAAACAAGATCTCTTGACTGCCTCCATCGGGTCTCCTGGACTGGGAACGTTTGTTGCCGCCATGCAATTTCAAACATGACTTTTTATCTCACAATTCTGACTTTATAACACGCAATTGCGAGTTTATGTCATAAAATATGTTGTATTCAGTGGAGGAAACAAGAATCATGGCATTGTTTACCATTAACTATCTGCAACAAACGCGATTTTATTAAATATTCATACTTTCAAAATACATTTATTCGAATCGCTTAGAACGTGAACATGGATAAAAACGGCTGGCGGTGGAATATTTAATTGAAACGTTGGATTTATAAACATTAAATAAATATATAAACCTGGTTATTTTAATTTAAAATTACACATTCACTTTATTTGGACTCTTTCATTTATGCATGACTGACAAATAAATATGCATCACATTAAGTTTATTAGTTCGTTTAGGGTAAAACTGTGATATTATTAATCGAAATAATTTTGGTTGAAATGTCCAAAAATATTAATAAAGGAAAATATACATAAATGGTTCAAAAATATATATTTGTTGTGCACCATTTGTTATCCTATAGTTGTAAAAATGTACAATATTATAATAAATATAGATATACATTAAATGTATAAAAAATGACAATATTCTTACATTTGGATTGAAACGACATGCATGATATATACACGTTTTATGCAAAATAAATGAATAAACTATTGATATAAAACAACAAAACATATATAAACAGTGCAATTGAACACTGATAAATATTATTTCATTTAACTAACTCTTAAAACGGTCAAAAATGGTCCATATCATACATTTTTTATGCAAAAGCAACTACCTTTTTATTCTTGAACATCAGAGAGAATAAATACTTTGATTGACATTTTTGCTTCTTCTTATCGCCTCCAAAACCTACAGTGACGAGTCGCCACATTGTTTCAGCCCGAATGTGCTCATGACGGCTCTTTGTGTCAGTTTTATAAATATAAATGACACTAAAAGGACATTTTGCTGGGGTTTTGGGGCCGATAAGATTGACTCCTGCCATAAACGAAACGCTTCAATAATCAAAATGAATGTCGACTTTATTACGCTATAAAAGCAGCGCTGGGACGTCTCCGATTTCACGCGGCCATAACGATGATTCCCGATAAGGAGCGGCAGGATTTCGGCGCTTTAAAACAACAACAAACACAGGATATGAGAAACTCACTCTTCTTTACTACTCTGAAACCAATTACGCTCCTCAAAAAAGTGTGCGGCGGTGAGGACGTCTCATTTCCTCTTCTGGCCGTTCAGTGAGAGTGATTTCCAAAAGAAGCCGTTCTCTTTTATCAGAGCGCGAGACACGGGCGGAGGTTAATGTGGCAGAGCGCTGGTGTTGTTACTGATGCGTGAGATTGGCTCATTTCCACCCAATTAATGAGCAGATTTGCCCACTGAGCAAAGCCTGACGATATGAAAAAGTCACTAAAAACACTGAAATGTGCAACATGATGGAGATGTTTGAGGAACAGCTCTGGGGTGATGAAAACACCTGCAAGTAGGAGAAATGAAAATATGAAAGTTGGGGGGGGGGGGTGTACATTAATGAAGATTTCTGTGCTCAAAAAATCAGGATTATTATTAACTACGTACATCTGCATTAAACAATCATATTAATTCAGATTGCTCTGACTATAAATGTGGCTTGCTGTGGAATATTTAATTAATTAAAATGTGTGAGATTGAAACAAATTGGATTTATTGATAATAAATATATAAATATATTTTTTTGTATTTAAAACAGGATTATTATTTTATTATTATTAAATCATAACCGTTTCCTTTATGCATGACGGACAAATAAATATGCATTATATTAAGTTTGTTCATGGTAAAACTGTGAACTATTACTTTATTTTAATTTGAAATTATTAATCAAAAAGATTGAATAAACTACTGATGTAAAAAGGCCGTCGTTAAATATTACCTAATTTTATTTTAATTAATTTTATTAAATCAAAAATCGTAATATTCCTACATTTTGGTTGAAATGACAATCATGACATACAAAAAAAATTCTAAAATGTATAATGATATTATATTTTAATTATTAATTAGCATTACTAATTTATTATATATTTAAAAATACTATTTTATCTGCTCAGTGTTATAAAAAATAAGTCAAATCAAATCTTTCCATGATGTACTAGAAACCTGAGATAAATCAACTCTATTTGATATATATATAATAAAAAAATTATAATCTTGAGGTAAAAATAATAATTGTCCATGTAGGCAACAGAGTCAAAATAAACTATTTACCATCTTTAAAAAAAAATCAAACAATTATCAGAAAATTTAAAATAAATAAATAGTCGCGAGCCCCAGCTGGGAAACCGCTCTACATCATTAAACACTTTCTGCATAAAATCAATTAAAATATGAGAGCGATCTAAACCTATACGGCCCGAATCTTCACTCTTATATAATATTCAATACTTATAGACACAATATTTTGCTCAATTTTGAAAATGTTATCTATAATGCCGCAGCAGAACTGTTGTGCGTCTCTGAGACACGAATCCAAGTTTTGAACGAATCAATCGGGTGAATCAACGATTCAATGGGCCATTCCTGAAGAGAGTCATTTGCTTCATTCCTGAATGAATCAGTTGTTTGAACGAATCGAATGAATGAATGATTCAACGACTCACTCATTTAGACTTTTACCGAATGTTTTTAGGTTCTTATTTAGAGCATCATTTCACTAAAAAAAAAACAAAAAAAAAAAAAACAAAACATTAAAGGTATAGTTCATCAAAAAGTTCTGCCATCATTTACTCAATTCCTTTTGCAGGACATAAAAACATGCGGGACATGTTTTGATTTCCCAATTTATGAACAAAAAATTATTATTTTTAAATTAGTTTTAGAAACTTATAAAAATAAAATATTTATTTCTAAAGCTACTTTTTGTTATCTTTTGGGAATAATGTCTCAAAATTTGATGTGTGATTAATTTGCAATTAAATACTGGGAAAATCATGTAATTAACATGCATCAGAATGATTTCTGAAGGATCATGTGACTCTGAAGACTGGAGTAATGATGCTGAAAATTCAGCTTTGATCACTGGATATAAATTATATTTTACTATATATTCACATAGAAAACAGTTATTTTACATTATAATAATATTTTGCTATTTTTGCTGTATTTTTAATCAAATAAATTCAGCTTTGATCATAGGAATAAATTACATTTTTTTATGTTTTCACATACAAAACAGATTATTTACATTATAATAATATTTTGCTATTTTTACTGTATTTTTAATCAAATAAATTCAGTTTTGATCATAGGAATAAATTACATTTTATTATGTTTCCACATAGAAAACAGATGATTTACATTATAATAATATTTTGCTATTTTTACTGTATTTTTAATCAAATAAATTCAGTTTTTATCATAGGAATAAATTACATTTTATTATGTTTTCACATAGAAAACAGATGATTTACATTGGAATAATATTTTGCTATTTTTACTGTATTTTTAATCAAATAAATTCAGCTTTGATCACTGGATATAAATTATATTTTGCTATATATTCACATAGAAAACAGTTATTTTACATTATAATAATATTTTGCTATTTTTGCTGTATTTTTAATCAAATAAATTCAGCTTTGATCATAGGAATAAATTACATTTTTTTATGTTTTCACATACAAAACAGATTATTTACATTATAATAATATTTTGCTATTTTTACTGTATTTTTAATCAAATAAATTCAGTTTTGATCATAGGAATAAATTACATTTTATTATGTTTCCACATAGAAAACAGATGATTTACATTATAATAATATTTTGCTATTTTTACTGTATTTTTAATCAAATAAATTCAGTTTTTATCATAGGAATAAATTACATTTTATTATGTTTTCACATAGAAAACAGATGATTTACATTGGAATAATATTTTGCTATTTTTACTGTATTTTTAATCAAATAAATTCAGCTTTGATCACTGGATATAAATTATATTTTACTATATATTCACATAGATAACAGTTAATTTACATTATAATAATATTTTGCTATTTTTACTGTATTTTTAATCAAATAAATTCAGCTTTGATCATAGGAATAAATTACATTTTATTATGTTTTCACATAAAAAACAGATGATTTACATTGGAATAATATTTCACTATTTTTACTGCATTTTTTTTTAAACTTTTGATCAAATAAATGCAGCCTCAGTGAGTGACTCTTTCAAAAACATCCCCTGTATACTTTCACTGTTCTTTCAAAAAAATGAGTGGAATAATTGTACCGACCGCAGAGCAACGATTATATGAAAGGATATTTCAATCTGTCATCACGGGGTCACCTTTACGACCCCATTAGACACAAAGAAAACATCTAGTGTTTCTCTCCTCTTCCTCTGAGACTAACGCAAGTGAATATTCATTGACTTCCAAAAATAAGAGGGAAAAAATAGATGAGTCATCAGTCAGCCTTTAATATCACGATGGGAGATTCGACGTGGTTTTGACCGCCGTCACAGCGAATATCAACAGTGCCGTCCTCGTAAACGCAGATTCTGAAACAAATCATCATTCATGACTGCTGCATTCATACATGACACAGCAGATGTTCTGCTAAAACAGCACATTAGTGCGAGACAGTCCGATCTAATGAGCTCAATCACTCAGCTCGACGCCGCCGGTCACAAGCTGCTTTCCAGAGATTCCCAGAGGAAAAAGTCACACAGCTGCTCCAGGATCAGCGGAACAGATAAATATCGCCAAGCACGGCCGAATGTTGTGAAAGCACGTTGGACTGCAATGAACACACTGGACGTTCTTCAGCAGTTTCCTAATTCCCTGACGCGACTCTAATGAACAAACAGCTTATTAGTCGAGCAACACGTTCCATTAAATTCACTTATGAGAACTGGAGAGTGTGGGAATAATTTCTTGCAATTTCATTGGTGCAGCTGTGTGAATCTCAAAAAAACCTGACATGTCAGTCGTGTTTCTCCACAAAATCAAAAGAAAGACAATTAAAAAAATTATGTTATTAATATTCTCATGTTTGTTTTCATTTTCACTTTAAAATTTTAAAGAATTTATAGATCATAGCAGAAATTAAAACACACTCAAAAGAACAGTGAAATAAATATATATATATATATATAAATATATAAATTATACTTAAAAAATAAATATATAAATATGTATGTAGATATATATATAAAGTATTTTATTAACATTATTAATCATTTGTTTTATTTCAATTATTTTAATGTTTTTTTTTATTATTACTAAAAAATATATTGTTATTTCTTGTAAAGTATTTATACATCACAGCAGAAAATTTAGAATGAAAATTTAGTGTCAGGTAAAAAAAAACAATTAATAAATAAATTTAAATATATTTTATTAATATTACTAATTAGTATTATTATTATTATTATTATTAACAACAACAATAATAATAATAAATATTAATATTAATGAAATATTATTATTATTATTAATAATGAGTAATATTAATGATTTTGTAATAATAATAATAATAATAATATTGTACATCATATATACACCATACCAGTAAATCAGTTAAACACACACACAAAAGAACAGTAATGAAAATTTAGTGCCAGCTAGAAATGCAAAAAAAATAATAACAATTCTCCACATGGAAAATGCGATGTGTCTTTTTGTTTCCTTTTTATTTATTTTTTGGGTGAGAAGTCCACAGACGCCAGATCTCACTCATTTGAGACTATGAACTTGCAAAAGAAGGAGCGTGTGACACAAATACAGTGTTCGCAGCTCCTTTTCCGAAAACGTACGAACAGCATCAGCAGTGCAAAACAATTACCAAAACATTCACCAAGGACAATGTAGACGGTGAAAATGTAAAGGTAAACATCTCTCTCTCTCCGAGGCTCTCTGTATCCTGCAGTGTGCATCAGGGCAGCAGCTGGCGTCGCTGCGGGCGCAGTGACTGCAGCGCTGTGTTTAAGACGCGCTGCCTCTGGGCCGCGCCAGAGACCTGTCAGTCACCCCACGGGGGCGGAGCCAGCGGGAGGCCACAGTGTTACTGTGTTTAAAGAACAAAATATCACAGCAACTGGATCCTCAGAACAGAGTTGAGCTAAAGTCAAACCTGAAGAACCTTTGAATTCATGAGTGTGAATCGGGAAGGTCATTTAATCAGATTACTATTGTTTAAGAGCAGTTACTAATAATATAACATGCTTAATTATTGGAAAAGCACTGAGCTTGAATTGAGATCAAACGAACTTGCAAAAATCTAAGCGAAAAAATCTCTCTTTATTAAAATGTGCTGAACTGACCGACAGCTTCGGTGATTATAAAAAGAGCTTTCTGTGTATTTCACTCACAAAGTTTTTGTTTTCCGTGAGACTTTTCTCCATCTATTAGGGAGTGGAAACGTCTAATAAGCCAATAAGAGCTCATCTGCCGCCATCTACTGGTTATACTGGTAATTTCAGGTCTTTTTAAATAAAAGTTTGTTTGCCCACTTCATCTTTAAACTCTTAGTTTTACAAATCACATTAAAACTGGATCATATTTAGCGTGCAAAACACTCCACTGCTTGAATTTCACTCCCAAAAGTTTGAAACGAATGATTTAAGTCACTGGTTTGAGCTGCGAAGCGCCGTTATGTGTGCAAATCGGCTCCAGAAAGTCCCGTGAAATGCACAACTACAGACACAACAACCATCTGAGCAGCATCATGAATTAAGGTACAAATGCTGGTTTGCGATAAATACCGAGTTGACGAAGGATATGCATTAGATGCGAAATAAATCACAATCATGCACTGCTCACGAGTTTGAAAATAAGACGATGTTTTGTGATTCCAGATCCTTGCTGATGTCCAATCAGACGGTCCACTCATGAACATGTGACGCATAGTATGAATAACTGGAAAAAAGAGTTGGGCAAACGCATAAATGTAAATATACTAAGCATTACAGTCGCTGTTATTGTAGAATTACATAATGCTTGTGGCAAATAAACAGCAGTGGATTTACTGAATAAGGTCCATTCCATAATAAACCTCATGTTTTCAATTCATGCAACGCAGGCCGTGATTCTACAACAACCACACAAAACCTTGACAGAAGAACAAGCTGATGTGTGTTTGAACACTGCAGTAAAACAGAGCGATCTGGGAGGGAAAAACGAAGTGTGTGTGTGAGTGTGCGAGCGCGGAGAGATGCAGTCTGGCAGGAGGACTAGCGGGAGAACCGGCGTGTCGTCCTGTAGAGCCCGAGGAGTCTCTCGCAGGTCTGTCATCATCTCACGCTGTCACTGCACCCACCATCTGCTACCCACAATGCACTGTGCTTGATGCTATATATTTGCACTCACTTTAAAGTGTGCTTCTGCGGCCCAACGTCACGCTTTCGCCGTTTGCCGGGACAGACGCTCTGTTGGGAACCGTCGCACGTTCTGGGATATAATTACAGCGGCCCGTTAAACTTCGAGTCGGCCTGAACCCACGAGGAAAGCGTCGCTGCTCGAGACTGTTCCTCATTTAAGTCTCCTGTGATTCTCCTTACAATCGACGCTTCGCAAACAGTTTGATTGACAGGCGATCTGACCAATCAGAACCGCCGTTTTGTCCGTCAAAGCGGTCAGGGGAGTCAGTAGATGAACGTCGGTGAACTTGAATCACGTCTTGAAACGACATTCCTTCTGATGTTCATTCATGTTTATTTGATGCTATAAATGAACTGAAGAGATGATCGAGGAGCGACACATTAAACGCTATTTATTGATTCAACTTCTTTAAAAAGTTACGATATATTAAATATGAAACTGTTTCATACGTTGTCGGTGTCCTCTTTGCTCCTCGATGTATTTTTCACTGCGTGAGAGCATGATGTGTGGCGTGAGAGCGCATGGGTTGTCGGGCATAGAAACAGGGGGCGGGGTTTGCGAAGGGTCAATTGAAGGAGGGACCTAAGCCATTTCTACAGAGCACAATATCAGAGGGTTTTACACTCTAGCAACTTCATAGTGACCATCCAGAACACCCTAGCAACTACCTAGCAACCACCTAGCAACTGCATAGTAACACCTAGAACACCCCAGCAACTACCTACCAACCATATAGCAGCCACCCTAGAACTGCATAGTAGTCACCCAGAGTAGGCTAGCAACTACATAGCAACCACCCAGAACACCCTAGCAACAACATAGAAACCACCCACAACACCCTAGCAACTACCTAGCAACCACCTAGCAACTGCATAGTACCCACCCACAACACCCTAGCAACTACATAGAAACCATCCAGAACACCCTAGAAACTATCTACAATAGTAACCACCCACAACACCCTAGCAACTACCTAGCAACCACCTAGCAACTGCATAGTACCCACCCACAACACCCTAGCAACTACCTAGCAACCACCTAGCAACTGCATAGTAGCCACCCACAACACCCAGCAACTAACTAGAAACCACCCACAACACCCTAAAAACTATCTACAATAGTACCCACCCACAACACCCTAGCAACTACCTAGCAACCACCTAGAAACTGCATAGTAACACCTAGAACACCCCAGCAACTACCTACCAACCATATAGCAGCCACCCTTAAACTGCATAGTAGTCACCCAGAACAGGCTAGCAACTACATAGCAACCACCCAGAACACCCTAGCAACAACAGTGCAACACCCATAACACCACAACAACTACCTAGCAGCCACCTAGAATTGTATAGTAGTCACCCAGAATAGACTAGCAACACTACATAGCAACCACCAAAAACACCCTAGCAACAACATAGCAACCACCCAGAACACCCTAGCAACAACCTAGCAACTGCATAGCAACACCCAGAACACCCCAAGAATTACCTAGTAGCCACCCTAGAACTGCATAGTAGTCACCCAAAATAGGCTAGCAACTACATAGCAACCACCCAGAACACCCCAGCAACAACATAGAAACCACCCAGAACACCCTAGCAACTACATAGCAACCACCCAGAACACCCCAGCAACAACATAGAAACCACCCAGAACACCCTAGCAACTACATAGCAACCACCCAGAACACCCCAGCAACAACATAGAAACCACCCAGAACACCCTAGCAACTACATAGAAACCACCCAGAACACCCCAGCAACAACATAGAAACCACCCAGAACACCCTAGCAACTACATAGCAACCACCCAGAACACCCCAGCAACAACATAGCAACCACCCAGAACATCCTAGCAACTACATAGCAACCACCCAGAACACCCTAGCAACTACATAGCAACCACCCAGAACACCCTAGCAACTACATAGCAACCACCTGGAATACTCTAGAAACTCCAAGATCCTACAGAACCTCTATATTTAGGACATGTCCAGTGCTACCCACAAATAAATACGAGTAAACGGGAAACATAAAGATCTCAGACCTGTAAACCCCTGCTGATTCTGTGAGAAGGCATCACTGGACAGTCAGGCTAATGAGAATGACGTCATGTGCTAGCACAGCAGCTAAGGCAGCACACAACGATTTACACGCACTCCTGCTAATGAGAGTCTAAAGGCAGCGATTACGGCCTTAATTCAACAGGCACCGGACATCCAACAAATCAACAGAGGAGTGGAGAGAGCAGCGTCTGTCCTGAACACGGACAGTGTTTGTAGGGATGAGGTGCACTTGCCGATTTCAGCAAGCAAAATATGCGGGGCGAGCATGATTTCATAATGCTTGTATTTTCGTTGCAAAAAAGTCTCATATATCTTAGCAGAAAGTTGAAAAATGTTGCGTTGACTTCACACAAGTAAAGCGCCATTATTTTCCCCTGTTGCCATGGGAACCTCATGAAGTGACGTAATGACGCGACGTGAACGTCATCCGCAAACCCCGCGGCGAAACCAGGGTGAAGCACGCAAATCGTTGTCATTTACCAACAAAAATAAGTGCAAAAGAGCGCGCGAAGCAGTTTCCCGGTGTGTCACAATGCAGGGGGGCAAATTATTTTGCACTCTGTGCAACTGCGTGTCGGACCGCAGACGCTGGAAAACCACTTGGCCACCGCCAAACATTTGAGGATGGTTACTCAATGTTTTGTAAGGTTGAGCCGTGTGTTCATTAAGGTCTGAAACGAAACAGAATGAGAACTTCAATATTCTGTGATTTGGTTTGCTTGCTCATCATAGGAAGTCATAAGAAATGACTATAATTGTCATTTCAGTTTCTGAGGCAGTGACTTTACAAGCAAGGAACAGTCATTATAAGCTTTTTTGTGACAATTTTTTATATTTCATTTAAAACATTGTTTTTCAGTTATCACATCTGTTATAACACTGGTTATTCAATAAACACATTACTGTTACTAAACTCTACTCAAAAGAAATTTAAATTCCAAATTGAACCATATCGTGATGCGTATCGTATCGTGACATTGTTGGCGACACACAGCCCTAATATATATATATATATATATATATATATATGTGTGTGTCAGTGCCAGGCATTCGATTAATCGGAATTAATCACATCCAAAATAAAATATAATATAATATTTAATAACATAATATATGTTTGTGTACTGTGCATAATTATATATATATATATATATAAATACACACATATGTATGTATATATTCAAGAACAAAAAATATTTATATATAAAATATTAATATTTATATATATAATATAAATTATATAAATATATAAACGAAATATACAGGCAAATATTTCCTAAAAATGTGTCCTTGAATGTGTGTGTATTTGCATATACATAATAATTACACACAGTACACACTCATTTATATTATGTTTATTTTAGATGCGATCAATACATACATACACTGCGAGGCGATTTATAAAGTGGGATGCATTTTTTGTGCATAAATTTCGGAAATCGTTCTACAGTCATATTCAGGATCATTACACGCATGTCTTTGGACATTAGGCCGATAGTCCGTAAAAAACTTTTTATGCGTTTTGGCCGATCATTTACACAACAATGGCGTTTTGAAGAGCTGAGAAACAGTGCGCATTTGTGAAAACCTCATTATGTGTTTCAGTCTGTAGTGTTTCTTTACAAAGAGACATCGCCATCTACTGGCCTGGCAGCAGAATGCAGCATTTTTATTCGTTTTTCGTTGTCTGTATGTAATGTACATCGTTGTTGCGTAAACGTACCCTTACGTCCACGAATAAATGCCCCAAGACGTCCAGTCGGCCTGTGGCCGTTACAAAGAGACGTGTTTGTTCAGATGTGTGAGCGTTCTCGTTCATAAACATCCGTGTGTTTTGCGTGCAAATATGTGTTTTTGTTTGCATCCTGCAGCCCTGATGAGAATCAGCCACCACATGCCCACAGTGTGTGTTTGTGTGCCGATGCTATCACGAGTGTGAGACGGCCCATCAATAACTGAAGGCCTCTGAGGATGAAGATGTGCCGTGTGCTGGAAGCAGGAAAATGGATGTTAACTATTTATTCCTGAGCTCTCTCTCCGCTGCTTCCCTCTTTATCTCACTGCATGATCCTGGGCCATTTCTCTCTCTCTTTGACTTATTTCAGACCATTATGCTTCTGTTTACGTGTTTCTCCGGAAGCATATTCGTCCCGTAACTGTCTGAATCTCACCAAAACTGTCAGGAACATGCCTAGATCATTTTTTATCTTAAAAAAAAAAAAAATCCTTTTGTTGATGGTAAAAATGTTTATTGGAGAACCCCCATTCTCAGTACTGTAATGGCAAATAAATAAGACGTTTTAGAAAAACGTTAAAAAATAAGACGTAACGTTATAAAAAACGTTAAAATAAGACGTTTTAGAAAAACATTGATAATAATCATGAATGAAATCAGAAGGATCATGTGACTCTGAAGACTGGAGTAATGATGATGAAAATTCAGCTTTGATTCACATAGAAAACAGTTAATTTACATTATAATAATATTTTGCTATTTTTTCTGTATTTTTAATCAAATAAATTCAGCTTTAATCACTGGATATAAATTATATTTTACTTTATATTCACATAGAAAACAGTTAATTTACATTATAATAATACTTTGCTATTTTTAAAGAATTTTTAATCAAATAAATTCAGCTTTGATCACTAGATAAAAATTATATTTTACAATATATTCACATAAACAACAGTTAATTTACATTATAATAATATTTTGCTATTTTTAAAGTATTTTTAATCAAATAAATTCAGCTTTTATCACTGGATATAATTATATTTCACTATATATTCACATAAAAAACAGTTAATTTACATTATAATAATATTTTGCTATTTTTAAAGTATGTTTAATCAAATAAATTCAGCTTTGATCACTGGATATAATTATATTTTACTATATATTCACATAGAAAACAGTTAATTTACATTATAATAATATTTTGCTATTTTTAAAGTATTTTTAATCAAATAAATTCAGCTTTAATCACTGGATATAATTATATTTTGCTATATATTCACATAGAAAACAGTTAATTTACATTATAGTAATATTTTGCTATTTTTTTCTGTATTTTTAATCAAATAAATTCAGCTTTGATCATAAGAATAAATCACATTTTATTATGTTTTCACATAGAAAACAGCTATTTTAATTTAAAATAATTTTTCACAATATTACTGTTTTTCAGTAAAAAAACATTTACAATTTACAAATCTTACCGAACCCCCAACATATTCTGTTTATTGTTTATTATCTATATAATTGTATATCTGTATAATTGTATATATATATATATATATATATATATATATATATATATATATATATATATATTTTTTTTTTTTTTATTATTATTTATTTATTTTTTAAAGAAATATGACCTTTTTATGGCTTCAATGGAGTCCGTGTTGTTCATCACACAGGCAACACAAGTTCAAACACAGTTCTTTCCAGAACTCGGAGTTTATCCAATAAAAAGCGCAAAAAAGTTACAATTACCCCCGAGTCTCTCGTGATGTAATACACCTTACAGACTGTGTGGCTCGTCCCATTTCCTTATCTCCGGGGACGAATCTCACTTTGGGTGAGCGCTGCACAAAGCGACTCCCAGAAAAGAGGTAAAAGGCTCTCGCTGGAACTGATCTTCCCCATTTATCTCCTATTCTGTTTAAACGACAGGAAAAAATCTTCTCTCCAGCTGTAATCTCTCTCTGCACACCGAGAACAAAAGATCACGACTAGACCCTTCAACACATTAATACCAGCTGACCGCGAGTGCACAGGGAGTTCTGCGGAAAAACGTGCATTTTTACTGACTGAGAACCAGCACGTTCTTCCTAAATCTTACAAAACGCCACGAGCTCTGTTCAGAAAGACTCACTATTCACTGCAATTTACATTAGTGCTATTTTAGTCAATACTGAAACGGTGTGCAACAATAAACTTATGCAATATGCATATAATCCAGTTGTATGCGAGCTGCGTTACAGCGATTTATATTTTTTTTAGGATTCTTTCTGATTCCTTGTTCTGTAAAAACGCTTTAACTTTTAGTAGTCGGATCAAAAAATGAATAAAGAAATTTTTTGCATGAACTGATAAAACGTTTACCTTCACTCGCTTTTGATGAAAGCAAAAAGATAGATAGATAGATAGATAGATAGATAGATAGATAGATAGATAGATAGATAGATAGATAGATAGATAGATAGATAGATAGATAGATAGATAGATAGAAGAGCGGATGGATGGATGGATGGATGGATGGATGGATGGATGGAACGGCAGATAGATGGATAGATAGATAGATAGATAGATAGATAGATAGATAGATAGATAGATAGATAGATAGATAGATAGATAGATAGATAGATAGATAGATAGATAGAAGAGCGGATGGATGGATGGATGGATGGATGGATGGATGGATGGATGGATGGATGGATGGATGGATGGATGGACTGATGGATGGATGGAACGGCAGATAGAAAGATAGATAGATAGATAGATAGATAGATAGATAGATAGATAGATAGATAGATAGATAGATAGATAGATAGATAGATAGATAGATAGATAGATAGATAGATAGATAGAAGAGCGGATGGATGGATGGATGGATGGATGGATGGATGGATGGAACGGCAGATAGATAGATAGATAGATAGATAGATAGATAGATAGATAGATAGATAGATAGATAGATAGAAGAGCGGATGGATGGATGGATGGATGGATGGATGGATGGATGGATGGATGGATGGACTGATGGATGGATGGAACGGCAGATAGATAGATAGATAGATAGATAGATAGATAGATAGATAGAAGAGCGGATGGATGGATGGATGGATGGATGGATGGATGGAACGGCAGATAGATAGATAGATAGATAGATAGATAGATAGATAGATAGATAGATAGATAGATAGATAGATAGATAGAAGAGCGGATGGATGGATGGATGGATGGATGGATGGATGGATGGAACGGCAGATAGATAGATAGATAGATAGATAGATAGATAGATAGATAGATAGATAGATAGATAGATAGATAGATAGATAGATAGATAGAAGAGCGGATGGATGGATGGATGGATGGAACGGCAGATAGAAAGATAGATAGATAGATAGATAGATAGATAGATAGATAGATAGATAGATAGATAGATAGATAGATAGATAGATAGATAGATAGATAGATAGATAGATAGATAGATAGATAGATAGATAGATAGATAGATAGATAGATAGATAGATGGATGTAAATGTAAATGCATCTACATACAAATACCCTTTACATACTTCAGGTTCTTTTGTCACTGGAAATGAAAGGTCAATGTTTGAGTGCATTGCATTGTGGGAAGTGCTCTCGTGGTTTGAATACACACACACTGCGGTGAGAGCAGAACTGATGTGAGATCAGTGAAACGACAGGGACAAAGCTCTTCCTTGAGATATCAGCGCGTAACACGCTACCTTAAAGCAATAGTTTAGCCGGAGCCGCGGTGCATTATTGATGAATTAATGGCCATCCGACGGCCTTGAGAGGCTGAGAGTGATTCAGCTCAAGCCTGTGGCGATGCAGCGTGCAAAAGGGCTTTTTTAGAAGTACACGAGTTTTTCCATCCGCAGTCTTGTAGACTCGAGGGGATCGTGATGTCCCAGATCGCTGAAACCTCCCGTTAGCCTCCGCATGCTTCTGCTGCAACTCCCATTTTTACTCCAGCTGCTCCTGAATTATATCCCACAATCCTGCATTTATAACTCTGCTGATTCTTTTCAAAGTTTCACTCTTTCATACTTGTCATTCTATAGTGCAACATTCACAGTTTAATAAACGGCTCAGTGTGAATCTGAATTCAATGAGCAGTTTATTAAATATTATTTTAGATGAAACACTTTATAATCATTTGTTAACGTTAACTATCAATGAATAATATATTTGTTAAAGCATTTATTAGTCTTTGACGCATACGTTGGTTACATTTCATTTTAATGTGTCCCTATTCATATAAGTACTGAGTGATATTAATTAAGTACATTAGAGTTTTGTTTAGGGTTAGTTGCATGTAATTACGCCTAATTTATGGTTATTACTAATGTAACAAGGACATATTAAAATAAAGTGTTAGCCATATGTTTTATTGAACATGTCGCTGTTGATATTTGACTATATCATTTTTATGTGAAGCACTTTGAACTGCGTTTAATGTCTGAAAAGTTTATTATTATTATTATTATTATTATTATTATAATTAACTAATATACTCATGTTGACAAATACAATCTTATTTTAAATATATAGAAATTATATATAATTATATATTTAATTATATATTAATATATAAAATAATTATAATATATATTAATATAATATAAATAATTATATTAATATATATTATATATTTAATTTAATTATATATAATTCATATAATTTAATTATATATATAATTATATATATATAAATATAGAATGGCATTTTATTTTTTATGTATTAAAATTGGCTAACATTTAAAGCATTTATTAGTCTTTGTTAGCATTAATAAAAATCTAATTATTCGTTGTTGCTCGCAATGCATTAACAAATACTAACAAATGTTCACTTTATTATTAAAAAAAAAGTTTAAATGTTGGTGTTAGGGTTAGTAAATGTTGAAATTAACATGAACTAATAATAATAATTGTTCAAGGTTAATTAATGATAAATTAATTCATACTTAAAATAATAATAATGTTATTCCAGTTACAATCCTGCCTACTTCAATTCAAATCTAGTTCAAACTCAAGAACTGAATCAATTCTAAATGACTCAGATGATGCTTTCAGATGAATTCCTTGATGGTTCATAAAACATTGAGTTCACAATCAGGACGTTTTCTAACATTACAGAGACGCACGTTCAGCTTCCACCAACAAATCAGAATTGAACTGAGTCCAGCAGGAAACACACAGTGATGCAGACCCTGTTCGCTACGGTCACGGCTGTTACGCCGCCGACACGGAGCGCCGTCAATATTTCAGCACACGTGTGAGTTTAATTAGACGAGAATGTAATTGGATTTGCTCCGATGTTCTATCACATCAAAGATTTAAGCACATATAAAACGAATCCGCCAGATTTGGTTTCCATTATCGTCCCAATTCTGTTGTGAAAAAGTAATGAAGCGTTGAGGATCATCTGTTCTTCTATTGAATCGGTCCTCAAGTGTCTTTGAAGTGTCCTTCTGTCTGGACAAATCCGCTTATCACTACCTTTCTTCTTATCAGCCCTCACCTGAACATTGATTCTCAATCAATCAATGCGCTTCCTGATCGTCATTATCTCCCGAAAAACTCGGAAAGACTTGATTTCCACTGCACCTAATAATGAAGCTTTCATGAAAAGGAAAAGAATATTTTTGCAGAGCGAACGCCAAATAGAAAAGTCCAACCAACTTTCACATCTCAATCAAATCAGTCAGAGTTAGAGTTTAGATTCTCTGCCCAGAGCCTGAACTTGACCGGGTCGGGCCGATATTTCCCGCCACTATACACCATCCATCCATCCATCCATCCATCCATCCATCCATCCATCCCTCTGTCCATCCCTCCGTCTATCCCTCTGTCCATCCATCCATCCATCCATCCCTCCATCCATCAATCCATCCATCCATCCATCCATCCATCCATCCATCCATCCATCCCTCCGTCCATCCATCCATCCATCCATCTATCCATCCATCCATCCATCCCTCCGTCCATCCATCCATCCATCCATCCATCCCTCCGTCCATCCATCCATCCATCCATCTATCCATCCATCCATCCATCCCTCCGTCCATCCATCCATCCATCCATCCATCCATCTATCCATCCATCCATCCCTCCGTCCATCCATCCCTCCGTCCATCCATCTATCTATCCATCCATCCATCCATCCATCCATCCCTCCGTCCATCCATCCATCCATCCATCAATCCATCCATCCCTCCGTCTATCCCTCTGTCCATCCATCCATCCATCCCTCCATCCATCCATCCATCCATCCCTCCGTCCATCCATCCATCTATCTATCTATCCATCCATCTATCTATCTATCCATCCATCCCTCCGTCCATCCATCCATCTATCTATCTATCCATCCATCCCTCCGTCCATCCATCCATCTCTCCGTCCATCCATCCCTCCGTCCATCCATCCATCCATCCCTCCATCCATCCATCCATCCATCCATCCCTCCCTCAGTCCATCCATCCATCCATCCATCTATCATCCATCAATCCATCCATCCATCCATCCCTCCCTCAATCCATCAATCCATCCATCCATCCATCCATCCCTCCCTCAATCCATCAATCCATCCATCCATCAATCCATCCATCCATCCATCAATCCATCCATCCATCCATCCATCCATCCATCCATCCATCTATCATCTATCTATCTTTGAGGTGTATCCTACTGCCCAGAGAAAGTGAAACTAAAATCGTCGCTGTGTTTATGCGCTATACACAAACAAACTTGACGCGCCTGAAGTCTAATAACAAATAGCTTACAAACTGTGCAAAATGAAATTTGAAGTAAAAAGGTGTATCCGTCCGGCAGTGTTTTTTCTACTTTACCACAGCAAAGGATGTGAATAGGAGGCCTAATAGACTTAATTCTAAGCAAACGAAAGGAAGAAACGTTTATAATCCCCTGCGAAAATAGGTGGGATGCGAGTGAAGATTTGCAAGGGGAAAAAAACCTAAATAACGGCCCACGTATAAAAAATGTTCGGGTGTAAATCGGGCTCATAACTACAGTTAATGTGTCGGACACAACGCGCTCGGGCTTGAGTAGGGTCGGGCTTAATTTTTTGGGCCCGATCTAAGCTCTAGTCAGAGTTGAACCGTTTCAATAATATACAGATCACGAACAACGCATGGTATCGACTCAACATCAAGCAAATCAAGCCTAAAATCCAATGCTAATTATGAAGAATTGTTGTGCCATTTGTGCTCGAAGCAGATATGAGTTATGTCAGATCAATGCAGGTCCGTCAGAAAGCAAACGGCAGAAATCCGCCTGCCAACACTTCCATCAAACCGAACTACACTTCCATTCATGACTGCCAAATACGCTTTCATTTCGCACCGGCCTTAATATCGACGTTAAAGAACTCTTTACGATATAAAGTTGGCTCGGTTAAGGTCCAAAAACCACACTGGAGAGTTCACGTCTGCATGTGAGGACGGGCGAACGGCTGACGAGGCGGATGGTCAAGGCCGTTATTAGAGCCTTCAAAACGCCCCGGACACTTAAAGAGCCTTTTTATACATCTACTCCAAAATTTAAGCCCAAATAATGGAGGGAAGTAGTAAAAAAAAAGGCACTTAACAGGATAATGTGCGATCTTTAGAGATAAAAGCTAACCTTTCTTACTCCTGGGAAGCAAAATTACAGCGGAGGGGTGTAAATTCTCAAAGCCGTTTCCGACGGGACGCGGTTTAAATGGTATTAAAATCTGTACAGACAATCCTGTTGACTGCTTGCTGGATGGGATTATTTATTAAATCCACAGTCTCGCTGCTCCTTTATTAACCCCGGATGCATTTCACTCGGTCGAAGTCTGTTCAACAGCAAAATCACTGAAACGAGCTTCGCAAGACGAGCTCCTGAAACATTTCACACCGTTATCAGAGAGAGATTTACTTCAGCAAACAAACTTGACTTTTGTAATTGCAGTAATTGAGAGTTTGTGATCCATAACGGAATCAGAAATCACTGTTGTTAGGTGAGATTTGAAATTACATGCAATTTTAACATTAACCAATAACAAGCAAGTTAGTTGAATCTGATAAACATGCTTTTACCTTAGAAGAACGTGCATTTTAATACTGATTCATATTATTAGCTTGTTACTTATTATCATGCACATTACTAGGAAATTGGCTGTTTATTAGTACTTTTAGTAACTTAGTAGCGTATTTAAAATACAAAATGTGAGTGACTGTGTTTGATTTTAAATGGGTGGTAATCAGATTCCAGTTCCATCTGAAAAGTGTTTTAGATTACCAAAGTGATTACTTTGAGTTTTAATGTCATTTAAACAGCGATTGGTGATTCTCTGACTCTGACCGTCTGAAAAAGACGAGTTCAGTTTCATCAACATTTGAATACTTTTAAGAGGATCATAAAAATGTGGTTATTTTTATTTAGTTCTGTCCCGAACAAGACAAAATGACTGAATTTATATAAAAAATATTGCTGTCAACTGAACTGTCCAGTCATGAGCTGATGATCCACGACGAGTCATTTTATAATTCACTCGTCACTGCGACTTTTTCTCCCAATTTGTTTTTTTCCCCTCACAATTGTGAGATATAAAGTCAATATTGGGAGATATAAACTTGCAATACTGACTTTTTTTCTTGCAATTTAGTTTGTGAGTTTATATCTCATAATTCTGACTTTATAACTCACAATTGCAACTTTATATCATGCAATTCTGAGGGAAAAAGTCAGAAAATGACCTTTTTTGTGTTTGTTTCACACGTATTAGTATTCCAAAGTATTCTAAAGTATTTAGATGAAGTGACTAAACTTGAGTAATGTAACGAAATATGTCACAAATGACTTTTTAAAGCGTGTATTTTGTAATCTGTAGCGAAATACATTTTAAAAGTGACCCACCCAGCCCTGACCATAGCCTATATTCCTTAATCCAACCCAATACCTAAATTAACAACTACCTTGGTATTATCAATCCCACAGCTCGGAACTAAGCAATGTGGACAACTAGGCATGTCTGAGTGGGCGGGGACATTCTGAGGGGTGTGGTTTAACGGCAACTGTAGAGTCAGAGTGGGTGTGGTCTGTTTTCAGGGGAGGAGTTAGAGTGAATATAGATGACAAGGTTCTTAAAGTGACTGAATGTAGTTTTTTGAAGTATGTTTGAGTATGTGTAAGCATGAAAAACAAATTTATATTTCGGAAAAGGCATCAAATGTTTTTCACATGACACACGCAAATCGTATGTGGGGTTGTTTGAACTCATGTTTATTAATAAGCGGTAATTAGGAGTTTACTGAGGCAAAAGTCGCAGTTAATAGTGAGAATTTGAGCCTAAACTAAAGCGTGACTGAAAAATGCATTAAGAAATGTCGGCAAAACATAGGAAAATAAAGAAATCCTCCGAGAGCTCGGGTCAGGCTGTGAACGATACAGGACATACAGTAAAATCTTCTCAAAAGAGATGTGACCTCTTTTCAAGAGTTATTTTTTAAATCCAATTTACGCCACAATATGGTCTAACCCACTTTCACTTCTGCTTTGTATCTCGCACTCACAGCCAGAGACAAAGTTATTCACGGACAACGTGTGTAACAGAACATAAAGATGCGCATCGAACCAGACCACTGAGACGGATATGTTTGTTTGTTTCTTTCCAGGCAATAACCCACGACCCCTGATCAGTGAACACGTGCACGTCTCTCGCTCATAACCCCCCGTGATTTACGAGCAGTCGAATCACTCAACGTCAAGCCGAGAACAAACACATCTAAAACGCATTATCTCAGATCCGACGCATTCATCTTCATTTTTCAATGGCTCGTTTTTTTTTTACCGCCGCGTTCAGTCAACGCAACACTGACAATAGACGAGAGTAAATGTTGTTCAGGAAGTTGTCATTAGGCCACGTTATGATGTGAATAATAAGTGAACAAGAGTCGACTTACCTACGATGGCAATTAAGACGCCCACCGAACATGAAAGAGAAAGAGAAAAAGAGAGAATTAGTCTAATACACTCATTTATTTCTTCAGACTTGATGAATTTATGAGGCAGATGAAGACTGACAAGACACAAAACGTCTCCGATAAATTCAATAAACCACAGTTTTACATGCATCGACATCTAAAATAATCAAAACAACCACATTTCCTGAAGAAAATGGGTCTATAGTTATGACAGCAACATGAGCATTAAATCACAAGGAGGACAATAAGTGCGAGTTATTTCTCATTCACCGTGTAACAAATATAGCAAGAACATACATTACAGAATGCGTGTATTTAATGACACACATGAATCAATTCCTAAAATAACTCTGCTGCATATATCAGTGATAATATTATTGTGTTTCACATAAAAGGCTGTATTAGTTTACATGCAATTTGTTCAAATGAACGTCTGAGTTCTTAAATTACACATAAAAACGTAATTTATCTGCGCACTAAAATGGAGTTACTGCTTTAAAAAGGCAGTGTTTCTGTTATCGGCCGGATTAGACTATTCCAGGATGAACCTGAAAATATTTTTAAACATCTTTACTATAATTATGATCATTGGCGCCGTCAATTAAAACTCACAAAGTACGCAAAGCTGCACTCTTGAGAAAACTCTTGCACTCGCTGGCGTTTAGAGAAAACTCCGCCCTTTTGAGCAGGTGACCGACTTAAACACATCTGATTGGCCGTTGCGTTCACACGCTCAACAGATGTGTCTGTGATTGGCTACGAAACTCAACACTGTCAAAACGAGTTGTACTACACAAACACTCAAAGGTGCGTTTTTAAAGGAGACCTATTATGCAAAATTCACTTTTACATGGATATATATGTCGGCAGTGTGCGTACACAGCTTCACTGCGATGGAAAAAACCCACTTCTCTGTTTTTAATCCCCATAAATCATAAGCAGTGTCTCAGAACAAGCCGTTTGCGGATTCTAGCATATGTGATGTCACATTGCACAGGCCCCGCCCACGACTCTGCCCTATTAGCATAGACCCGCCCTCAGTGAGCTGTACACCCATGTTTATTTCCACGCCAGAGCATTCAATGTACTCTTATTAAAGCTACTGAAGTTATTTAATCAAGAGCAGAGTTTCTTTTGATTCAAATGAACTAACAATTCTGATCTGATACACACAAACGATGTCTTTACTCGCCGTTTACGTTCACAGACATGACTGACTGTGTTTATGTGCTTTTTTGACATAACCTTGTGTATTTAACAGTTTAAGTGCAATAAGACGTGAAAGAGAAATTAATACACTATCTATAGAAATAGATAATACACTTTTCATGATGAGTTTTTTGCAGAGTATTCGAGGCGCGAGCTGTACAGGCTCCGCCCTCTTCTGGAAAGGGGGCAGGGAGCTGCAGCTCATTTGCATTTAAAGGAACATGCACAAAAACAGCATGCTTTTCCTGGGCATTTACAACATGGAATAATAGATGATCTGTGGGGTATTTTGAGCTGAAACTTCACAGACACATTACGAGGACACCTGAGTCTCATAAAAAGAGGCATAATAGGCCCTCTTTAAAAGCTGACGGGGGTAATAGTAGTCAATTGGTCACTTTAAGTGATCGGATAAGATTCATTTTGGCGGTCGTATTTTCAGTTTCTGATATACCGTAGGCACATTAAGCCTGCTGAACCTCGAGAGACATAATGCACTTCTTCACCGCCAACTTGTTAATCAGTGTTCAGGAGCTTTAGTGTTGATCACGCTGAGAAAAAAACCCTAGTAAACACTAGTTTCTACTAACTAAATGTCACTAAACTACATGCATTAGTATTGTCAAACACAAAACCCACTCCACTCTTACCGCGGACGGCTCTTTTAACTCCATAAAAGCATCCCGTTTGCCCGCATTCTCCACCATAATACCACTGTACCGTATGGCAATTTCGCCTCCCCTTTAGCTCAGAGACGATTGGCGCACTTAAGCGAGGGGGTTATTAGCACACAAGTGTGATCTAACAGCCTGAAAGATCAGGAAAAGCCTTTCAGATGCACAAAAAAACATGAATTCTTTTTTCTTTTTTTTATAGGGCTGGCAGAATACATCAGCAATAACCCGGTCAAGTGGCTCTAAAGTGCGATTCAGGTTCGAGTGGATCTCTCAGGAGAATGTCTCTTAAATTTCGAGTCCACCGCGGGACCGGGACTCATCTCTGGTGGATGTTATAGCGAGTGCATTCGTGTCTAATTGGACAGAATTTCACAGAAGAGAAAGGAATAATATGGAACAGAGATGCAGATAAATTACTATCAGATCATTCGTTTGGCATTAATGAGCTCAGAATATGACGCAATAGGCAAAAATGGTAAAGTGACCCACATTCAGATCATTTTGTTCTGGTAGTGATAACAGGACATAGTCAGAAACGGTGAGGTCATTACTCAAAGTTAGGTTACTTAAGAGTATTTTTCAACATGTACTTCCATGAATCAAAAATTCAGCTGGAAGCATGCAACTAGTGAACTAACAAACTTGTTGTAACACTAAAGAAACACTTAAATGTTTACTTTTATAGACTACATGTAAACTAATTTACCGTAATTTCCGGACTATTGAGCGCACCTGAATATAAGCCGCACCCACTGAATTTTAAAAAAAATATTGTTTTGAACATAAATAAGCCGCACACATCTATAAGCCGCAGGTACATTGAAACAAATGAACTTTACACAGACTTTAATTAACCTCTAAAATCCTCAAACTTCATCGCAGTGGCGATTGTTCTGGCTTTCAGTCGGATCTGCACAGTTGAAACATCTCAAATGTTCGTTCACATTCTGTGATGTGCTCAGTTTTTTGGCGGCATGTTTACGGTTTAGATTGAATCGAGCGCGCTCAAACTTCCCATCTTTCTGATTACGGTAGTCATTTTGTGACCCTCATCATGACAAAGACACGGAGAAATGCATATGATGCTGCTCTCGAGTTGATCTGGCTGTTGGAAAAGGAAATAGAGCTTAATGAGTCGATGAGAAGACGCTGGAAACAGCAGCGTGAGGAATTGACTCGGCGCAAAAAGACAACTAAGGGGCCGTTCGCATATCGCGTCTTTTGCGCGGGCTTGCCGCGCGCCTACATAGGAAATAATGAATATGCGCGCGCAAAAGACGCGATATGCATCATATGCATTTCTCCGTGTCTTCGTCATGATGAGGGTCACAAAACGACTACCGTAATCAGAAAGATGGGAAGTTTGAGCGCGCTCGATTTAATCTAAACCGTAAACGTGCAGCCAAAAAACTGAGCACATCGCAATGTTTTTTTGAATGGAAAAAATTTTAAAGCGGGGAAAATCCATAGATTAGCCGCGTCTTTGTTTAAGCCGCAAGGTTCAAAGCGTGGGAAAAAAGTTGCGGCTTATAGTCCGGAAAATACGGTAGTCCTAATAAGTATTGAAATATTCTACTATTACACTGATATTCGTATACTTACCACAAATAGTATGCTAAAGTATACTTGAACTTTATGTGAATGGTCTAAAAATGTGAGGAATAGATATCATCATACTTACATCAAAACAATTTACTGAAATGTTATGTTTGGATATGCAAACGATGCATTATCTAATTAAACATGCACTTTTATTTAAGAACAAATATCTGAATATTGTGTAAAAGCAGGTTCAGTTTTTTTTTTTAATCAGAAAATACTCATAGGAATAAGTTTCAGATTTGTGATTCACAAATATAATTATCTACTAATGCAAATAGATCAAGTACAATAACATAAACACTGAATTGAGTATTTTTTTTCCACAAGTCTGAAAGAACATTATAAAATGCCAAAAATCTCAAAACTGGCCAATGAATAAAAAGTCTTTTTTTGTAAAGCGAGGCACAGTTGGGATCTCTTCCGAAGAGATTTTGCTCTCCACGAATTAGTCTTGCTGTCTATGAGCAAATTTGTTTGTGATTTTCTACGACACTGCATACTAGAATCCAAAGCATAACATGCAGGAAAAGTCCCCATTTCAAGATTCGTTTTGGGATCATTTTAGTTATCTCTCTACGGTCTATAACGAAGCATTTTTAACGAATGCCGGAAATAAGAGCTAAAGAGGCATGAGCGCAAGTTAAGTTAGCCCGCGTTCCCCATCATCAGAGTCGTTTGTGTGCGAGCGCTGTAGACAAATGAGGAAAAGTTGCATGAGGCATGAGCGCATCACCTCAGAGAAGAGATCGCACTCCTCGCGTCTCTGCCTCGCATGCAAATTATCAACACCGCCGCTATGCAAATAACACAGCGCTGTATGCAAATGAAAAGCAGGGAGTGAGTGAATTATGTTCCTTCTCAGGCACAAACCTGATGTGTTTGTCTGAATGTTGTTTCAGAGCGCTTTGAACATCACGTTACGGCTTCTCATAATAACTCAGGAGAATATTATCCAACAAGTGTGTGCGTGTGTGTGTGTGTGGGTATTCCCTACATTATGGGGACCAAATGTGTTATAGGGGCATGAGGAAACCAGCTAATAAATCATACAGAATTATCTTTTTTAAAAATGTAAAATAGCAGAACATTTTGTGTGATGGGTAGGTTTGGGGGTGGGGGTAGTGTAGGGGGACAGAATGTACAGTTTGTACAGTATAAAAACCATTACGCCTAAGGAATGTCCCCATAAAACATGAAAACACAACATGTGTGTGTGTATGTGAGTGTGTGTGTGTGTGTGTGTGTGAGTGTGTGTGGGTATTCCCTACGTTATGGGGACCAAATGTCCCCACAGGTATAGTAATACTAGTTAATTTTGATCTTGTAGGGACATTTTTTTGGTCTCCATGAGGAAACAAGCTTATAAATCATACAGAATTATATTTTTTGAAAATCTAAAATAGCAGAACATTTTGTGTGATAGGTAGGTTTAGGGGTAAGGGTAGTGTAGGGGGGCAGAATGTACAGTTTGTACAGTATAAAAACCATTCCGCCTATGGAATGTCCCCATAAACCATGAAAACACAATGTGTGTGTGTGTGTGTGTGTGTGTGTAAGAGAGAGAGAGTCTAAGGAAACAATTGAACAAGAGAAAGTGAACCTGTAGCATGTTCAGTTTTAGTAGATGGACTTAACATGTGATGCAGATGCAAAGAAACACAAATTGTTCAGATACTTTTCTGCAAACTATTGTGATCAAATGATGAGTGAATTGATCTGACAAAGCATGCTTTCCAAGAATATATGCTGCATTATTGTCTACCTTTAAATCTCCTTAAATTGAGAGGAAAAAAAATTAACATTGCATGAGATATTAATACTTGCATTTACAGTCTTTTTCATCCCGTGTCTTGAATGCAGAAATATTTGCATTATGCATTAAGTGAATGTTATGCAATACATGTATGCTGGCTTTAATAGAGCTCTGTAGTTGTCTGAATATCCCCGCTGAAGCTCTGCAATAAAATATTCTAAATATAAGTGTGCAATCATTAAGGTCAAAGATCAAATGCAGCTTTTCTCACAAATATAATCTCTATTGCGTCGGTGAAATCTCCCATGAAAAATTAATGTGTGAAATGACTTGAAACAGATCATAAGCTTCCCCATCTTCAACAGAGAGGGTAACATAAGGATGCCCCTCTCGCTCAGATCCCACGCTGCTCTCGTTCAGAGATGAGCTTTGGCTGGTTAATTACTGTAACGAGCTCATTTCTGACAGCATCTTAAAATCACACGTGTGGATAATTATCACTGCTCAGGTCTTCAACTTGACATTACATATATATTCATTCATTATTGTACTCTTTTATTCTGACTTTATATCTCACAATTCTGACTTTATATCTCACAATTCTGACTTTATATCTCACAATTCTGACTTTATATCTCACAATTATAACTTTATATCTCAATTCTGACTTTATATCTCGCAATTCTGACTTTATATCTCACAATTCTGACTTTATATCTCAATTCTGACTTTATTTCTCGCAATTCTGACTTTATATCTCACAATTCTGACTTTATATCTCACAATTCTGACTTTATATCTCACAATTCTGACTTTATATCTCACAATTCTGACTTTATATCTCACAATTCTGACTTTATATCTCAATTCTGACTTTATATCTCACAATTCTGACTTTATATCTCACAATTCTGACTTTATATCTCACAATTCTGACTTTATATCTCACAATTCTGACTTTATATCTCAATTCTGACTTTATATCTCGCAATTCTGACTTTATATCTCACAATTCTGACTTTATATCTCAATTCTGACTTTATTTCTCGCAATTCTGACTTTATATCTCGCAATTCTGACTTTATGTCTCGCAATTCTGACTTTATATCTCACAATTCTGACTTTATATCTCGCAATTCTGACTTTATATCTCACAATTCTGACTTTATATCTCGCAATTCTGACTTTATATCTCGCAATTCTGACTTTATATCACAATTCTGACTTTATATCTCACAATTCCGACATTATATCTCACAATTCTGACTTTATATCTCACAATTCTGACTTTATATCATAATTCTGACTTTATAACTCACAATTCTGACTTTATAACTCACAATTCTGACTTTATATCTCGCAATTCTGACTTTATATCTCGCAATTCTGACTTTATATCTCGCAATTCTGACTTTATATCTCGCAATTCTGACTTTATATCTCGCAATTCTGACTTTATATCACAATTCTGACTTTATATCTCACAATTCTGACTTTATATCTCACAATTCTGACTTTATATCTCACAATTCTGACTTTATATCTCGCAATTCTGACTTTATATCACAATTCTGACTTTATATCTCACAATTCTGACTTTATATCTCAATTCTGACTTTATATCTCACAATTCTGACTTTATATCTCGCAATTCTGACTTTATATCACAATTCTGACTTTATATCTCACAATTCTGACTTTATATCTCACAATTCTGACTTTATATCTCACAATTCTGACTTTATATCTCACAATTCTGACTTTATATCTCAATTCTGACTTTATATCTCGCAATTCTGACTTTATATCTCGCAATTCTGACTTTATATCTCGCAATTCTGACTTTATATCACAATTCCGACATTATATCTCACAATTCTGACTTTATAACTCACAATTCTGACTTTATATCTCATAATTCTGACTTTATCTCGCAATTCTGACTTTATATCACAATTCTGACTTTATATCTCACAATTCCGACATTATATCTCACAATTCTGACTTTATATCTCACAATTCTGACTTTATATCTCACAATTCTGACTTTATATCATAATTCTGACTTTATAACTCACAATTCTGACTTTATATCACAATTCTGACTTTATATCTCACAATTCTGACTTTATATCTCACAATTCTGACTTTATATCTCAATTCTGACTTTATATCTCGCAATTCTGACTTTATATCTCGCAATTCTGACTTTATATCACAATTCCGACATTATATCTCACAATTCTGACTTTATAACTCACAATTCTGACTTTATATCTCATAATTCTGACTTTATCTCGCAATTCTGACTTTATATCACAATTCTGACTTTATATCTCACAATTCCGACATTATATCTCACAATTCTGACTTTATAACTCACAATTCTGACTTTATATCACAATTCTGACTTTATCTCGCAATTCTGACTTTATATCACAATTCTGACTTTATATCACAATTCTGACTTTATATCACAATTCTGACTTTATATCTCGCAATTCTGACTTTATATCTCACAATTCTGACTTTATATCTCACAATTCTGACTTTATATCTCGCAATTCTGACTTTATATCATAATTCTGACTTTATATCTCACAATTCTGACTTTATATCTCACAATTCTGACTTTATATCATAATTCTGACTTTATAACTCACAATTCTGACTTTATATCATAATTCTGACTTAAGTCTCACACATAATACATTATATATACTGTGTGTATATATATATATATATATATAAAAAAATCTGTCTGTATATATATCTACACAGTAAATATTCTGGGTTAAAAACAACCCAAGTTGAGTTGAAAATGGCTATAATTTTAGTAAATCATAAATGGATGGTTTTAAAAATATCGGCATGAGCATTTTTGCTCAATTTGTATCAAATTACAACATTGACATCCTCAAATTTCAGCCAATGCAAACGAATGTATCTTGACCTAAGCTCTTAATTAAAATTTCATTGAGGAAAAAAAATGCATTACGCTTGTGCATTTGCTAAATATGCTTTATAATTTTTCTCCTATTTATGAGAGGAAATTAGCGATCATTACAGCCTGTTCACACAACCAGTGAAATTCATAAATGCTGCATACGCTGAATTTCTCTAAGTGGGCTAATGAGATTACAGCAAACCAAAAACAGAGCTGGAGCGTCTTAGAAATTTGGGAAGCAATTGACACGCCTACTGATTTACTTTTCCAAGACATCCGGCTGCGGAGTCTTTGATCCCGTGGCATTTTTCCTGCTTATCATCGTCCTCTCAGAAAAACCAAATCAACTGGAGGAAAAAAATGTAGGACAACAGTCGCCCTTCAAACGGCGCCTGACGGCTGCTTTCAGTCTCAAAACATCGGAGAAAACATAATCAAACGCGTTCACTTCAAATAATATCCCGTGAGGCAATTTAACTGTAGAAGCTCAGTTGCGAACGTGGCATCCCTTTAGGAGCGACGACGTGAGTGTTTATAGTATAACTTCATCTCAGCGAGAGACTTTCTGCCCCAGATACAGTGTCACAGTCATTGATCGATGGTATTGGATGATTCGTCTTCGTTAATGTGGAGGCGCTTTGATCCAGACACTGTTGGGAAAATGAACTGCAGCTCAGGGAGAAAACCACAGTCCTGAAACGCATGATAGATGTGGTGTGAATCAAGGAGCTCAAGATACATTGTTTATAATGCTCTATAAAAGAGACTTCGGATTCTGGTCGCATTTCATTTGCAATGAAACACGAATACAGCAACAACTAACATTACTTCATTCACTCAAATCTTGGGTTATTTTTTTCTACCCAAGTCCGGGGTTGAGCCTTATGGGTTACTCAGATCCTGGGTCAGACATAACAACCCAGCGTTTGGGTAGTTTTTGTGTTACTCAGATCCTGGGTCAGATGTAACAACCCAGCGTTTGGGTAGTTTTTGAGTTACTCAGATCCTGGGTCAGACGTAACAACCCAGTGTTTGGGTAGCTTTTGTGTTACTCAGATCCTGGGTCAGACGTAACAACCCAGTGTTTGGGTAGCTTTTGTGTTACTCAGATCCTGGGTCAGACGTAACAACCCAGCGTTTGGGTAGTTTTTGTGTTACTCAGATCCTGGGTCAGACGTAACAACCCAGTGTTTGGGTAGCTTTTGTGTTACTCAGATCCTGGGTCAGATGTAACAACCCAGCGTTTGGGTAGTTTTTGTGTTACTCAGATCCTGGGTCAGACGTAACAACCCAGTGTTTGGGTAGCTTTTGTGTTACTCAGATCCTGGGTCAGACGTAACAACCCAGCGTTTGGGTAGTTTTTGTGTTACTCAGATCCTGGGTCAGACGTAACAACCCAGTGTTTGGGTAGTTTTTGAGTTACTCAGATCCTGGGTCAGACGTAACAACCCAGCGTTTGGGTAGTTTTTGAGTTACTCAGATCCTGGGTCAGATGTAACAACCCAGCGTTTGGGTAGCTTTTGTGTTACTCAGATCCTGGGTCAGACGTAACAACCCAGTGTTTGGGTAGTTTTTGAGTTACTCAGATCCTGGGTCAGATGTAACAACCCAGCGTTTGGGTAGCTTTTGTGTTACTCAGATCCTGGGTCAGATGTAACAACCCAGCGTTTGGGTAGTTTATGTGTTACTCAGATCCTGGGTCAGACGTAACAACCCAGCGTTTGGGTAGTTTTTGTGTTACTCAGATCCTGGGTCAGACGTAACAACCCAGTGTTTGGGTAGCTTTTGTGTTACTCAGATCCTGGGTCAGATGTAACAACCCAGCGTTTGGGTAGTTTTTGTGTTACTCAGATCCTGGGTCAGACGTAACAACCCAGTGTTTGGGTAGCTTTTGTGTTACTCAGATCCTGGGTCAGACGTAACAACCCAGCGTTTGGGTAGTTTTTGTGTTACTCAGATCCTGGGTCAGACGTAACAACCCAGTGTTTGGGTAGTTTTTGAGTTACTCAGATCCTGGGTCAGACGTAACAACCCAGCGTTTGGGTAGTTTTTGTGTTACTCAGATCCTGGGTCAGACGTAACAACCCAGTGTTTGGGTAGTTTTTGAGTTACTCAGATCCTGGGTCAGACGTAACAACCCAGCGTTTGGGTAGTTTTTGTGTTACTCAGATCCTGGGTCAGACGTAACAACCCAGCGTTTGGGTAGTTTTTGAGTTACTCAGATCCTGGGTCAGTCGTAACAACCCAGTGTTTGGGTAGTTTTTGAGTTACTCAGATCCTGGGTCAGACGTAACAACCCAGTGTTTGGGTGGTTTTTGTGTCACTCAGATCCTGGGTCAGACGTAACAACCCAGTGTTTGGGTAGTTTTTGAGTTACTCAGATCCTGGGTCAGACGTAACAACCCAGTGTTTGGGTAGTTTTTGTGTTACTCAGATCCTGGGTCAGACGTAACAACCCAGTGTTTGGGTAGTTTTTGTGTCACTCAGATCCTGGGTCAGACGTAACAACCCAGTGTTTGGGTAGTTTTTGTGTCACTCAGATCCTGGGTCAGACGTAACAACCCAGCGTTTGGGTAGTTTTTGTGTCACTCAGATCCTGGGTCAGACGTAACAACCCAGCGTTTGGGTAGTTTTTGTGTCACTCAGATCCTGGGTCAGACGTAACAACCCAGCGTTTGGGTAGTTTTTGTGTCACTCAGATCCTGGGTCAGATGTAACAACCCAGCGTTTGGGTAGTTTTTGTGTCACTCAGATCCTGGGTCAGACGTAACAACCCAGCGTTTGGGTAGTTTTTGTGTCACTCAGATCCTGGGTCAGACGTAACAACCCAGCGTTTGGGTAGTTTTTGTGTTACTCAGATCCTGGGTCAGATGTAACAACCCAGCGTTTGGGTAGTTTTTGTGTCACTCAGATCCTGGGTCAGACGTAACAACCCAGTGTTTGGGTAGTTTTTGAGTTACTCAGATCCTGGGTCAGATGTAACAACCCAGCGTTTGGGTAGCTTTTGTGTTACTCAGATCCTGGGTCAGATGTAACAACCCAGCGTTTGGGTAGTTTATGTGTTACTCAGATCCTGGGTCAGACGTAACAACCCAGCGTTTGGGTAGTTTTTGTGTTACTCAGATCCTGGGTCAGACGTAACAACCCAGTGTTTGGGTAGCTTTTGTGTTACTCAGATCCTGGGTCAGATGTAACAACCCAGCGTTTGGGTAGTTTTTGTGTTACTCAGATCCTGGGTCAGACGTAACAACCCAGTGTTTGGGTAGCTTTTGTGTTACTCAGATCCTGGGTCAGACGTAACAACCCAGCGTTTGGGTAGTTTTTGTGTTACTCAGATCCTGGGTCAGACGTAACAACCCAGTGTTTGGGTAGTTTTTGAGTTACTCAGATCCTGGGTCAGACGTAACAACCCAGCGTTTGGGTAGTTTTTGTGTTACTCAGATCCTGGGTCAGACGTAACAACCCAGTGTTTGGGTAGTTTTTGAGTTACTCAGATCCTGGGTCAGACGTAACAACCCAGCGTTTGGGTAGTTTTTGTGTTACTCAGATCCTGGGTCAGACGTAACAACCCAGCGTTTGGGTAGTTTTTGAGTTACTCAGATCCTGGGTCAGTCGTAACAACCCAGTGTTTGGGTAGTTTTTGAGTTACTCAGATCCTGGGTCAGACGTAACAACCCAGTGTTTGGGTGGTTTTTGTGTCACTCAGATCCTGGGTCAGACGTAACAACCCAGTGTTTGGGTAGTTTTTGAGTTACTCAGATCCTGGGTCAGACGTAACAACCCAGTGTTTGGGTAGTTTTTGTGTTACTCAGATCCTGGGTCAGACGTAACAACCCAGTGTTTGGGTAGTTTTTGTGTCACTCAGATCCTGGGTCAGACGTAACAACCCAGTGTTTGGGTAGTTTTTGTGTCACTCAGATCCTGGGTCAGACGTAACAACCCAGCGTTTGGGTAGTTTTTGTGTCACTCAGATCCTGGGTCAGACGTAACAACCCAGCGTTTGGGTAGTTTTTGTGTCACTCAGATCCTGGGTCAGACGTAACAACCCAGCGTTTGGGTAGTTTTTGTGTCACTCAGATCCTGGGTCAGATGTAACAACCCAGCGTTTGGGTAGTTTTTGTGTCACTCAGATCCTGGGTCAGACGTAACAACCCAGCGTTTGGGTAGTTTTTGTGTCACTCAGATCCTGGGTCAGACGTAACAACCCAGCGTTTGGGTAGTTTTTGTGTTACTCAGATCCTGGGTCAGATGTAACAACCCAGCGTTTGGGTAGTTTTTGTGTCACTCAGATCCTGGGTCAGACGTAACAACCCAGTGTTTGAGTTACATTTTATATGTACACATACATTCACAAAATGAAGTGAAGTAAACTGCTGGTGCCACTATTATTTTCATTGCAATTTCAAAAGTGCATTAGACTAAACAGTCTGGACTAGAATTATGAAGTCAAGCTGAAAATGTGATACACTTGACTTCCTCCTTCCAGTCGCTTTAGCAGATGTATATTAGCATTAATCAAGCGTGAGATGTTATGAGACACCTGTCATGTCTCCATCATCCCGCTGAGCATGTCAGTCTGCAGCTGCACGGCTGTCAAACGCACGAGGCTGAAGCTTCACCAGCCTCAGACGATTATTAGCCAGCCCGTTTAGTATTCAGATGCTCCGAGACACAATTAAACCAGAGGTATTTTAAGTATATGATATTACCATCATTTCAGTAGCAACCTATTTCTCCCCCCTGAGGATCCAGGCAAACAAGCAAATGTTGTTCATTATTGTGTGGAAAAAAAGTTAATTGCAAATTCGCTTGCACTGCAAAACTGATAGAACAAATTAGGTTTATAAAAACACGACCCTGTAATTTCTAGACATTTAAAGTCACCGCAAGTCGCTTTAAAACTGTGTGTAATCTAGAACTACTACTTGAAATGTGAAGAGAAATAACCCGCTGAGAAGTCTTCATAACAAAGCGCTCTGGGTTTTGCGTGCGTCTTCTTGTAGCCCATAATTCAGTCGATGAACAATAATGCTTTCATGTGGATTTTAGCCCTCACATCATTTTCATTGATTGTTTTCAACTTGCCAACAGCAGGTACAAGAAGACTAAAGCGAACAGAAACAAAGCTGAGGAACATGATTACAGATTGATTGATTCTCACATTAAACAACCCTGCAAGACACAGCTATTATTTGCGAACAGAAGGGCCGAAATTGGGAAAGGTAACGTCAGAAATACAGGATAAAGCAGCCGTAATTTTCCTTAAATCTCTCGTATTTGGCAAATTTCCTGCGACAGGCTTCAGATATCCATCTGGGAGATGATAACTCACACACAGTCATCAAAAGTGCCCCGTGACACCAATTGATGTGGATGAAAGTCATTTTCCCAGCGATTCCCCCAAACTTGTGTCCTTTATCGGCGACCGGCTCTGGAAGACGACGATCTCCGCAGAACCTCATTTTGCTCACAAGTTGCTCTTTCAAAGCTCATTATATTAAAGTATTAAACCGTGCCTCAGAATGTTCTCTTGAATTATTATTATTATTTAAATTTTTATAATTTTTTCTCACAGGTAGCTCTTTCAAAGCTCATTTCCTTAAAGTATAAACAATGTCCCAGATTTTTCTCTTAAATTCCTTAGAAATAATAATAATAATAATTATTATTATTATTATTATTATTATTATTAATAAATGATTAATATTTTTGATAAATAATTAGTAGTAGTAGTAGTGTCTTTAATTTTATTTTTATTGCAATTTTTAAAAAAATATTCAATTTATATTTTTAAATGCTAATTAATAATAATAATAATAAATATATAAACATAATAAAAAATAAAGTATACATAAAAAATGTAATAAATATATATTTTATTACTTATTGTGTATTATTACTAATAAAATAATATTTTTTTTCTTAAAAGGATAAACAAACTTTTCCGAGACATTTCTAAGCTAGTAGAAAAAAATAAATCATATTTTATATTATATAATAATATTATCTTAATAATATTCTATATTGATAACTAATCTTTTCTTAAAAGGAAACTTATTTCTCACAAGTTGCTTTTTCAAAGCTCATTTCATTAAAGTATAAACAATTTAATGCTAATTAAAAATAGTAATAATAATAATAATAAATAAGCATAATAAAAAATAAAGTGCAAGTAAATAATGAAAAATATAATAAATATATTAAGTATTTTATAATAATAATAATAATAATAATAATAATAAATGAAAGGATAAACAAAGATTAACAATGTCTCAGAATTTTCTCTTAATAAAATGGTAGAAATAATGATATCAATTATAATAAAATTTTATTATTAATACAAATAATAATTTACTATTATTAATAATATTTTTTTCTTAACAGGAAACTAATTAAATTAATTAAAGTTGCTCTTAAGCTCTCTCTTAGCAATAATAATAATAATTATTATTATTATTATTATTAATAAATGATTAATATCATGAAAAAATATGTGTTATTATTGGTAGTAGAAGTCTTTATTTTATTTAATTTTAATTTTTTTTAAATGAATTCAATTCATATTTCTTTCTTTATAATAATTATTTAATTTAATAATATTTTATTTTATTTTACTCAGCAGTTTTTTCTTACCAGCTTTTCTTTCCAAGCTCAGGAAAGGTCACAATATCAACAAGATAATGAAGTACCTCCGCATTTTCTATTGAAATCTTTCAGGCAAAATTATTGCCATCATTTTGTTCTACATTCAGCAGTGAAAAGTGTCAAACAGGGCAGAACCGCTTTCTCAGTCTAGATTGGTCTCGGCTCTCAGAAATGAATTGTAGTGTCTCCGTCCTGAATTCCCCTTCAGGGATCAATAAAGCCTCATCTTATCTGTGTTTGAGCAGAAGACGGTCCAGAAAGAGCAAAGGTCAGGGGAAGTTCAGCACGGGTCTCAAGGCCACGTCTCACTTTACTTCTCCGCGCCTCTCGCTCGTTTATCTCCGTCGCGCTGACGTGATCCGTCAGGTCTTTCTGTCCCGGAGCGACACGTCTGAAGTCAACAGGTGACGGGACAAATAATGCAGTTAATATTCATATTTAGCTTGAAACTGAATTTTTTAAAGATCAATCAAAAGTCTCGAAATGAAATGAGGATTTTATAGTCTTTACTGGATGGCAAACATTGACTCGTCTGAAGAAACATCAGAGATATTGTAGTGTCTTATGAATATCCAATCAATAACAAATCACAGTAAAGCACTAGTATTCGTGTTCTTGAAGTTATTTCCCTTATGTACATTATGTCTGTTATTTGGCTCTGTCCGGGTCCAGCTCAGGCGTCAGACAGCTTGTTTTACACGAGAACAAACTCTTAAGGCTGTGTTTTTTTTACCAGACTCGTGCAACGTCACTTTCATCATGAGAACGGTGCGTCCGATCGCTTATTAAAGTGAAATTACGGTCCTAAACCGAAATGGGATTTTATAAACTAAGCTTAAAAACTGAAACTCGAAACTCACTTCACTTCAGATCAACATCCAATGTGGATTTTAGTTATATAATGAGGCCTTTTATACGCAGCTACACATAATGTAAACATCCATTACTGACAGGAAAATCAATGTTTATTAGCTTCTTGATTCACGTGTAGATTCCTGTTTCTTTGGGTTTGTTCTTCACGCGACACGCGGGACAGCGACACGTAGAAGGGCAGGAAATATGATTATGTGAGATGATTGACAGCTCTACACCACATGAGAGATCATAACTGACGTAAACCGGGATGAGGAAGCTATGAACGCTCTTCCAGCTCTTCAGATCGCATAATTCAGCGAGAAATGAATTGAAATGGCATTCTGTATGACGAAATACTTTGCAAACATGGAAGGATGCATCAATATTTCTCCATTTCTGGGAGCCCTGGTGGCGCTACGCGAGAGATGTGACTGAATTCATATGCGTGTTGATATTCTATTCAAAACATTAAAAATTACAAATCGATTTTGCACCACCTGGCATAAGAAATTCCTGTCAGTCCAACATCGTTTTGTCACAAACAGGGGTCAAATATCGAAGCTGGAGTCTTTAAATATGAAAATGGCACTTGGTCGCAAAAACGGACACTGTAAAATATGCTTAAATGAAACCAGATCATAAAATACTAAAACCACTAGAAAAAAAAAGCCTAAAACTACACTGTAAAACAAGCTTGACAAACGCTCATCGTTATTTCCACCAATCTTTGCTGAGATCTTTCACGTCCATATCACGAAAACCTGACGTTTCCACCCACGCAAGCGACAACCGTGTGCCATGATAAACGTCGTTGTCTGCACAGATGAACACTGAACACTATTAGCGTCTCGTTAGCTTGGAGAGTCTACAAGTTGATCCTGACAATTGTTAAAAAAGGAGCTGTGACGAGCAGGGCGGGCGAGAGCCGTGAGGGAACCTGCGCGCTACACCGGCCTCGTGTCTCTCACGGAGGAACTCCGGAAGCATAAAAGAGGAGCGACGACAGTGAAGGACGAGAGAGGACCAGGCCTGTGTTTTATTATGTTTGTGTGGGCGGCAGTCGCCGTGAGGAACTGCCGCCCTTTTACTTTTGTTTTGTTGTTTGGTTATTTTGTATATTAAAAGTCATGTGTAACGTTCGCCGGTTCGCACCTCCTTCTTCCCTTTCTTACGAGCTGTGTTACATTGGTGAAGAAGCGAATGTTAAACATAACTTTTAATATCCAAAATAAACAAACAACAAAACGAAAGTAAAAGGGCGGCAGTTCCTCACGGCGACTGCCGCCCACGCAAACGAAATAAAACACAACATAAAGTCCAGGCCTGGTCCTCTCTCGTCCTTCACTGTCGTCGCTCCTCTTTTATGCTTACGGAGCTCCTCCGTGAGAGACACGAGACCGGTGTAGCGCGCAGGTGACGCTCATTATCTCTCGCGTCACCTTCCCTCACGGCTCTCGCCCGCCCTGCTCGTCACAGGAGCGTTTCTGTCCGAGTGATATCTTGTAAAAAGTATTAGACCATTCACCGCATTTGATAGCAATCATAAACGTTAGTCTGGAGTGAATGTCTCCGTTTGGCAATCAGGTACGCTTATAGCAGACGTCCATTCGGGTTTTGCACTGATGACGACACATGCTAGTGACGAGTCGATCAACTCCACAGCAACTACATCAATTTATCCACTAACTCTTCAGAAACGTCTAAAAATCGGAACTTCTTCCTGAGTCTCTCCATCAGTGTCTGCGTGAGATTCTCTAGCTTTGTTGTTGTTGAGCTGTTAAAGCTCCGCCCTCTTCTGGAGCAGCAGCTCATTTGCATTTAAAGGGACGCACACAAAAACGGACCCAAATAGAGGCAAATTCAACAAGCGATCATAAATGAAACTTCACAGACACACCAGAGACTGATATTACATCCTGTGTAAGAGACATTATAGATCCCCTTTAAGGCTCATGTGAGCAGCAGGTCTTTTCATCCAGTTCTTCTCCTCTCACATCCTTGAAAGTGACAGTCGATGGACAATCATTCGCTACAAACACGTCCAGCTCAGGATCCGACACTCACGACCCGACGAGATCAATAGGATGTATCTTTACATTGAAACTCTCCTCGAACACATTGCATGGCGAACATTGAGTCACAAAGACCGCAGAACGATATAATTCCACTGCTGACATTTACACCACGGCATTTGATTCTTCTTTACGGCCCGGTTAGATTGGACCTCGAATTGATCTTGAAACTTTTTCAACTTATAAAAACTTTCTAGCAGTTCACCATCATATTTTATGAGCAGAGGGAGGCGTTTTATTGTGTTTATCATTTCAAAGGGACAAAACCGATTTCACGTCCCTTTTAACTGGCTTTATGCGACTCTGACATTTGTGCTTCAGAAGTAAATGACAGGACATTTCATTGCTGTTATCAATATTACTATTTGTTATTTATTTCTCCAAAAATTCCATTTGAGTTATTATTCATAATGCATGACTTTCTTTCAAACAATTAAAGTCAATGAGGTCGAAAACAACACTGGACCCCATTGGACGTTTTTCTAAATACCTTCTTTTGTTTTCCATAAATGTTTGCAACAACCTTGTAAGAAATGATTGTAAACGGAGATTATTGCAGGATGTTGCACAAGAAAAAGGCCATTTCAGTCTTTCTTACTTACTTTTAATTCAATGCTACTTGCCATTTCTTTAATTAATTGGATCTATTGATTGCAATTATAACTTTAAGCAGTGCCTTTGTGTTTTTAAGTCAACATGAAAAGTGTTCACAACCCTTTTTAATGATGTTTACCAAATTAAACAAGATTTTAAATGGGGAAAAAGTAAAACGGCACTTTCCGCCATCATTTTATCCATAAAGACTTGATTGGGTCGCGGAAATTGAGTGCTATATATCAGAACGGAGACAGATCTGAATGCCACTTTGCTTGAAATGGTCTCGATGTTGTTTTTGGGCTCTATTACAAATGAATGTCGATTATTTTCCTCATTGTTCGGCTCCTCTCTTCCCAGTCTGTCAGTAACGCTCCGTTTACTTCCTGTCTCTATGAAGCCCCTCCTTCTGTGCTCTGATTGGTCGGCTGGAGCGGTGTGTTGTGATTGGCGGTTTGGGAAACGCCCCGCCCCTTACCATAACCGTCAGTTTCAACACACTCCTAACTAACTCAACCAGGCCCCGCCCCTTTATTCAGCTCATGAATTATTCAAATGAGGAATATTGTGACGTGTTCGTTCTCGGAAGAAGAAGTTCAGAAACAGTGACACTGATAAAGACAATAACTCCCACTGGAAGGCCAGTGATGAATCATGAACATGCATAAAGAGAGTCGATTTCACGTTGACTTTAAACGAGGGTCTAACTGGGCGATTCTTAGCCAAAAGTCTGAATAAAGATGACTCCAATCTGTCAAACTCATCTGCTGCCATTATCAGACACACTGAAAGGCGAGACTGAAATCACGGCTGACACAGCCGACTGTGGAGAAAAACACTCGGATTGAATCATTGACGCGTTTTGTTCTCGTGTCAAGGGTGAGCGCTCGGCGGTCCCAGGGGTGAGACGCTGAAACGAATCGCACGCGCAGACGTTATGATAATGATGACAGTAAAAATAACACCGGCATAATAGAGGTCATTAACCGCTGTAAACACTTCCGCAGGAGTCTTTCTCTCGCTCCTGTTTCTTCTTGGCAGGCGTCAAAACCGACGTGGCAATTCCACAACGGCGGTGAAATATTCATGCGCGAGTCTGTCTTCATTTCCATATTTAAATGAGTCTGGCTAACCTCAGGGGGGAAGAGCTCCCCGCTGACCGGGTGAACCGGGTAGATTCTGCTGAACCTGAGCGACTGACCTTGAACCGGCAAGACTTTTGCTCGTACGAACACCGCTCCGCTCAGGGAGCGATGACTTCTAATATTCGACCTTAAACTCAGCCTCCCTACGGAGTTTTCACAAAAACTAAAAGTGCATTTTCATTCGTGCTGACAAAAATCCCATGATGCAATGTTTTTAACACGCAAAACCGGAAGTTAATCCCGTGCATTAACGCGCTTTTCCTTCATAATTTGTCTAGCGTTACATTATAATATCATGCTCTTATTCACGAAAATGTAACCCTTTCACACGTACGTTTAAAATATTCTGGCTGAGCGTTATTTAGAACGTGTCACTCTACTGTTTCCATGGCGACGCTCGTCATTGCTCGTCACGTGACACACGGCAACCTCAAAAGCTGATGATCTGCTTTTATTTAACCCTTATGTGCCGTTCGGGATGTTTTCATCCACCATGGGGAATTTTTGAGTCTTAATTTGGCCGTAACTTTCTCCGTGTTTCAGCAAATGGAATGATTTTTGGTGACAAATCTTATTTTGACACATATTTTGGGAAAATGCTTTGAAAATGTTCAAAAACCCAACAGAACTATGTGGGCAAATTCACGACGCTTTCGTTACGATTTTAACTGCTTTAAAAATGTATCAGATAAATATTTTTTTTCACATTTTTTTGCTTAAATCTATTAATCAACTTCAGTCCTGATCAAAACTACTAAATTTAAAAAAAAAAAAAAATCAGGATTTTAACTCTTTAATTGCCAAATTCATAAGCGATGTCACTGATTTGGGAAAAAACGTGTCAAAGATTAGAAACAACATTGTTAGATTTTGTGCAGCATCAGATTTTAACGTTTTGAAGAGTTAAAATCCTGATTTTTTTTTTTTTAAATGTAGTAGTTTTGATCAGGACTGAGGTTGGTTAATAGATTTAAGCAAAAAAATATTTATCTGATACATTTTTAAAGCAGTTAACGAAAGGGTAGTGAATTTGAACAATGCACAAGGGTTAATTTCTCCTTTTTTATTCAAAATATTAACAAATTTGACGACTACAGCACGAAATTTTTGCACATTGCGATTGTCAAATATGTGCAAGTGGATGTTTTGCTGTTTAAACCCCTTCATAATGATCGCGTTAGTTGAGAGATACGTCAGTTTCCTCGCGTCTGTCACGTGAATTCATCCACGTCTCCCGAAATGCATGAAAGTAAGTGAGCCGGTGAACCGAGAGAAGAAGAGAGCAAACTTTAAAGTGACTCACACAATGTGTGTCTGATCGGAATAAAACGTGCCGTCTAATTATTATGGGAATGATTGTTGTTGCCGCTTCCGCAGACATCAGTGTGTGTTTCACAAACTCTAAATGTATTGATTTGTTAGTACTTATGTGCATTTAAATGTCTGAAGCCTAAAATAAACATGATGTGGTTGAAAACGCTGCCTATTTGTGATATATTGACAGCGTCACTGGATCAGCGCCAGAGAACGAGCGCAGGCACTTTTGAATTTGATCACGTGACGCACTGAACGTTCCAATCCAAACGTCTGTGAATGTCGTGTCATGCGACACAGAAAGTATCGAGTTCTCAATCGCGCTTGAGCAAACAATAACACACACAATTAAGGGAAAATGGCCGAGTATCCCCATAAAAGCAGTCTTAAATGAGTCGAATCTTAAACTGAACTGCTGCGTTGAAAACCCAACAACACTCGTGATGTTCCCCGTCAAAAAGTGCTTGTTATGCTTATTACCAAATGGGATTGGATGGAATCTTTGTTTCAGTGTGTTTACTTTCAGTTAGGACAGGTTCGGAATTTATTTTTGCAACTGATCGATCGCTGGCTTTACTTATCTGAGCTTATGTCCCTCGGCTTTTGAGTGAGAAAGAGCGTCATTTGTGGATAATTTTACATAAAATATGAAGAAAAAAAAAACGCCTCCGTTTATCATCATACTAGCGTGCTTTAGTGGAAATTAAGTTTTGAAATGGTTTTTATTTATTACAAAATATCACAAAATCACATGTATTACTTGCTATTTTATTACCAAATATTGATTCAATGTATTCGTCAACCTTTAAATTAGAACATATTTTGTATTTATTTTTGAAACCGATGGACCAGATCCGCGTCGTGTTCGCCAGCGGCAGCTCTTAAAGTGACAGCAGCCAAATAAACCAGCTGCTGCGATGTGTGTGATTAACAAGCGATTGAATAAATCATTCATTAAACGTATTGATAAATGTTCATTTATAACATATTAAGCCAGAAATACAGTCTTTTGTAAACAATGGTTGAGTGAGCAACCCTTGGGTTGTTTTTAAGCGAGTGCGATATTGCGATTCAAACTCCACCATCCAGCTGGATCTCAGAGTGTTACTGGATTCGCAGACCACCTTCCGTCAGGATCCCAGATGAATCCCAAACAACTCCGATCACACAGCTGCTTTACATCCAATCCGGCCCGTGTGATCATTAGTGAACTACAGCATCTCTGTCCTGTCTGATTGAAATCACGCACGTCTCGCCGTAATCCATCTCTCAGCCCGAAGAAGTGGATTACCTCACGCTTGACAGTCCTGGAAGGACGCCATGCCGCTAATCGCGGCTCTGTCACTCGATTTGAATGGCGAAGTGGGGAAGAAATGAGCAGCTTTTTTAGCCCTGCCTCAGTTTTTGCCAAAAGAAAAGCTCTCAAAGGCTGAAATCGCGCTGCCTACCTTCAGCCTTCGCGCTGGGAACACACTTATGATGTCTTAAGTTAAAATGCAGCCTACGTAGGCAGCTCGAAACGGAGCTACTGGATTTAAGCGCCTCGGTTTTCAGCGTCTTTCTCCAGAAAAGTGGGACGCTAAGATTATAGAGCTGACGACCGTCCTCAAGAATTTCATGAAATCAGAAAGCACATGTCAAGCCATACATTCAGTCCAGCTATTGTTCTTTGATATTGTATAAAAACATGTTTTATTCCTGGTAAACAGTGCAGTTATGGAGATGATTCGTGCAGATATCTCCTCAGTGTCTGTGGATCCCTACACAGTGTGCTTTATCTTCAGAAACAAGCGTTTCACCACGTGATGCTCTCCTGTTGCATATACCAGGAAAGAAACGGCACTTTAACGTAGCTTTACTGCTTTAGGATATGTTCAGAATGAAATGAAATTTTTTTTAAAAACGGCGATGTTAAAACAGGCTCTATTTGACCTTTGAATCACCCGTAGTCAGGGTTGGGGAGTAACGAAATACTTCGTGACGTATTTAAAATACAAAATTTGAGTGACTGTTTTTAAATGGGTGGTGATCAGATTACAGTTCCATCTGAAAAGTGTTTTAGATTACCAAAGTGATTACTTTGAGTTTTAATGTCATTTAAACAGCGATTGGTGATTCTCTGACTCTGACCGTCTGAAAAAGACGAGTTCAGTTTCAGCAACATTTAATACTTTTAAGAGGATCATAAAAATGTGGTTATTTTTATTTAGTTCTGTCCTGAACAAGACAAAATGACTGAATTTATATAAAAAATCAACTGAACTGTCCTGTCATGACCTGATGATCCACGACTGTTTTCATGTTTTGTGAATCATTTTATAATTCACTCGTCACTGCGACTTTTTCTCACTATTGTGAGTTTGTGTTTCACAATTCTGACTTCTTTTTCTCTGAATTGTGAGATTTAAACTCACAATTGCAAGTTATAAAGTCAGAATTGGGAGATATAAACTTGCAATACTGACTTTTTTTCTTGCAATTGTGAATTTAGTATGTGAGTTTATATTTCATAATTCTGACTTTTCTCAACATTGCGAGTTTATATCTCATAATTCTGACTTTTCTCAACACTGCTGCCGTCTGTTTAAAAATGTTTAATCAATTTGAAATAATTATTTGATTTAAAAAAGTGTTTGAAGTGAATGATTCAATGACTCACTCATAAAGACTTCACTTGTTTCATTACTGGATGAATCAGTGTTTTTGAACAAATCTCTTGAATGAATGATTCAATGACTCACTCATGAAGACTCTTGTTTCATTACTGGATGAATCAGCGCTTTTGAACGAATCTCTTCGATGAATGATTCAATGACTCACTCATAAAGACTTCACTTGTTTCATTACTGGATGAATCAGCGCTTTTGAACGAATCTCTTCAATGAATGATTCAATGACTCACTCATGAAGACTCTTGTTTCATTACTGGATGAATCAGCGCTTTTGAACGAATCTCTTCAATGAATGATTCAATGACTCACTCATGAAGACTCTTGTTTCATTACTGAATGAATCAGCGCTTTTGAACGAATCTCTTCGATGAATGATTCAATGACTCACTCATGAAGACTCTTGTTTCATTACTGGATGAATCAGCGCTTTTGAACAAATCTCTTCGATGAATGATTCAATGACTCACTCATAAAGACTTCACTTGTTTCATTACTGGATGAATCAGCGCTTTTGAACGAATCTCTTCGATGAATGATTCAATGACTCACTCATGAAGACTCTTGTTTCATTACTGGATGAATCAGCGCTTTTGAACGAATCTCTTCGATGAATGATTCAATGACTCACTCATGAAGACTCTTGTTTCATTACTGGATGAATCAGCGCTTTTGAACGAATCTCTTCGATGAATGATTCAATGACTCACTCATAAAGACTTCACTTGTTTCATTACTGGATGAATCAGCGCTTTTGAACGAATCTCTTCAATGAATGATTCAATGACTCACTCATGAAGACTCTTGTTTCATTACTGGATGAATCAGCGCTTTTGAACGAATCTCTTCAATGAATGATTCAAAGACTCACTCATAAAGACTTCACTTGTTTCATTACTGGAT